>OX451405.1:7878007-8168096 GCA_949629135.1 Eremobia ochroleuca | reverse complement strand
GAATCAACATTTAAAAAGGACGGTTACATGAACCTCCACAATTTGCACGAATGGCACGTGGAAAATCCAAATTTGATGCGGGAAGATAGATCTCAGTACCAGTTTAAAGTAAATATGTGGACGGGAATTTTGAATGGTAAAGTTATTGGTCCAATCGAGCTGCCGGAGAATTTAAATGCCCAGGGTTATTTGAACTTCTTACAGAACCAATTACCAGAATTATTGGAAGAAGTGCCACTGAACATTTACGGCAGCATGTGGTATCAACAAGATGGCTGCCCAGCGCATTATGCTCTCACTGTACGAGAGTTTCTCAATCGAGAATACCCCGATAGGTGGATTGGGCGGGGTGGTACAATTTCGTGGCCTGCCCGTTCACCCGATTTAAACCCCATAGATTTTTTTTACTGGGGTACGATAAAGGATAAAGTGTACTCTAAACCAATTCAAGATTTAGACGAGCTGCGCCAAAAAATTGCAGAAGCCGCTGAATACATCAACTCAAGAAGATACGCCCGTCTTATTACGCGATCATTTTTAAAGAGATGTAGAACTTGCATTGCAGCTGAAGGAAAACAGTTTGAACATTTGTTATAAAACTTCGTAAATCTGATTTAATAAAAATTATAATAAAAGAAATCCAACGACTGAATTTTATTTCAAATGCACCTAAAACCAACAATGTACTTTTTTTCCTCAATTAAGAAGTAGCAATTAGTATGTGTTATACCATTTTGGAATCCTGACTAAACGCGCCATCTTTTAAAGTTACTTGCCAAAATAGTGTAGTAGATTTTTTTTTCAGTACAGTCGGTTAAAGTTGGGTGATGTCATTATTTTGAATTCAATATTGGGCAAAAATCTAACATTTAATTTAGAACTGAGGCAGTTACGTTTTACTTTTAACTGTAATTTACAGAAGGGTTATTCATGGTTACATCACAGAGAAAAAAACTACCGAAATGTTAATAATGTAGTCACAGGACTTGAAAAACCATCACAGGGTGTCACTTTTTGAGATTTATTTTTGAATGCTTATAATTCGAAAAGTACATGACCAAGATTTTTTTTTATATTTTTCTAATAGCTGTCACGACTTGGCCTATTGCCCGTTTTCGGCTTGACGTTGATTTCTGGGACACGTTGTATATAGTGTAAATTTTAAAAAGTATAGTGAAATGTTGAGTGAATACTTAGCGACATTTAATTACTCAGACACTGAAAAATTGCTAGAAGTAATGCAATAATTTTATTAATGTTAAGTCAATTTTTATTTTAAAATATAATTATTATGTATCATATACAGCGTGTAACGGAAGGGGGGTATCAACCCTGAAGGAGGTGAATGTGCTCATGAAACTCAACAACTTTCCCCAAAGAACATAGGTCGAAATATGAAAAAAAAATTTGGCCCTCCCTTACAAAACTGACTACCAGCTGATTGATTTACTATGGGAGGGCCAAATTTTTTTTTCATATTTCGACCTATGTTCTTTGGGGAAAGTTGTTGAGTTTCATGAGCACATTCACCTCCTTCAGGGTTGATACCCCCTTTCCGTTACACGTTGTATAATGTATGCTAGCTCTATGTTCAGTAACATAATAGTCCACTAAAGCACTCAGCGTTGTCAAGTGATGGCCTGAAACACAGGTTTGAATAAACCTACATCAGGCAGGTCGCTATTAAATTCAGTAGGCCTTTAACCAATATATTTAATATATAAGTGATAAACTAGATTTATTTTAGGCATAGTTAATATTTTCCTTATATTAATATGTAACTTTGTAATGATGTAACTTCTATGTAATTTATACTTATGTGAACTTATGAATAAATATTATTATTATTATTACATAGGTAGTTCGATTATCCGAAAATACCGATTTTCCGAACACCCAAGTCCCAATTAGTTCGAATAAACGACGCTCTACTGTACATAATAATGATGGTACAGGAGACGACAACTAGTATCTCTAGAGGACATTATAACAAGCTAACTTACGAATAAGTTCCAAAATGGAAACTACTTATAATAATAGAGATGATTAGAACACGGATGGGGTTAATAACGATCTTCGGTACAGGAACTTTAATTTCCGGATAGATTCTGTTTCGAGGATATCGCTAGTTTAAACGATGGATTTTGTTCTCATTAATTAGGGATACAGTTAGTGAAAGTAGGGCAGTTTGAGACCCAGACATACTATTTCCAGATGTAATAAAATACGGCTTTAGCCTAATGAGAGAAATGTTTAGTAGCAAGCAGATAAAGAAATTGAAAGGTTTGGAAGAAATAAAAAAGATAAATATCATGACTTGACAAATTCCTGACACAAATTAATTTACTTAATTGACAAAAGGCTCCATTTTATTCATATTCATAATCAGGGTTAATAAGTTTGGAAATGCCCTTGCGCACGCCCCAATTCGATTTCATCCATACTTCCAACGACACCCTGTATAACTTGGCTTTTTTTTGTGTGGCGTCGATCGCTTCTTATTTCTTGAAGTATGACTTAAGAAAATCTGTTTTCTTTTGTTTTATCGTATTTAGATATCATTACATATCACGTCTGTGAAGTTTACTCACAAAAAATAGATTTTTTAAATGATATTTGATATTGTCAAGGACCTCATCATTTTTTTTGTTTTTTTATGTTTAGATATCGATACCCATCATGTCTGCGGAGTTTCGCTAGCTAATTTAACTTGACCTTGTATTTGTACGACAAATCGCAAAACAGAACAACTTTAATATATTTATTGACAAAATCAGGGACATTTAGTGTTAATACATTCAAATCAAAACTGAATTTTTTTGACAGTTATAAACATGTAATAGCTGTAAAACAGCATTGTATTGTAGTTGACTGTACATACATTTGGTATACTGGAACAAACGAGACTTACCTCAAGTCTACATAGTTTCTAGGGAGAGCTTTGAAACATATTCACGAAAATATCAACAGATATTTCGAGACAGACGTTTTACCTCACGAAATACGACGTTTTACTTTTTTATGATATTCTTATAAATATGTAGTTATACAGGGTGAAATTAAATTAACTGGCAAAACTCCAAACACGTTTTGGGTATCGATGTCTAAGCATCATTTTTATTTATTTATTTATTTATTTATTTTTCTTCAACTTACATCTATCATAACAGGTAACAACCCAATGCGATAAATGCGCTTATCCTACCTTAAACTAACACCTATAGCTAATTACAAATAATGCATTCCTTGTGAATTCACCCAGAGTACACCAAAATAGATCCGTCTCACCAGCAATAAGGTTAAGCGTGCGAAGTGCACGCGTCAGCGGCGCCTCCCCTAGCAGGTTGGTCCGACCGCGCGGCTCCACTAACAGACGTGGTCGTCGTCGTCGCCACACGTACCTGTCGGGTACACACAGGCTCAGCTGCCCTAAAATATGCGCATTATGCAACTTCCCTCTCAAAATTTTAAATAAATATGTGGTAAGAGCTAAATCCCTCCTAACCCTCAACTCGTTGTATCCCACCATACCTAATATAAATAAGGTGGGATACATTAACGGATAAAATGGATATACTCCATAATACCTCCTATATAAATATCTAATAAATTTATTTTGTACTCTCTCCAGCATGAGACTATATTTAGCTTCATGCGGAGCCCAGATGACTGCATTACATTCTAGCTGGCTCCTAACCAGTGCGTTATATAATGCAACTATAGCTTTCACGTTCGAGAACCCTCGCACCGTACGAAGCATGAAACCCAAATTTCTAAAAGCCTTTCTGCAGCAACGTGTGACGTGATCACGAAAAGTCAAGCTGGTGTTGAATCTTACCCCCAAGTCCTTGACTCCTGTGACCCGCAACAGAGGCAACCCATCGATGTGGTAGTCGCACACGATAGGATTGTGTGCACGAGAAAAAGTGATTGTCACACACTTCGAGCCATTGAACTGCAGGAGATTTTCTTTACTCCAGCTTACCACTCTGTCAATGTCCCTCTGTAACCTGACACAGTCATCACCACTTCTTACAGCGAGGGATAATTTGAGGTCGTCGGCAAACAACAAACAGTGAGCATCTTGGACTACTTCTGGCAAGTCGTTTACCACAAGTAGGAACCCCAAAGGTCCAAGGTTACTACCCTGACTCACTCCTGATCTCGTGAAATATGGATCTGACACGTGTCCCGCATATTCCACATACTGTCGCCTATCCCTCAAATAGCTGGCGAAAAACTGAAGTGAATGTGGGGTGAAACCAACACTTGCTAACTTTGCAAGCAACATGTCATTATCGACTAAGTCAAATGCTTTTCTGAAATCAAAGTAAGCAGCGTCAGCCTGCCCCCCACTATCCACTGTTGGTATCAGATGAGCCATGTGACAGAGAAGATTACTGGTGGTACTCCTTCCCGGTCGAAACCCGTGCTGAGCGTCCGATAATTGTGCGCTCACCTGTAAATAAATGCTCTTGTGAATAGCAGTTTCCAGTACTTTTGCTGGCGTTGATAATACTGCAACTGGCCTAAAACCATCCACAGAGTCTGTTGACCCGCCCTTCGGAACCGGAACAACACGAGTCACTTTCCACCTCTCTGGGAACACGGCCGTTTCAAGACACCGGTTATAAATGTGAAGCAATGGCTTCGCTAACACTGACCGACAATCCTTGAAGATAAAAGGGGGAATGCCGTCCGGCCCTGCTGATCGCTTCGGCTTTAGGTCTTGAAGCGCACGAGATACGTCTTCCAGCGTTAATTGGTCCAAGTGCACCCGCGCCGCTCCGTTTCCACTACCTGCTTTAGCTACAGCCGCGTCCACATCCAGCACCGGTGGGTCTGACCTATAAACCGAGTAAAAGTACTCTGCAAATTCTTGGACACACTGCTGACCAGACAGTACCTCCCCATCCTTCAAAATCTCCTGCGGACTCCTCCTACGTCTCTTGGATTTGGCGTAACTCCAAAAGGCTTTAGGGTCACTCAACAATTGACTCTGAACACGGTCACGATATTGTTCATGTGCGACTACCATCATTTCTTTAATACGCGTCCTACACCTAGCAAACGCTTCATAGTCCACTTTCGACCCGCTTGCCTTATACTGTTTATGCAGAACAGCCTTTAGTTTTATGTCGCGAATTATTTCACTAGTGTACCACTCAGGGTAAATGTACCTTGAGTTTACACAGCTTCGCTTTTTTTTCGGAACACAGTCATCAATAATAGCATTAATAACACTGTAAAAATAATCTAAACCTGTTAGTAAGTCCAAGTCATACAAAGGCGTCCAATCTATGGCTGCAATTAAAGAATATAATGTTGAAAAGTCGGCTTTGTTAAAGTTCCAACTTTTTTCGGTTACTGAGCTCGTCGAGCAGGGTGCAGCCGTACTCACCATGTCGGGGAGCTGACGCTGCCGCTGGCGCGAGCGACTACTTACCAATATCTCGAGAGGCGGGTGGTACGCGTCCACTGGCACGAGCGGCGCCTCCGCCGCGCGCACACTCACACGCCCTCCCTCCGCTAACGTACTCAACACCAAATCCAAACAACGCCCATTACAATTTCCCACCGCGTTACTCTGAGTGAATCCACAAAATGTATGAAAGTATTCATAATAATCACTAATAGCTCCAGAACATGAATACAAGTTAAAATCCCCTATAACCACAATATCCCTATACTTACTACAATACTGTTCAATAATGTTAAATAGCAACAAGTATTCATTATCATTACTATTTGGCGGAATGTAAACAACACAAATCAGAAACATAGATCGTTTACGTAGGTACACCGTAGCACTAACCAGTTCGAACACATGATTGTTAATGTTCACGTCATTAGGCAGCGAAACTCGCCGCAACTCAAAACGTGGTGTGGCCACTAGACACGCGCCTCCCTGTTTACGCCCGTCCGCTCGGTCACACCGTAGTATGGTGTACCCTGGTGGAATTATTCTGCGTCATAGATAGACTCATTGCAGCCTGTTTCCGTTAAAGCAAATAGATCTGCACTTCCGGATGAAATATTTGTATAACATTCCTCCAACTTTGTTCGCAACCCTCTTACATTTTGGTAAAATATCTCTACAGGGTTATGAGGGATGTCTGGGGTTGCTTGCTCTACGAAACCATATCCATTCGGCAAATTCGATGTTCACTGGCCAGCTTTCAGGTTGACACAACTTTTCGTATTTGCTTTCCGGAACTCCTATAATAAATGATGCATAATCTCTCTCGGTTTTATGCTGTATTTGCTCAACTTTTACGGGTACTTCCTCTGCATATATATTTCGCACGTGCTCTGCTACGCTTTCCGCTGTCGTTTCCTTCTTCAAACGCCAAACATGTAAATGTTTCCTCTTTTCCGTTCCCTGTATATTAATAACATCACTCGTATTTCCGCCTTTTCTCACTTCGCTGGTCGATAATCGGTTTTTTTTCCTGGTAACGGTTTTCCATTTTCCCTCTTCTTCAGATTTTTCCTTTTCCACGCTTAGCATATTTTTCTCACTATTTAGTACTTGTTTCTGTTCTTCATTCAATGAAATTATCGCCGAATTCGTGGCCACACATTCCTTCGCCACATTATTCGTAACTACCTGCTTATCTTTGATAACATTCGCATAAGATAATTCTAGGTCTTTAGAGCTTTGTTCTTTTTGATTTGGTACCTGACTTTTTTTCTGATTAGCTCTCAGTTTCTCATTTTCTCCTATAAGACCTTTAATCCTTGTTTCTAACATCTCAACTTTATTTGCCTTTTCCTGTACTACCTTCAATATTTGTTTCAATTCTTTCAACTCAGTTTCTGTATTTATAAATCTATTTTGTAACAAGACATATTCATTTCGTTGTTCTTCCAGCTGCTTCTTGACTTCCCAGCGAAACTCCCGTATTTCATCCAGTAGTTGAATATCAGTATTCACTATTATTTCACCTGTATTTGGACGACTGCCTCGGACAGCAGTGTTCACACAGTTGCTCGGTGAAACAGTCTTGCTGATACTTGTAGTTAGTCGAACAGGCGTGTTGGTATTACCCCTTTTCGGCATTGTACAAACACATTCAGGACAAATCCACTGATCCTTATATTCTTGCGTAAAAGTTTTAACTTTTTCCTCTGTTAATGCCAGACACTTGAGATCAAACTTCTTCCTGCATTTTTCTTGTGAACACTCCATATAAAAAGATGCAAACAAAGCAGCATCACAGCCGCTACATTTCGCATCCATTTAAAATGTATGATAGTAAAGTACGATATTTTGTAACTTAACAACAGCTCCGTAACACGTCCGTTCGCGCGCGCGACGTGTAACAACTATCACATCCTAAAACAACTAACATCATAAAACAAAAAGAATAGGTATAGTTTGATGGTTTTTTTTTCATGGGGTCACCGACCGCAGTTAGTGTTATTATCACGTGATAAATCAGTTTAAAAATCAGGTTGCTTGTATAAACTTCGCGGACGTGATGGGTATCGATATCTAAACACGATGAAATAAAAGAAAACATGTTTTCTTAACTCAAACCTCATGTAACAAAACTACATACCAAATGTCGTAGACCCCAAAAAAAAAAACTTTTTTTTTTTTTGTGTTTAGATATTGACACCTATGACGTCTGCAGAGTTTTGCTAGCTAATTTAATTTGAACTTGTAGAGCTATACAAGCCAGTGTCTGTCGTTGGGTCGTCACAGAGGAATGTCTAATATTTCCGACGCAGAACAGTTTCCGATTTATTCATGACAAAATGGTGAACGTTTGAGAAGATTAGAGTCTGTACCTACACATCCATTTTCTTAATAAAATGGTCCTGTTTATATATGTTTTGCCTAAGTAAGAAGTTTTACGCGTGATGTATTCAAGATTTAGGAGTGTTTTACGTTTTATGTGAGTTCCTCACAAGTTTTCCTTTGTAGGTATTTAAAAAAAATCTTTGCCGAAAAAAGTATGTAAATCTTATGTAGGTACCTAGTTACTTTAAAAAATCAATCAATTGAAAATTACATATTAATCCATCGACTCTTCGCAAGGAATTTTCACATAACATAACATCACGTTCGGTTTGGCAGAAGTGTACCTATAATAAACCCACATTTTGCCAGTTATGTAATAAGGGGCGAGTTATGTAATTAGGGGCGAGTTATGTAATTAGGGGCGAGTTATGTAATTAGGGGCGCGCCTCTTGCACTCAATCAGACACAGATCCAGACTCCGAGCTGCTACTGAGAAATTCCAGATGGAAAACCCAATATTTATGTAAGTATTTATTTATTTAATACTTCATGCACATAAAGCCCGTGGCTAAATAATAACAGCCGCACAGGTCGATCGATCAGGTTAAGCTACGCTTGCCGCGGTTGGTCTGTGGATGGGTGACCATCTTTACATACCGAGACCCCTCCGTGCCTCGGAAAGCACGTTAAGCCGTTGGTCCCGGCTGTCATTCGTGGATCCTTGACAGTCGTTACAGGTAGTCAGAAGCCCGAAAGTCTGACAACCAATCTTACCAAGGGGTATCGTATTACTCAGTAACTGGGTTGTGGAGGTCAGATAGGCAGTCGCTCCATGTAAATTACTGGTATTCAGCTGCATCCGGTTAGACTAGAAGCCGACCCCAACATAGTTGGGAAAAGGCTAGGCAGATGATGATGATGTCATAAATGTACAGAGGCGGACTTAATGCCATAGGCATTTTCTACCAGTCAACCTTTGGGTGATGCAGAGACAAACAGTAGTAGGTGCTGAGATCATGAAAATTGAGGAACAAATATTTTAAATATAAAGAAATGCATAAACCTATAAAAACTATAAATATAATATTTACATATACATGAATATACTAAAAGGAAATAAGACACATAATGAGAAAATATTAGCATTGTGGTGATACTGCCCGATTCTTGTGAATATGCTCGCGAACCTTAACTTTAAAGGATAATCAGTTGGTTGCCATCCCGATTTCCTGGGGGAGCGCATTCCACAGAGAGATAGACTGAACGAAGAAGGAATAGTGAGTGAAGTCTGTGCGGTGAGTGGGACATTGGAGACGACGATTGTGTGATGAACATAAACGGGCAAACGGGCTATCATTGCCTGATCCGGGAATCAAAGCAAGGACGTCATTCTCAGCAGTTTTATGAGTAGACGTTAAAATGTTAAAAATGAATTGTTTTATACAAAGTTTATGAGTGTTTAAGACGGTTCTAAGCTGAACAACAAACAAATTACAGTTATTTTCACTGAAAATAAAAATGTGGGAATTGTACTAAGATGTTACCAAAGAGCAAAGGCTAACATTTAACAAATTACAAAAACACACACAAATAACATTTATTTTCCATTTACATAATTTCAAAAGAAATCCTACAGTGGGTAGATATGCCAAATGTTATTTTTCTTCAAACAAAGATCCCAATTACCTATGTTTACTTAGAATATACTAACAGCAAACATTGTATGGCCTTAAGCAAGATTAGGCCTTTTCTTTCTTTTGCAAAAAAGTTTTCTTTTGGTAAAAATGTTTAATTAAATTCTTGTTCTGTATTTCTAATATGTAAGGCTTTGTTTGTTGAATATAATCTAAAATGTACATGTCAGGTACTTTCTTTTATTTTATCACTAGCTGGGGTACCTGGCTTCGCTTAGGAACATTCCACAACATTCCAGAATGTTCTGCAATGTTATGGAATGCTCTCGAATACTCTCAGGATGTTTTCGAACATTCCAGAATGTTCTGGAATTTTGTGGGATGCTCTCGAATACTCTGGAATGTTCTAGAAATATCTAGAAGGCGAAAATTCCCTTATATCTTCAAAAGCATGCCATTCAGGTAAAAACGGGAACTTTCTTCATGGACAGCAGATAGAGGATTACCACACCATATAACTCCCTTGATCGTACCGGGACTCAGTTTTGAGTTTTAGCGGCACGTACATTGTACACTTTCTTGTATAATATACTAGCGACCCGCCCCGGCTTCGCACGGGTGCAATGCTGATCAATACATAGTATAAAACTAAGTCGCTTCCCGCTGTCTGTCTGTCCCTGTGTATGCTTAGATCTTTAAAACAACGAAACGGAGGAAGGTTTATATGTATAATAATTGCATAATATAGTAGAGAAACACTGATCATTTTAGAGCCATTATTTCTCGTAAAAAGTATAGGGTAAAAAATGTTTTTTTGTGGGTTATCCCTTTGAGATAGACATATACCACCGCGGACTTTTTTGTAGACCTTTTTAAGGTGTACAATACTATAGTACATTATTTTGATCTATCTCGTAGGGTTCAGCCAGCGTTTGCAATGTAAGCGCAAAAAAATGTGTTTATTTACGACATCACATTAGAAACCTCTAAAATTATCCGTGTTTTTCTACTATATTATGCATGTATTATACATATAAACCTTCCTCTTGAATCACTCTATCTATTAAAAAAAACCGCATCAAAATCCGTTGCGCAGTTTTAAAGATCTAAGCATATATAGGGACAGACAGACAGGGAAGCGACTTTGTTTTATACTATGTAGTGATATTGATTATTAGCAGCTTTTTGGGGCCCCAAAGGCAATTGACGAAAAGACAAAAAAAAAAAATCAAGACTAGTCAGTAGCTCATTATGAAGTGGCTCAGGAAAACATTGTAGGTACCGCCACCCTCCCCCAATTACATGGGACTAAAACGTACCTTTCGAAATTTAGGTGTACTAAAGGTACACATTAGCCTTACCTTTCAGGTACAGGCGTGATGTTATGTTTGAGAATTACTATTAACTTAGAATAATTCGCTGCCAGCTGAATAATTTCCACTTTGTTAGTATAGGTAATAAGTTTTTTTTTTTTTTTAAATTAGTTTTTATTGTTCCAAAAACAGTGCTACAGCTCATTTTTCCATAAGTTATAACAATAACGTTATAACTTATGGAAAAGTATGTATGGCATATAAGTTATAAGCAAAAACTATGCAATACAATGCAGTACTTAACTTTAGTGGAAAAGAACACCTGTATACTGCAGTGCGATTCTGTAACCATCTCTCACAGTGAAAACTTAGGTGAAATGAGCTGTCAGTGTCATCCTACCTGATACTAGGGATTGACCGAGCATACATTTACAACCGCAATCGAGATTAATAGTAACAAATAATGTCGATGCGTATTATAATCCATCAGTCTAGTAGCTGTGAATGTTTAATTTTAATTATTGTTCGTGCGTGACGCACTTGCAACTTCGGCTATAGGTATAAGGACTAGTCTAGAAAAAAAAAACCGCATTGAGATTCTGACTGAGTTTCTGTTTAACTATTTATTTTAAAACCCGAAAAAATAGTAATGTTTTGACAACTAACATACTACCTTTGAAATTATATAAAGAGATCAAAAGAATGAGCATTATAAATAGTATTATAATCTCGATTATGATTGTAAATGTTTGCTTAGTCAATCCCTAGCATCAGTGGGATGACACTGACAGCTCACTCCACGCAAGTTTTCACTGTGATATTTTTACAGAATCGACCTGCTTTACTAGTTAAAAAAGCTGTATTACAGGAGACAGGGCCGTACGTATACGGTATTACGGTGCCCAGTACCCTCATCAGACAGTCGTAAAAACCAAGCAGTGATTGTATTGATTGTTCCACAGAGGCTGTACATAGAGTACAGACACCAGCACATCAAGTTACTACAATCTGTTAAATATCTTTGATAGATTTTTAACTTTATCGCTAAAGCATTAGGTTCCAAGTTGATTGGGAGAATTTGATAGTTTTGGGTAGCTTGATGTGCTGGCTTGTATACAAAAACCAATAAACCGATTGCATCAGCTATGACAAGCCGATGCGGCTAGTTGATTGGATTACTAAGAAACGCTGCACCGAGCTTCGTTCTAATTGCCTTTTAATTTCATAAAACTGTGCTCGGGTACCGATAATATTGTTATTAATAGAAAGTCACTTTTCTTTTTTCTTGTACCCAACAATAATTGATTTTTCTGGATTAATTGAAGCAATAAACCGGTCTTTTCATAGTAAGCCTACAATGTTTCCACTTCTGGGACACAGGCCTCCTCTTGTTGAAAGAGAGTGGCCCGTAATCCACCAAGCAGGCCCAGTGCGTGTTGGTAGATGTCACGTCTTCGATTTTTTTGCTCTAGGACATGCCGGTTTCCTCACGATGTTTTTCTTCACCGTTTTGAGAGCAGTGGTGATGAAATAATTTACACAAAAAAAAGCGCCTGTCTGGGTTCGAACCTCAGTAAGTCGTAAGTCACGGCCGTTAAGTACTCTCTGGTCTTATCTGGTCGTATCTGGTCTTTCGGTGTGCTCATATTAGCCTAAAGTAAAGGCATTTTGGTAAATATACAACATTAGTTTTAGTATATGCGAAACCCGAAACACGTGTCTAGTATTTTTATGTAAAGAATCTATGTACAAAATTTCAAAACTATATCATGAAAAATCACAAAAATATAAGCTTTTTATGTTACCTCGATATCCGTACAAAAATATGCTCACAACACGCGGCGCCCCCGCGCCACCCGCGCCTCCAGCCCGCTGTGCGCCCACGCCTAGCGACGCTATGACCGCCCGTGACCTGTGTTGTGCGCATATGATTGCGGATATGTACTTAGTGTCGTTCGGTGTCCTACTTGTAACCTTTTTTAAATATTTTTGGGACAAAATAAAACATAGTAAACAAGTAACTGAATCGATTCCAATAGGAATCGATTCAGTTACTTATTCTGAACAAACTGTATTCAGGATTACAATATAGTAAAAGTAATGTTGTATAGGTATGCGACAGTATATTTCGGCATGATATGTGCATAATGCGCAAACTGTACCTACATTGTAGTTACAGCCATAAAAATGAAATCAAAAAGTAATGACAAATTATTCTTCAAGTAAGTTATAAAAGTAAGCAAGTAAGTATAGTTTGGAATGAAAACAAAGTAAGTTAAGAACGTATTAAAGGTTACTGCTTTGTTTATTTTCAGACACCACATAAAACACATCTGAGTAAAGCTCCGCTTCAATAAAACCAAATTGTCATTTGACATAAATCAGGAAACAACGGAGTCTAGAGTCCTTTATATTACATCAATAAAAGTCAGAGACTCCAGACATTTTGTAAAAACACTCAAGAGACAACACAGTAAACTATACTGAAGTTTCAAAGGTTTCGTGGCGAAATAGTACTTAAGATACTTTTGTAGAGCGTAGTTATATTCGACCACGTATTTACTTTACCACTTTTGACAACATTTCTCTGTATGTATATTGAAACATCACTTAAACTACATGGTTTAACAAGACTTTTCAGGAAGTCGTCGCCGACACATTCTGTACATCAAACTAAGTAAACGACTTTTATTTTAAGTGTGAAAATTCGCTGTTCATGGTAGTGCGCAATATAACGCACGCAAAACATTGTGCTTATGGTTGTGCATGCAACAGTACAGGGCTCGTGGGAGTATCATTTTAAAGTAGAGTTTTGACATATTTTTTTTTAAACGTTGCCACACACTAGGAATGTCTCCCGTATTGTGGGTGCGTTTACAAACATTTAAACTCACACACACACACACACAAACAGCCCGACCCGGAACAACTACTTGTAGGTCAAAATTTAGAATGTCAACAACACGTTAAACTATACTGAAGTGTCAAAGGTTACGTACCGAAATGGTACTTAAAATACTTTTGCAGAACATAGGTACCGTCGATTTCGTACTTCTTTTATCACTTTTGACAACATTTTTCAGTTAAACACAAACATTATTAATACAGCCGGTCGATTCTGTAAAAATCTCACCGTGTAATCATAAGTGAAGTGAGCACTTAATAGTGTTAATCCCTAGCGAATGAAAGCTCACTCCACGCTCACTTCACCCAAGCTTTCACGGTGAGATGGTTACAGAATCGCACGGCTGATATTACACTCGTTATCTGTGTGCTTCGTCTCGGGGGCTGACGTTGTTGTGTGCGTTGCGACGACGCCGACGCAGCACACCGTGTGTAAACTATGGTTATTTGTATGTAAAACAACGCATCGGCAGCGCTGCGTCGACGCAACGCGTACGGAACGCGTGCGCAACGCGTACGCAACGCGCCGTGTGGACTGGCTCTTACTCGTAGCTGTGTTTGTGACCTGAAAAGGGAATCTAAATTAGACGGCACGGGGCAGGTGGAAAATGTTGGGTGTTGTGACGCAATTCCTTTCAAAATTATCTTGTTTTCCTTAAAATAAAAATGAGATCACATATAAATTAAAATTGCTTTTCATATATGTATGTGTGACGGTTACACATACATATATGAAAAGACATACAACAACGCGGTCACACTGTGACCGCGTTGTTGTTCTAAACTACACAACGTATGATGATGCGTTTTGCACCATAATCTAGAGAATTTATTCCGGAATGATAACATGAATAATTCGTTAATAATAAACTTACACAATAGGTATTTAAAATAAAGAAAACTCGAATTTTTGTCAAGTTATGAAAACCTTGCGAAGCAGGGACGAGTCGCTTGTATCATAGTAAAATTGTAAACTAAGAAATCCAGCAAAATGTAGTTCAAGCCTATATAACCACAGAAAATATCTAAGTATAACAAGTACAAAAAGTATTCCACCTACAAATCTATCGAGAGATTTAAACCTGTCCTTCAACCCTGGATAATATTATCATGGCTAATAAGTGCTTTCCGAAACCGAAAAATAAACCAAAAAACAATTACAACAGTTATCCAAACACAATGTACTAAAACCAACAAATAAGCAGTTAACGTCAAAGTTAATGAAACTCTTCAAATACTTAGCTATAATGTTGATAACAATATGGGATACAGTTAAAAGGTTTCCTTCATTTGTTGCTTACGGACCAGTCTATTACTTCGCTCAAACTAGTGTGGGGCGTATCGGGAATCCAATTTTGTCTCGGCATGAAATTCGGCCTCGGCCTACAGTTGTCGTGTCGTGTACGAATCTGAACTTTCAAAGGCCGTTTGAATATGGACTACGCAATACGTAGAAGCTCGGCTACATGCAAACGAGTATCGATTTATCGAATAGGTTGATTACTATAAGCTCTTGATGAAGAAATCAGACAAACCTGATGTTTCAAAATTAAACTATCTATCTATAAACAAAGCGAATTGAAATAATTTAATTTTAATTTATTTGAAGCAGCCGGACCGAAAGTCGAATTCTGGTTTCGGCTTCACCGAAAAACATCTTGACTTTTTAAGCCCAAAACTATTTTATACGGTACTCATAAGATCGGAAACAAAGATTTGCTTTCAGTATAATACCGTGAAAGCGTGTTTCAAATACGCCCACAGTAATACGATTCGGAGAAAATCCTTAAGATATTTTTTACGAAGTAAAAAATATTCTTACAACGTTTAATTTTGTGACTTTGAATTTTCCCACAATATTACGCTGCCATTGCTACCGATGTCATTATTTTGTAAGCATTTTTTTTTTTTTTTTGTTAAAATAAATACGTAGATGTAATCCTTGAATGTTTAGGAATCCATACATGGTATTTAATGTGTAGCGGTATCTACAAACGCCAAATGCGAACTACGCGTCATACTGATGTCACACAAAATCCTGCATCTCGCAAGCAGAGTTTACCGCGTAACTAGCATATACCTACATACGAGGATAGAATGACCTGACAGGAATCATCGGGCAGTTGCCCGCCAGACACAACACCCGTCTGGTCGGAGGATCCTCCCTTTTTATGCAGTATGAGTGAACTTAACACCCTGTTCCTCATACGTCTATAAGATGGTATGCGGGTGACCTACTTGCTTTAACAAAATCGTCGGATTTCAAGAGAGAGAGACAATTTAAACATGAAAAATATTCTTTTTTCTCAGTAGGTACACATTTCCTATATTAAAATGTGAAGCCTATTTTCCATTCCATAACACCAAATAAAGAAAACTTACCCAAATAAATAAGAGAAGCAATTATAATTCAATTCTGACTTTGAATTGCTGAAGCCACCAAGTTTTCAATTTAACGAGAAAACTTTTACATTTCCTTGGTGAGAAGTTTACCGGATTCTTTAGAAGTGCCTGACTTTGAATAAACGTTGTTATTCGTCAACTAGATGGCTGGATTTGTGTTAAAGATTGAGTTAATTCTGATTGGAGGAGAATTGTTGGGTCTAAGACAATAGGGGAGACTGAGACAGATCGATTAGAGAAGGACATTGACTTTTTGAGTATCTTAAATCCTAGCATTGTAGATAAGTATAGCCCCAAAATTACGCTTTTTGGAATTATTACATTGATTCAACTGGCATTTATTTATTTGTTTTCGACTAGCACGTGATTACAAGTTTGTAACTATCCGTTTGTTTTACTATCTCCAAAATTGTCCAGGTAACTTACAGAGCAGATAATTTCTGTTCCATTTTACATTAGTAGTTCTGTAGGATGACACTTACTTATGAAACTCTTATGTTAAGCGTACATTGTAGCCGCAACGCTGCAACGGGTTGCACCATAATGTATTTTCATTCAAAAAATTGCGGTGCGGCCCGTCTGAATTATGCGTTGGTTCATAAAAGTGATGAAGGTGGACCTTTGCAATGCTTCGTCGTCTATTTTAGCCATTAAGGAACAAAATATAGATCTGATTCCATACGCTGCAGCTTTTTTTATAATCTGCAAGAACTGATCTCAGCTGTTACTCGTAGAAGTGAATTTCGCACGACATTTTACACCACGGACAATATACTAGGACAGATTTGGTGGTCAATCAATCGCCCATTTTAACGTTTCGTTTTCATTTTTTATCTGATTTAAGGGTAGATTTTTGTTTATTTATTTATCGAATGCATTAACTTTTAATAAGAGTGGTAGCGTTAAAATCGGGGACCCAATCCGTACCAGCTTTAACCCCTTTTGGTTTTGGGATCCATCCCCGTGAAGTGTTGAATCCCGAAGATACCACTGTGTTCTTAGGCATAACTTTGGATGCCAAACTTCAATGGGGCCCCTATATACTCGTAGATAAATTGTCAAGAAAGCTTAGTTCCGCACAATGCGTCGTTAGAAAAATTCGTGATTTAACTGATTTAGAGCCAGCTCGTACTTTAGTTATTTTAGTAGGTACCTATTAATTAATAATTATATACCTATACCTATTTTCATAGCGTGATACGGTACGGTATTTTGTTGGGGGAAATGCCGCCAATATTCAAATAGTATATGGTTTACAAAAAAGGGCAATTCGTTCAATTTATAAATGAAGTCCCAGATACTCCCTCACAAACAAAAAAGAGATTAATATATTGACTGTGCCATACAAATACAGTGATATAAGTAGTAGCATAAGCAGTAGTATACATTTGTTATGTTGTGTGTATTTATAGTATTTTTAAGTTATGTTATTATAGTATTGTATTTGTGATCATTTTGTATATTGTATTAGTTTATAAGTTTGTAGTAATATGTATTGTTTTTTCTAGTTGCCTGAAATAAAGGAATAAATAAATAATATAAATATTAGGAAGAAACACAAATTTGTTGTTCCTGCGATTCTGTAACTATCTCACCGTGAAAACTTAGGTGAAGTGAGCGTGGAGACAGCTGTCAGTGTCGTCCCACTAGGGATTGACCAAGCATACATTTACAATCATAATCGAGATTTTAATAATATTTTTATGCTAATTCTATTGATCATTTTATAACAATTCCAATGCTAGTTAGTATTTTAGTTGTGACAGCATTACTATTTTGTGGGGTTTAAAAATAAAATAGCAAAACAGAAACTCAATCAGAATCTCAATGATGTTTTTTTTTTCTTTTTTTTTGCCTAGACTAGTCCTGAGGAGTTGGCGTGATCACTTCACCTGATTCACGAAATTTCGTGATTCGGGTGAAGTAATCACGCCACGCAAACTACTTGGGTTTTGACAACTAAAATACTAGCTTTGAATTTATATAAAACTTACGAAATTGTATGGGTTTCTTCTACCCAGCTTAACCCTTAGGAAGTGGTGTAGGGTGGGCGTTGTAAGGCGTATGTAATTTTGACGTTAAGAAAGTGCGTATTCTCAGCCATATATGAATAAATGCGTTGATTCTATGAATAATTAATGACTTTTACTTTTGAAATTTGTGTTTATATAATCACACCCACGATATGTGAAAATCACTTGAGTGCGAGCCAAAGTTCTCGTATAAAATCTAAAGTAGCCAACATTTCCAATATTTTGCTCCCTATCCCAACGGAAAATTAAACTTTCATTGGATAATATTATTGCTCTCGCTAAATCTCCAGGCGAATCTACAAATTATAGCCACAGACTCAGGAACCGCTTACTAGTCGGTCCCAATAGTGCGGTAACATAAAATTGTCGAATGGTAACTTAAATTGGCTTGACCCTTATGCGCTAGCAACCCACTGTGAGCGCATAAGGGTCAAGTCAATTTAAGTTAATATTCGACAATTTTGCATGATTATGTACGAGGAGCTTATATATTGGACGGTAGTTTTGGTAATATATGGTTGTAGGTATAACGGGTGTAGAAAGATTTTTAACGAAGCCGACAGTCGCTTGTTCTTCTCGTCATTGTGATATTTTAATTGTATTGGGTCAAATATGGAGACATTCTGGTTACGGAGGTATTGAAAGTCAAAGTTCTAACTTTCTTTGATGTTTTTTTAATGGAAACGAAAAACTCGTTTTTTTTAATTTTGTTAGCTAAGGGGATGTGCTAAGATAGCTCGCGAAATTCAAATTTAATTACGTTTTATGCAATAAACAGGTCACAGGTTTGCAGTTTACAGGTTTTATGTTGATTAAATCATGATTCGCGACTGTAACAAATATGGCTTTACAGAATTATGAACATTAGAATCAGCAATACCTACGAACTCCTTAAGTTAAAATTGTCCTAAAATGTTATGATTTCATGAAATTGTCATTCAATACTACCCTGGATAATACTAACTTAGAGAGATGTATTGGTGATTTTATGACAAAAAGCGTAAGATTTGAAATTCGCGGGCTGCACAAACGCTTTTACCTAAACTGGAAATAACGACCCTTGTAGGTAAGCTACCCGAAAATGTCAAATTTTGCCTAATCAACCTTGAACCTAATGCTTTAGGGATAAATTTGAAAACCTACTAAAGGTATTTAACAGATTGTAGTTGCTTGATGTGCTGGCGTCTGTATTTCCATGACCTTTGTAGGTACTATTGTATGCCATACCCATAAGCACAATGTTTCGTGCTTCGTGCGTTACATACATCTCGGGTCACAGTAACAGTGATTATTCAAACAGAAAATAATAGTCGTTTCAGAAGTCGTTTGTCATAGTCACGTTACTTAGGCTTTGGGGTGTATCTAGAATGGGCCGTTGGCGAATACTCGAGTTACTCGGTACCGGGAAACTAGGTTTTGGTAGGTAGAAAAATTAATAAATAGTAGTAATAAAAAATAAAAAATAATAATAATAATTAATTAATTATAATAGCACTAACGTTTTTTGAACTACTACAATAATTTCATGCTATCCGTTACTGAAACAGTTTATTTTATGGGTGAATAAATTAAATACGCAAACAATGGATGCAAACTTTTCCCATAAAACACATTTTCGTAATACATTTAAGAGCCACATCTAGTGTAAATAAACGGTTTCCTCATAAAACCTTTGAAATAAAATCCTAAAGCTATACAAAACAACTTATTTATAAGTCCTTACATAAAATTCATTGTGCTTGTAATATCAAATTCAAAGTCGGCCTGGGCATAGCAAAAATCGGATCACCGCGGATTGCGCAAGTGGGCTTTGTCAACCTGAAAATGCTATGAATACAATATGAAAATTTATAGAAAGGGTATTCTTGTGTGGAGGTTGTTGTACATTTTTTGCTTTTTACAGTATTTTTTTGCTACTAATGTAGTGCTAAGTTCTGTTTTTGTTGTTAAAATGTAGGTTGAAACTTGTTTCTACCACAAAGTTCACAAGTCCACAAGTTTTCTTTCACCATCTATCCAGCATTTGCCCAATTAATAAGAAAAATCAAATTAATAATAAATAAATAATAATAAATCTATATAAATAAAACAAAGTCGGATTAGTTGTACCATTTATAACTAACGATTTTTATGATTTTTATGATTTTTGATTTGTTGGATTTGTCTCAGCCCCAAATAGCAGAATAACTATTAAAACGTGGGAAAAATTCACAAAAAAAAATAATGAAGATAATCTCTTACATTTTGTTTGTTATTGAATTATTGATTCTGAGGCGGTACGATCAGGGTCAGATAGTTTTATTTATTTAAAAAAAGGTAAAATTAAATATTTTATATTAATACCTTGACATACTCGCTTCCAGTCTAACCGATTGCTGCTAAATACCAGTACATTACATGGAGCGACTGTTACTGGGTAATACGATACCACTTGGTAAGACTGGTTGTCAGACTTTTGTGCTTCTGGCTACCCGTAACCGTTAAGGCACAGAATGTCCAATTCGCAAAAGTAACGTCTGTCAAAAATCTACAAATGACAACCGGGACCAACGGTTTAACATACTTTCTGAAGTACGGAGGGGTCTCGAAATGTAATGGATGGTCACCCATTCACGGACCGACCTCGGCAAGCGTAGCTTAACCTGTGATTGACCCGCCCACAGTACAATAGACATATTATTAGGGCATTCATTTTGTAAGGGGTACGGCTATGTCTAGTCAACCTCCTTGGGGAGTATGACGAGAGGGTTAGTCACGTACGTAGTTCAGCTAATGAGTGTGACAGAATTTGAAAGGCACAGACATTTCATCAAATCTTATAATCCCCAAAGTGTTGAAGACATTGGTATTGCGTTTGACTCATGTAAAACGAATTTAATGTTTATTTGATAAAACTGCTGACTTTTTTGGATTTAAAAAATATTTTGATGTCAATGAATGAATTAAATTTTTTAAGTAAAACTTTTAGGCGGCCATTCGATTAATCAGACGAGAATGGAGATTGAAACAAGAACGCGTCACGTTTAGACACATTTCGTTACATAATCGAGAAGAACGATATAACTTTCTCTCTCACACTTAATGTATCTTATTCTTTATTTTTAAAGAAGGTTCACTTCTATTACGTATACACGGTTTTGCACGAGATTTTTTTTCCAATTAATAATAAATTTAACGTCTAAAAAAGAAAATATTATGTCGTTCCACATTTAGAAACTCTTAACCAATTTCGAAATGCAGAACTGACTACTTGGGAAAGTGTACAGCAAGTTGTTGTCAGAAACAATTTCATTGAAAGCATGCCAGATCGAATGCAGACGGTCGATTCTGGAAAAATCTCACCGTGATAACTAAGGTGAAGTGACCTTAGAGTGAGCTGTGAGTCATGCTGATGCTAGGGATTGACACTATTGATGACTCACTCCACGCTCACTTCACCCAAGTTTTCACGGTGAGATGGTTGAAGAATCGCACGGCTGGCCATTATTAGGGCTAGAGGAAGAAACAACCTATACTGAAACGTAGAGACAGTAAACCAATTTAGGTTTTTTATTCTATAGCGTTTTAAAATTGATAGTGTAAAATTCTGTGTTTCTGCAAAAGTGCCCAATTTAATAAATAAACTTATTGGTTTTCTATTTCAAGTTCTAAAAGCATAAGAAACACTGAGTGCATCTACCCTTATTTTTAGTGTCAAAAATACATATAACTGCGAAATATCTTGAAATTTACATGTGGCTAAGTTCCTGTGCCGGTGAGTGTATTTTAAGTTCAAGAATAACCTTCGCGAAACGACGAACAATTAACATCGCACATCATAAATTGTTATTTCAACGGGCGCGAAATAATTATTTTTATCGGAAAGAATTAGAAAAAGCGAAGTTCCTACGCAGGGTCTTGGAGTGACTTCAGGGGCTCTCATCAAGTGTCATTCGTCATTAAAACTTTTTGAATACCCTCGTTCTAAGGAACGGCCGAAGTGCCCCCTTTTTGAAGCTTTCTCCATAATTTTAATAAGTTTTTTTTTCTAAGAACTCAAGGCGAAATGAACGAAAATGACCGCAATAATTATTGTATTTTTATTAGTATGTTGTCTAGTTTTTTTGTTCTTAATTTTCTTTTTGTATGCACGTTTTTTCTGTGACAAATGTACTTTTTTGAAAACATTTTTTTCCATCCGGAGAACAAAATGTTTCCGAAAAAGTACCTAAAGAAAGAAAAAATGGTTTATTTGTCTTTAATAGTATAATAACTGTTAAGTTAGTAACATCCTTGTTGATAATTTGGATACTGTGAAAACAAACATAACGTTTGTAACATAACATAACATTTGTATTCCGGTTATAACTGAAACCATTAATTAATTTATAAATGAGCACATTTTGAGTGACATCTGACATCACAGCGGTCCACCCACAAATTGAAATCATTTCTGGGAACGACATTTAATTATGTGTCGTTAACTGAACTTTAATGCAGAACGGTGGTTTAAATTATCAGCTGAAAGGTCATTGGGCACCTTACTATGGAAACCATACCCATGGCGGACACAAACGAAATATAGCAGAGTGTATTGATATATGGCTTTGATTTACTATGGCATTAGTCACATTAATGTGAGCCACGGGAATCTCGAAAAATTCAAGTGTTATAAACTGATATAGGGAAGATGAATAAAATGCTAATTCATTAGAATATTTTTTATTCAATTTGATCCAAATCAAGCATAAGATCATTTAAAAAGGCAGCGGGTTCATCTGTTGCTTCCTGATGTCTGGCCCAAGACAGATAATAAACTATGTTTGCGATATGGGCGCAGCTCCCGACAGTGCGGCGGCCATGTATACTTGAGCAGTAATACTCTTCTATACTTTGTCTTCCATGTTGTGTCGGGTTTAACATAATATTATACAAGGTGTAACGTTAAATGCGCAAAACCTGAAAATAGTTTGATCAGAATAACGAGCAAAATCAATTGAACCACTTTTTAATATAGGTCACATTTTTCAAAAAATCTTTATTAAAAACGTTGCCGTGTCTATTTATTAATAGGTCAAGCAAGCCAATGTCAGCGCGGCGCAGCGGCCCGGTGACGACTCCTCCCTCAGTAAAGCGTCGTCGCAGACGCAAGAAACGATCAGAATGGCCAGTAAAACTAAAACAGCAAATAAAACCTTTACAATTTTTTTAATGACTTATTTTCTATCTGAAATAGGTCAATTGAATTAAAAATCAGTTGGTTTGTCTGAGGTTTTGCGCATTTAACGTTACACGTTGTATATGTATAGTACTGTTTCATTCGGATATGACGTGACGAAGGACTGCGCGGAGGGCGGTGAGACAGTGCGCGAGCGCAACGAAACTTGTTCTACCTGTCTAATGTGTGAAAGAGACAGCGTATACATGCCTCTGAACAGTCTGAACATTGGCGCATCCGTGCACCATGCTGTATGGTATCGGAATTCTGTTTATGCCTTTATAAGATGAAATAAAATCCTCTGAAACCGTTTGTTTTTTATATTTTTTAAACGGTCCTGTACAATTTTCTCCATCGATTTTAATTAAATAATTATATGCAATGAAAGGTCATATGATTCCCCTTAGTTTAAAACTATTTTGGTTAATGTCCGCCACTCTTCGCTAAGCGGGTCAGATATGCCCAATGACCTTTATCAAGTTCCTGGAACTAACAATCGACTTTTTTGAGCTGAAATGCAAAGATTTGAAACGCGATACGAGTATTTGCCTTTGCCGTACTTAGTCACGTGAAAAAATGTCCGTACTCAGAAGAGAGATCTCATACATTATAAATAACGTTTCCATAATAATCAAGTGATATGTGTGACTGGGGACGTTGCTTTCTGCAAGAAATTATAGCGATTGCTCCAAGCAAAACAGAATCATTAAATAATGTATGAAACTTACTGCTAATAAATAACAGAATAATATTCCAGATTCATTAGACTGACTGAGACAAATCGGTGTCTTCACTCAAAGTACTGTGAGCCTAGCACGAAGGCGCGGAGTAAACATAATTATCATAAATCAGAACAATTGCGAAATTGAAAGTACCCACATAATTATATTCGTACATAAATTCAAGTATCGGTTTGTAACGTCAAAATGACAGATGAATATGAAAGTTTGTACGGAACTTATAACAAAAAAAGGTTTTAAAATGTAGGTATGTCTATCTCTATCTGTTTGCTCCAGCTAATCTCCGAAGCGGCTGGACCAATTTTGATGGGACTTTTACTGCCAGACAGTTGATGTTATAAGGAGTAGCATAGACTTTTGTCCCGGTCGCACGTTCCTGAGGGAAAATTTCCGGCATCCCACGGTTTCACCCGAAGCCGCGGGCAGAAGTTTATAGGTAATATTACTTAGTTTGAAGACTTCATTCTTATCCATGGATGATACTCATAATGCTTCTCGCAAAAATTTGAATGAAAATGCTATATGATAGTTGTGAAATTTTGTGATTTTACCCATCTCTGAACCTGTATTTCAAAGTGGAGACATTTTCTTTGCAAATTTTGATTTATTTGCATAACAACGCTTGAAAGGCAAAGCTGACAAAGCGATACAGGGCTAACTGTACAGGAGAACAGTGTAAAGTTACACTTTTCATAAAAAAATCATATAATTTCTGATTCAGATGATAAAATAACATTTCCAAAACAGTAAAAGTTACGCCTGTGCGATGATTACAAGAATTAATATGTTTTTTTCTGAAGAGATAAACCTTATTATATTATTGTGCATTTATTCACAAAGACACAACAATTACAATATATAATAATAATAATAATAATAATATTCCACAACTTTCACATAACGCCATCTAGTCCCAAACTAAGCAGAGCTTGTGCTATGAGTACTAGACAACTGATAAACATACATATATATTTCTAAATACATACATATTATAGATAAATTACACCCAGACAAAGAACAAATGATCGTGCTCATCACACAAACATTTGTCCTGGGTGGGAATCGAACCCACGACCTTGGGCATAGCAGTCAGGGCCACTGACCACTAGACCAACAGGCCTGTCTATATATAAGCTAACACTAATAACTAAAATTAAAGAAAAAAGGCAGGAGCTCATTGGGCATCAAAAAATCCGTCCGCATCGCTGTCAATGGGATAAGTGCCCAAAAGGCTGGCAGCATTACCAAGTTGGAGGGCATTGCTGATTATTTGGGCTAAAAATAGGCCAGCCCTCTGGTCACGTGAAGAGTCAACCAACCGCTTGGCGATGTCCCGAAATATTCGAAGATCACTCGGACCCCAAGGCCCTAGTGTTTCAACCCCAAACGACTTAAACATATAGCTTCCAATAAGGTTGTTATATTGGCGCCGTTTGAGGTTTTCTGTTCCTGCAGCAGCCGCCCCAGCACAGCCCACCGTGCTAGGAAGATGAGATGGCGCGAGAGTGTCGACACAGGTTGCATCCCACACCAAAGGCCTACCTAACTTCCAAGGCATTATAGTCATTCCATCTGGTCTCTTCCCACTGTCGCGTGCCAAGACACTGGGTTCTAACACAGCTGGCACCCCGGCGTTGACAAGAGCCCGACGAATGATGTCGTTAATGCTGGCGTGGCATGCCATGCGACCAGCGCTCTTGCTGCAGGATAGGCCATGGTTTCTGAGGCAGTCGACTGCTTTACCGCATTGAAAGCGATGTGGAGCTGCGCAAGGAGCGCCCAGACGAACGTCCCACGACTGTGTTGATCTTGGCACCACAAAGTTTTGTTGATTTATAATTTGTTTCGATATTATTAGTTATTACTTGCACTGATGATTTAGTTTTGCGTTGTGTGATATCATGCTGATGGCAATGAATATTTTAAGCGTTTTATTTTCATTGATTTAAGTTTAGCATAATTTTAATTTGTGTTTTCCTGTTTCAATATACACTGAAAATCACGCAATGCCGACCCCCAAGATACAGACAAATGCCTAGTTAGGGGTCACCGTCTAATTTATTTTTGTACAGGCTACAAAAAGATTAGAAAGATATTTTTCAGTTTGTAGTGTATTTTTGAAGTCAGTTGTATTTGTTTGGAAAAAAGTTTTTTTTTTTTCACTTTTTAGTTTTACCTACCCCATACAACTTCAATAACACTACTTCATCATCATCTGCTTAGCCTTTTTCCAACTATGTTGGTATGTTGGGGTCGGCTTCCAGTCTAACCGGATGCAGCTAAAACCAGTATTTTACATGGAGCGACTGCTTATCTGACCTCCACAACCAAGTTACTGGGTAATACGATACCCCTAGGTAAGACTGGTTTGTGAGACTTTCGGGCTTCTGACTACCCGTAATGACTGTCAAAGATCCACGAATGACAGCCGGGACCAACAGCTTAACGTGCTTTCCGAGGCACGGAGGGGTCTCGGTACGTAAAGATGGTCACCTATCCACAGACCAACCGCGGCAAGCGTAGCTTAACCTGATCGGTGGACCTGTGCGGCTGTTATTATTTAGCCACGGGCCCCTCATCTCATCAAATTCCTCCTGAAATTCAATAACACTACTTGCTATGTAAATATCAGAGTAACAATTTTTCTTTCTTTCTTTCTGTTTTTATTAAAACATCATCAATATAAACTAAGTGGAAATCGTATTATTGAAGCTAACACAAAAACTACCCAAGCAAAGTTAATCAAATATACAACGTGTAACGTTAAATGCGCAAAACCTCAGACACCCCAACTGATTTTTAATTCAATTGAACTATTTGAAAGAGAAAATAAGTCATTAAAAAAATTGTTAAGGTTTTATGTGCTGTTTCAGTTTTACTGGTCATTCTGATCGTTTCTTGCGTCTGAGACGACGCTTTATCGAGGGAGGAGTCGTCACCGGACCGCTGCGCCGCGCTGTCATTGGCTTGCTTGATCTATTAATAAATAGACTCGGCAACGTTTTTAGTGATTTTTTTTTGAAAAATGTGACCTATATTAAAAAGTGGTTCAATTAATTCTGCTCATTATTCTGATCAAACTATTTTCAGGTTTTGCGCATTTAACGTTACACGTTGTACCACCCAGGGGTGGTCCTATATTGATAGGTATGTATTAATAGATAAGGTATGCCTCAGGAGGCATACCTCAAGCTTGCTTGTTTGCTTGGCAAGGATTCCTAAAATCTGAAAACACATACAAAACAGTCTAACAGGGTTTCGAGTATGTGACTAGGTAAAAATTCTGAGGGACAACCATTTCATTCGCCTGCCAACGTACCTTTTCATACCTATTCTAATTTTCGTCGGAAACCCAAATAGGATGTCGTCCGCCTTACTGTATGTCCCGAGGCATTGTTGACAAATATTGTAACCTCGCTTTTATTACAGCCGACATCGTCTTTGTTGGTAACCTTGTTAGATACTACAAAAGATACTTTTTAGCATAACATGTACGCAAATGAAAATCTCGCTGAACCAAATCTAAACTAATATTTTAAAGAGACAAGATTAGATTTGTTGTTTGTTACGCTTTTGTACTAAAACAGCGGATTTGGCTGGAATTTGGCACATGGGTAGATTATAGCGTGGATTAGGACATAGAATATATTGTATACCTATATTCCCACGGGATCGGAAATATAGTGATAGATATATAGATCAGTTTTATGGGGCAATGTACTGACGCCAGCACATCAAGCTACCCGAAACTGTCAAATTTTCGCAATCAGTTTTGAACCTTATGTTTTAGAGATAAAGTTGAAAATCTATTAAAAAAAATTGACAGATTGTAGTAGCTTGATATGCTGGCGGCTGTACCTACGTTAAGAAATTTTAAGTGAATTAATTTCTATGGTCTTTTTGGCATCTTTTCTTAGTTCTCGGTTAGGACACATCCTAAGACAAACATAGCACCTGTATTTCCCAAAGGGGTTGGCAGAGGTGTGTAGTGCAGTAACACAAATCTTATATTCATTCACTTGACAGACAACGCACGCGCACAAACTAAACGTGTTCCTTATTCATCCTCTAAATGGAATAAAAAGGGTGTGAAAGTTTTTATAGAAGTTCGTTTATGCCGATGGGAAATACGATTGGGCACATGACTTGTTTCACAGTGAAAATCCATAAAAAAAAACAATAAATCCGTATTTTCTCTCCCGTTTACAGGGAAGAAAATCTGACGGGCAAACAAATACCTTCCGTCTCAGACCTGATGTTATAATTTATACAGCATCAGTGCACTGAATAGCTCCGTGGATGCATTCAAAAGCTGTACCAATATCTTATACCCCTCACACAAGCAACTTCAAACCTTATTCCGCAAATTTAAGGATGTAGTGAGAAGTGTAAGTAAGGTTGTATGTTGTGAAGCACATTTAACAAAGACTACTGGTACGTGAGGGTAGATAGATATAAACACGTCTAACTGGCTAGAGGACGTAACTAGCGTTGGTGTTACGTAGTTGTGATGAGGTGACATATTGTGATCTACGAGTATAATATCTAGGTTATTTTTATCTGAGCTTTTTATGGTCGTGTATTCAATCGAACCTCTAATAATTTCCATTTGGTGCCTGTGTCCCAGCAATGGAAACGTTATTTGCTGATTATACCTATTTTTGTGAACATCACATAATTCCCCAGATATTTTGGGGTTTGCTATAGGTTTTTTTTATTTGTTCATTGAATGTTCTTGAAATGTCCTGTGACGAAAGTATAAAAGCGGATGAAATTTCCTGCCACGTTTCATAACGCTTCCAACATCGAAGGTATATAGGTACATCGAAATAATGGATCTTTCAAGAGAACAAATCAGACTGTTGTTACTTCACGAATACCGATTGGAACATTCAGCAGCGGATGCGGCAAGAAACATGTGTAAATCGATGGGAGATTCTACGGTCACTTAACGCACAGCTAAAAATTGGTTTGATAAATTCGACATGGGAGACTACAGTTTAAAAGACTGACCTCTCTAAGGGCATCTTCCACCGGTTTTCCAAGCCCGCCCTCACTGTAACCTCAATTAATATTGAAGAGTTTTCAGAAAATAAGTCCTATCTCCTATCTGAACTCACTACCTATTTGGATTTAAAAAGTGATTTGGTACTAAAAAAACATCATTAAAACAACCTCAATCAATGTTACCTATTTCAAAAGTTGTGTACTAGGCACTTATATATATAATAGTTTATTTATAGGTATAAAAAATATATTTGTCTAGCCTTTTCCAAACTATGTTGGGGTCAGCTTCCAGTCTATGCGACTGCCACTGGATACCAATATTTTACATGGAACGACTGCCTATCTGAACTCCAAAACGCAGTTACTTGGTAAAACTATACCACTTGGTAAGACTGGGCTTCTGGCTACCCGTGACGACTATCAAACATCTACGAATGATAAGCCTTAACGTACTTTCCGAGGCAAACAATGGACGATATGTACGAGTTGTATATAATTTCTCGATATGTAATGGACGGTAATTCATCCTCGAACCAACCGCGGCAAGCATAACTTAAGCTTCGAAAGTCCCGTGCGGCTGTTATTATGTAACCACAAGCCCCTACAACAACCAATTAACAACAAACAAAAACAATATTCAAAACAATCTCAATCAGTTTTACTTTTTTCAAAAGATAATAAGCCAAGTCTTACAGGATTTTCTCAGGATTGTGTACCAGGCATTTAAGGGTAAACTGGCAAACTTTTGTGTTTCTAATTTACTCTGAAAAATAAATTTTGTTGTACGAAGTTTCGCCTTCAAAACGACTAACCATGATTTATTATCAAACTTTTTAAAGTCCAGGTATTAGAACACGAATTTATCAGATATTTCAAGAGACTTTTAATAAAAAGTAGAAAATTACATTTCGGACTGTCTGAAATAAGTTTCAGCGAATGAACCCTATTTTGTATTCAAGCGGTTCAAGTTGGTACCTAATATATAATGTTACTTATGCACGAGTAGGTAAATAAAGTGACTGAAAACATTGAACAAGGTGTATTTTAAATTATTTCTATACAAAATAATATCAATGCATTAGACTACGCATTTTGTGCATGTAAAATTTATATGCAAATGAATCAAAAGTTATTTATTCAAATGAGGCTGAGAATCACAATTTCTTGAACATCAAAACTACATAAGACAGCCCATTCACCAGTTCCTAGTGCTTTAGCTGTCAAGAAGAAGTGGCGCCACAAACTAACCAGCAGCACAGCTGTCTGCTAAATCACAAGAAGAAATATAACAAACGTTAACGAGGCAAAAGGATCGTAGCAGGTGACGTTTTATAGTTTCTGCCTGCCTCCATGGGAAGAAGACATGAGTTTATGTGTATGTGTAAGAAAGATTTGATAAGTAATGGCTGTGTCTGCAATTATATACACATTGCTACTGAGTTTAGTCACGCTACTGGCAGTAGCACCTACATTATAAAAATAAATAGCTAAACCAAGGATTAATGAAGATGGAAAATAGGATGGAAAGTTACTTATTCAGCATGAAAAAATAAACAAAATAGATAAACAGAGCTTTTTTTGGCACAGCGTGCCTTTGTGGCGATCTACATCGCCACAGGCGAACTACGCATCACAATGACGCCATGCAAAATCCTGCATTGCGCAAGCAGAGTTTATATAGTCATACAACGTCCCGACATCAATCGTTGGGCAGTAGCCCACCAGACACAACACCCGTCTGGTCGGAGGATCCTCTCTTTTCTATGGATGATGAGTGAACTTTACACTCTGTTCCTCATACCTCTAAACTTTCACTCACTGATAGTTTATAAAGAAACCTTACGATCGATTCGATTAAATAAGTATTCCAATTGTAATGAATACTCATGAATATAAACATACTCGGAAGTCGATTGTTTACATCTCACCGTCCTACGCCAACGACGGAGAAAATTATATATGAATATGTAAACAACGTCTCGTGTTGATTATAATTTCATACCTATTAAATGCGGCAGGCAGAGAAAACTGGAGATATGAGGTTTTAGAAAGATAGGTACTGCAAAATTGCTTATTGAAAAGACTAGAAGTAATTTGCCTGCCACGTTGGTCTAATAGTCGGCAGAGCTACTACTCCAAAGTCGGCCAAATGAGAAAAGTGCTGGGTTTTTCGTGAGGAATTTCTCAGTAGCAGCTCGGAAACTGGATATGTGCCCGGTCAATGGAAATAGGTTCTCTCCTTTTAAATGGGACATGAACATAACTGGTGCTATGTGGGTGAACTATAGGGGTGTCTAACGTTTGAAATACATAGTAACAAAAGTTCTAATGATCATATTTATGACCTAATTTTATTTTATTTACTTTTTTTTTAAATATAACAATGATATAATAATAATAATAAATTTATTGCTCAAGTAACTAGGACTCACTGTATTTGTAAACTTAAAAACTATGTTAGTTTATTTTATTTACTTTAAAATCTTTACTTCACCCCATGGGAGATGGCACTGCAGTGATTTGTGTACTTGCAATCAAGCCTGCTAGCGATCATCTTCAAGATATTGTTGGAGCTGGCCCGCACTCTGCGCACCAGGGATGCACACCTCATTCGCATCGTTGCGTAAAAGCAATTTATATGCGCGTCTGCGAACATGCCTGATGCGCTACAAGAACGGGGCAGCCCCACCACCCCTGAAAGTGTTGTTGATATGGTTTAATGAATTATTGATATCATTTCATTTTACCTAATTTTATTTGGTTTAATGGTCATTTTTTTATAATGCACATTTAAATTCAGATATTATAATATTCAAAATATATAAATAACGCTTATTACAATTTAGAAACGTCTACTTGGTTTTGTATATTTTTTCAAAAACTGATTAGATTTTAAATGCCTGCCATTTTCGTTAGGTTAAGTTAGGTTAGAACAGTGACTATTAACACGTGAAGGCGAGCGAGTGAAGCGAGCGTGTCGCGGTGGCGACCGCCGAGCACCAGATCCCTCTGTTGTTGATAAATTATTTGGGTTAGATGTGGTTATAGCAGATAGGAATAGGTAGTGCCTATTTGCCTAAACTTTCAAGAACAGAGACAAGAAACGGAGACTTCCTTAGAACTCATTTTTTTCCGGGACATCTGTCCCGAAATTCGGGACAACACTTTTAAATACATTAAAAAATATGTTATTTGGAATAAGTAATTAAGAACCGCTATATGATTATTAAAATACAGCGATTCTTTTATTATTTAGCAATAATCGTTCTCCTGATGTATGTTTAGGCAAAAATTCATGGAGAGCTGATTTAAGAGCTCTGATTTGCAGATTCTGTTGAGTATAATCCATCAAAATTATTTGATGGATTATTATTTTATGTGATGAGCACGATCATTTGTTCTTTGTCTGGGTGTAATTTATCTATAATATGTATGTATTTAGGAATATATATGTATGTTTATCAGTTGTCTAGTACTCATAGCACAAGATCTGCTTAGTTTGGGACTAGATGGCGTTGTGTGAAAGTTGTGGAACATTATTATTATTGTGTCATCTCTGGACCATACATAATAATAAACAGTTATGAGTTCCTATTTTGTATCTGTAATAACTAAATAAATACCTAATCCGATTTTTTTTGCTGTTTATTTTATTAAGGGGGTCCGTGAAAACCATACTTGATTTCCTAGGGGTCCGTTGCTGAAAAAGGTTGGGAAACGCTGCACTACACTAACAGGCTTGCCTTAATAATTAATTAATTAATATTAAATTACATATTAATCGTTTTTTTTCGTACTTCCTGCACTTGCTCTAAAAACTAGTTCAGTCAAACGTTTACAATGAACTTGGTCTTGCTTATAAAAGAATCGTCAAGTTTTCCTAGTTAAAGTTACAAAATACACAGGTAAAAATGTAGCTTCACAGCTGTTAGCTGTTCTTTCAAAGAAAACAAGTTTTCCTCCATAAAACGTGTTTCCCTCGAGGACGATTCACTCGTTTCTGGTTCAAAGCTTTAAGTTTAAAGGACATTGGTCTACGGTTCTCTGGATGCTGGAGCAAAATCTAACCGCATTCGGACTGCAGAGCGTCTCTCGTTTATTTGAATTCTAGTGGGAAAAATAATTTACAACCATTTTCTTCTCGCTTGCATGTCCTTTTTCATTTACCACGGTGGTGGAGTTAAATCCGTTTCGTGTTACAAGATACTAAATAGTAGTGTGTAGTTACATTGTCATTAGTTTTATGTTTGCAGAAAGGACGTAGGTAGGTAGGTTATTATTTTTTTACGCTTTTATTAAACCCCGACAAAAACACTTCAATGATATTAGAAGACTGTAGTAACCTTGAACTGCTGCTGCAGCATCCCCCGACAGGAGGGTGCTTGGATCAAAATATTTCCTGCAACTTATACGAGTGTTAAATTTAAAGGGCCAATATATATGTTTTTTTTATAGTTTTTAGAGGTTTTTGTTTAAGTCGGGGTTTTTTTTTGTAAAACTTGGTAACACTATGAATAATTGAAGTCTTTGCTGTAATTTAGGTATGTTCAATTTATTTTTTATTTAGGATTTGCAGCAAAAGTTGTACCCAATACATGATACTTAAATAAAGGGTTACATCAGGTATTAATTAGGTGCACTCCTTCACTTATATGCACAATAAAATCATAAATCTAAATCTATAGACGCTAAAGTTACTCTAAAGCTATAGACGGTTTTTATTTCAGTTAACTTATTTTGTCAAAGGTTTTCGAGGCGAAGATAGACTTTTTTTTTAAGCTGGGCGGTAGGGAGAAATCCTAATCCATATGAGATACGAGTAAACTGTCTTAGGAAAAATTTACTATCAAAAACATAATTCATACCAGCCGTGCGATTCTGTAACCATCTCACCGTGAAAACTTAGGTGAAGTGAGCGTGGAGTGAGCTGTCATTAGGGATTAACACTATTGAGACTGCTCACTTCAAGCTCACTTCACTTATGATTTCACGTTGAGATTTTTACAGAATCGACCGGCTGTTTGATTTTTTGGTCAAGTGCGAGTTGCCCATAAAAATTACCTACTAAGTTTGACCATTTTTATTAAATGCGGTTCGACTGCTTTAAGTAAGGATCACTTCATTGTATCGGAAGATAAAAACTGGACAGCAGAATTGGGTCAAATTTTATAAAATGTGCTTACCCAGATAAAAAAAAAAAAACACTTTAGTTATGAAATCAAAGTAGTATCTAAAAAAAAACTCAGAAGACCATCAACTTCAAATAAATGAAAAATTACGGGCAAGCACTCTAACACAATAATATTATATAAACCTCGTACCCATGAATACATCCAACACGAGCGTAATAAAGCCACCGTATGTGTGTTACAGCCGACGTGTGAAAACAAACCAAGGCTGTGGAGCTAAATAAACAAGGTCCTAATACGTCGCCAAGAAAATACAGTAGTTTTAAGTCAAGATTACACTGCAGACGTGTTCAGACCTTTATTCACATCTAAGGGCTACCTCCAAACTGAATAGAAATTGCTTTCATTTCACAGTTAGGTAAACCTGAGATTTGTAGCCCTTTAAGAGCAGTTGGGGACTCTTACCTATGCATAGCTTCAAGTTTCTTGTTTTTATAATACCGACAGTTTTTCTCCGGAAGAAAAACATAAGTAAAACTACTTATGTATCTTACGTAGCTGAAGGGACAGTGGGCTGGCCATGTTGGACGAAAGACTGATAGCCGGTAGACCAGACCACACCTGGAGTGGAGACTGCGTTAGGATTGGCGTAGTGTGGGCCCCCCAGCTAGATTGAACGACGGCCTTGAAAAGGTGACTGGGAGAGACTGGATGCAGAAGACGGAGGACAAGAGAGACCTATGTAGAGAGAGGCTTATGTTCAGGAGTAGATTGCGATAGGCTGAGTTGAGATACATTCTAAAATTGACAGCGTGATCTAAATCTCAACTATCAAAAATCAACCAGTAAATCTAAATGCTGAGTTATGTTACTACCGCTTGACGTTAAATCACGTAGCTTGATTAAATCAATTTCCGCAATAACATCGATTTTCGTAAATAACCCATTAGGGCAGTATCAATCACAAAAACTTAAGCCCACCAATCACGAAACAGTAATTATCACAAATTACTGCAGTATCGCTTCCTCATAGCTCCAAAAATATTACTTATTGTTCATGGGCTGAAAGAAAAAGCCGTTATTCTCCTGTTAGCTCTTTTCTTTAGAAAGAAAATTCCGAACAAAATCGTATTTTGTTACGTCGAAAAATATAAACAAAGTAATGTCTTCGCGGCACTCGGTAAAAAGTATCAAGACTGTTCGGCCACAAAACAGATAGGTACAGAAGGTCGGCTCCATACATATACATCGAGTGAAAGCGCACGCACACAGACACGCTTCACGTAGTTACAGCGACTGCAAGGGCACTTGCGACTATCAGTCCCTTCACTCATGTGAATAGTTGACTCGCGTGAAGATACATTTTTGTTTTGTTCCACGTTCACACGTCATTGACAAAATTCTCTAAGAATAAACATTCATTTCATGCTTGGATGTCGAGTGCCGAAAACCTTACGTACTTGGATCGGTTCACTAATGAATTGATTCTTTTGGTTTATTTAGTATTCAGCGAAATGCCGAATAAAAATCAACCATTTAAACGTCTGCTATCGGTTTTAGTTCACATCCATGTGTGCATGTAACTGTTTCCGTTCGTTGTAAGCCGGCCTTCTGTACCTGTCTACTTTGTGGTTCGACGGCTTTAACGCGGCACCGTTTCCTCCTTCTACCGTCATCCAGGTTTTAGTGGCAAAGTTCGGTATTTTGCCGAATACAAAGATTTGTGTTGAAGTAAGTTATTTATTTATGTGGTTTTGCCGGTACTTCTATTTTTACTTTTTTGTTTAGAACAAACGGAAAAATCGCCTTGAATCTTACTGTGCGTACTAATAAATAAACAAGTAACGAAAATTCTCTAAAATAATATTCTGAGATAATTATTCGAACTATGGTGAGTCGCAGTACAGTTTTGTCGCATAAGCGTTAATCGCACATCCATTTGTCGAGCTCACGTAGTACACATTATTACCGGGATAAAAAGTATCCCATGTCCTAATCCAAGATATAGCCTACCTGTGTGACGTATTTCATAGATAAAAGGTAACAGACAGACAGAGGTATTTTCGCCTTTATGATATTAAATATGGATTCGTGAATGCCCCAAATAAATTTTCAGCCTATAAATAATATTAAACTAGGTATTTCATTAGAGTGGAAAATAGTGCCCGACCTCAGAGATCAATTAACTAATTTCCTAAAACGATGAAGTCTGGCAAATGGAAGTAAAAGACCCGCTCCAAACTAGGTAGGTCGTATTGTTAACTACTTTTAGCCACGAATAGGGCTCATCCGACAAACTTATTTACTTTTGTGACAGTTATTATGCCAACAAGGTCTTACTGGGCGTACCACTTGTGAATAGTGATAATTAAAATAAAAAATGAAGGTGTCTTAACTGAGACCCGCCATGTTCCACTGTTTTTATCCCACGAAGCGAAGAGTGCTTTACTTGTGGTAACCAAGTGTACAAACACGTTGTGAATTTTTCTTTAAGCGCAAGAGTTGTCGGTACCGTCAGAGATAATGGTTGAAGTTGGAAGTGTTTGCGAATCTGTGGTTGATGACTCAAAAAAAAAACTCCTCAACTTCTTCTTTATTTGATCATGTTTGGGTACCCATCACGTCTGTGGAATTTCCCTAGCTAATTCAATTTGACCTTGTATATTAACGAAACAAGAGAACACTAAAGTCATCAACATCAACTCAGCCTATCGCAGTCCACTGCTGGACATAGGCCTCTCCCAGACTGCGCCACAACACCCTGTCCTCCGCCTTCCGCATCCAGTCTACCCCAGCCACCTTCTTTAGGTCGTCCGTCCATCTAGCTGGGGGGCGTCCCACACTACGCTTGCCGATACGCGGTCTCCACTCCAGGACTCGTCTGCTCCCTAACACTAAAGTAGCATTATTTAATTTATAAAACTTCCATAACTTTGGTAGTATAAAATATCTTTGTTACGAGTAGTTCCATTAATTCTAGGAAACATTAAAGCGTTTCAGCCGGTCGATTCTGTAAAAATCTCACCGTGATAACTAAGGTGAAGTGAGCTTAGAATGAGCTGTGAGTCATGCTGATGCTACGGATTGACACTATTGACGACTCACTCCACGCTCACTTCACCCAAGTTTTCACGGTGAGATGGTTACAGAATCGCACGGCTGTACCACTTTTTTTCGCCTACTGAAACCACGCTTCTTTCTAAACATAAAAGCACTCAGCGTAGACCAAATTAAATGAATAAATCAAAGGTTTGCATCTGATTATTTGTTTGGGAACCGTTATGCAATGAGCCCTTAACAATTGGAGAGAGTTTTCAATTTTTATCCGAGCCCGTTTTTGTATCCGTTGTTTTCGGGGAAAATAAATCGATGGTCGGTGTTACGTCGGGGAATTATGATTCAATTTAATTGGGTCTACAGATACGGGGCTTAAATCCAATTTTTCGAGATTAACGTTCGGATTATTTTGTGTACCTTTGTATGTTTCTCGGGTGGACAACGGGTTTTTTATAATAAAATATTTTTTTACTGCTTCGTTGGTGTAGTGGTCGCAAGAGCTAAGTACTGCTGAGCATGAGGTCCGGGATTCGATTCCTAGGTCGGAGAAAGTGTTATTGGGGTTCTCCATCAGGAATTTCTCAGTAGCAGCCTGGAGTCTAGATTTGTGCCCAGTTGATGGCAATAAGCTTGCCCACTATTACACAGAACTTAAAGATAACTGGGCAATTGTTGGTGCTATCTACTATAGATACACCTCTGCCCAACCCTTAATACAGGCATGAAGTTATGTTAGGCCATGTAAATATAATGTATCTTTAACGCGTCATTTGGTATAGGAGTATACATTACTTAGGTGATAGGAAATAACTTGCCTAATTTCGTTTTAAAACTGAGAAAACTCCCTTTAACAATTTTGTGGCGGCATCTACATCGCCACATGTGAACTACTTACTGTACACACTGACGGCACGCAAAATCTTGCATCGCGCAAGTAGAGTTTACCGTGCGACTAGCATATATACAATGTCCTGACATCAATCGTCGGGCAGTAAGTAACCCACCAGACACCACAACTGTCTTGTCGGAAGATCCTCCCTTTTCTGTAGAAGCTATGTGAACTTTAAGAAAAGTTAGTTTCTACCTGACAATTTCTCTAAGTAGCCTGTCGAACAGATAAAGGTTTAACGTAAATGTCTCCTCTTTGCTAAGCCTACTGACCTTTTAACCCTTTCCAGGGCACTTATTTTAGCACATGGCAACATTGACGTAATCGTATTAAGACATTCTACGTCACAACACTACACAACATAGGTTACCGGTTGAAATGAAATTGGAATAAATAAATTAATATCGGGATCATTTTTATACGCCATATAAAAAAAAAAAAATTATATAAAAAAAAACTGAAAATTAAAATTATTTTTCACTATGTAGTGTTTTTTTGGAAGTCGGTTGTTTTTTTTTATATAAATTTTTTATTTTTCACTTTTTAGTTATATCTACCCCAATCAAATTCATATAAACACTACTTGCTATATAAATATCAGTGACAGGAAGCTGCATCTGCGTTTATAGGGTACAGACGTGATGTTATGTTGTGCGATTGCGTAAACAGTGCATACATACGCGATAGCAGCAATCGCGGTTGTTTTACTGGTATTAATTATCATTATAATAAAAAAAAATTATAACCTTTGTAGCACAGGCGTGATATTATGTTGTGTGATGGTGTAAACAATGCTTAGATATGCTATAGCAACAATCGCGGTTAATCTGCTGTTATTTATTGAAGAGTTCCCCCGATTTCTACAAGATCCCATCATCAGATATTGAAATGGTGACAATGGGACCACACAGGAAGCACCAGCTTTCAAATAAAAAAAGAATCATGAAAATCGGTTCACCCAGTCGGTTATTATGAGGTAACAAACATAAAAAAAAAAAAAAAAAAAAAATACAGTCGAATTGATAACCTCCTCCTTTTTTTGAAGTCGGTTAAAAAATCTAGATGGATTCAAAATTTCCTATCTGTCTACCCCTGAAAAGAAATGGCCAACAAACTCAGGGGTCAAAGTCTCTTTTAAAGTCCGGATATAACCTCCATCAGATGTGAGGACCATTATAGATTTGTGTCTGAGAAGAGATAGTCTTCTGAGAAGAGAACCACACACATTTGAGTGGACTTGTCCAGTCAGTAATCGTGTAGCTCAACTCAGAACTTAAGGAGCTTAACGGTTACCGCTCCTTAATATGAGACCATTATATGCCATTACTATGGCCCAATGGACACCATGGGCCTTATTAGAAGGCTATAAGAAACCCAAATGGAGACGGCTATGCTTGGAGTTACCCTGCGTGATCGAATCAGAAATGAAGAGATCGGCAGGAGAACCAAGGTAACCGACATAACCCGAAGAATTGCCAAACTTAAGTAGCTGTGGGCAGGGCACATTGCTCGCAGAACAGATGGCCTATAGGGCCGAAAGGAGGAAAACGAGAAGGTTCTGGAATGACGACCGCGTACCGGAAGACGTAGCGTTGGAAGGCCTCGCACAAGGTGGACCGACTACCTTGTAAAAGCTGCAGGAACCCGTTGGGTGCGAGATGCACAAAACTGCTATATAGTGCTATAGGGTAGTTCTCTACAAAATTCGTATGTATCATTCTACACCTCTTCTGTATAAGAGATTCTGCTTGCTACTCGGGTTTTTATAGTAAGTTATTTGCCCTAGGTTTCACCCGAGGATTTCGCAAGACGAATTTTCGGCTCCACCCTCCTACCATTTTCCTCCTGGTTGAATTGCAGTAGAGAGCGAGCAGAATCTAAAGTTTAGGGAGTTTTCGATAAGGATACCGAGACTACTGACACGACGGAACCTCCGGCAGAAGATTTGGCAGCTAGTTAATAGTTTTTGTAGTAGTCTAGTTTATTCTATTTTAAATAACGACCTTACGGTTCAAAACATCACTACCAGTCTATGTTATTTTTTAAAGTAATTACGAAGTTTAAAACACAGAATACAGCGGGCTTAATACCTTTTAGACGCCGCCTAATTTTAGTTACGTGTATGTAGTGGGAATTCGGTTGCAACCTCATTTTAATTTGTCGCGTAACCCTAATAGTCTTAAAAATATAATTTAAGTTACGAAAACCTAAAGTATTTCTTACTTCTCTTTGAATTTCATAAGCCCGTCGGATTAATGTGACAAGTTGTCTGCAAGTTTTATTTTTCTTCATTTCTATATTATTTTTAATACCTTTTTTATATTCGAATTGTTTTATCATGATAAATTATACGTGTTCAGTGGCGAAGATACTGTTCGTTTTTCTTTTTTTCGCTACAATGGCCTCGGAGTCACTCAAGTCAATCCACAGACAGACCTCGCCAAGCGTAGCTTAACCATTGATCTACCCACGCGGATGTTAATATGAAACCACAAGCCATCTCGCTCAGAATAACACAATATATAAAACCCAGCTGCTCCCAGTTCAACGTATCATATGATCGAGCTCCCATATGACGTCACACAGGTTAAATGTCATTCGTGACGGTAACCTAGATGCAGTTCGTAACCTATTGATGCAGTTTGCTAGTATCGAGTTGATACAAATTTTAACAGTTACCGGGTTAGCTGGGAGTTTGTTATAAACGGATTTAGTTCTAACTGAAATTTCCGGTGTAATAATAATAATAATAATTTTATTATCAGGTAACTAAGGCCCATATGTAAAATACACAAAATAATCTTATACAAAAATAAACTAATACATAATAAAAACCTTAAAACTAAGACTATACACGTAACGTTGTCGGCGTCGCAATTCGCTGCGTTGTGTCGCGTAACCGTCCTCGCAAACGTCGATATACGACACCTTTCGGCCAAAAGTCCTCTTTCAGGTAGGTTTGTAGATGCTGGGTTGGAACTCGTACCACGAATAACTTAAAGTTAATGTTGTGGCGTGATTCCAACCTTTCGACCCTCAGAGTCCAGTTGGTCTTCAAATACTGCACGACTTCCTCAGTTGTCGTGGAGCGATGCAGACGCGAAAGGTACAGCTGCGTCGTAGGCCCAGCAGGGCGCAGCAGCATGTTGGGTCCACTCGGTGCGGTGCCACACAGGTTACGAGGACAGGGCTTCTTCTTCTTCCTTTCTACTTTCGTGAAACCCTCCTCATTAACTTGACTGGCTCTTGGCAAAGAGCTAAGAACCGCAGTCAGGGCAGGTTGAGCACCCTTCAGTTATTCCCCTTTTCTGATTATTTGCTTAGGTTACGACGCATCAGATGTGCCGCTGCAGACAATAGCAGAGTAGGCACGTTTAGGGGTCACCTTAGACTTTACTTGATATCTATTGAGGTCGCGGATGTTTAGGTTTTTGTGAGTTTTTTTGTAAATATATGCGCTAAGTGTGTGGTAGTGGTGTCTGGCGAACGATGTTTTATGCTGCGTGCCTGGGGGAATATTGGTACGTTTTTTAGGATCAGAAGGAGGGACGCAAGCGTGTCTTTTAAGTACCGATCGGAGCACAAAGAGCTGACGGACAGTAAGCACCTTACATTCAGAGTACAATTGTGTTGTAGGATATCGGTAAGGCTTACGTAACATTACTTTTAGTATAGCTCTCTGTGCTCTTTCAACTTTGATTAAACTGGTTCTAGTTGCGCCACCCCATACCGTGATAAAATACCCTATAACCGACTGACACAGCGCATAGAAGACCATTTTCAGAGTGTCAGGACTAGCCGACTCTCTAAGAGCCTTAAATATGTGTATCAGTCTCATAGTCCTGGAGGTCAAGGCATTAAGCTGCTTATCCCATCTTAACCCTGGATCTATTTGTACACCAAGTTATTTTACATTGTCAGTTCTTGTATGTATTCAACATTGACACGTAGATGATAGCCGTGAGCAGTTGTGAGCTACTATTGAGAATGTAAGGTCTGATGCAGTATTCTGGCGAATAGAAAAAGGCATATAGGACGTCTTGTCAAAGTTAAGCGTTAGCAGATTTAGGTTGAGCCATTTTATTACTTTAGAGAGTGCTGATTCTGCGCTACGTTTAACACTATCCCACGTTGACTCATCAACTATGATAACGGTGTCATCAGCATATGCAAAGATTTTGGTGTTAGGTAGGGTCATTCTACACAAGTCATTTACGTAGATTTTGAATAAAATGGGACCCAGGATGCTTCCCTGTAGCACTCCGTGCGAGATAAGTTCCTCATCACTAAGGAGGACTTACGAAAACAAAAATTGGGTTCGTGGAGACGACAACACGACATTCAATTAAACTTTGTATACCTAACGACGTTCCCAGTCTGCTTACAAAAAATCAAGTAAATATATGCAACAGTTTCACTATATTATTTATTAAAAGCCTGCTGTGTGACTACGCGGCAGGCCCAGAAATGGATGGCGGGATGAGTTGGACTCCTTCTTATGGAGGTGCATAAAACCAGAAGAAAATCAAGTTTCACCCGCGCCTGCTTGCCTACCCCTCTCATCAAACATGACGAAAACAAAACACAATCCCTTCCCACCAGCAGAAACTTTTCGCCCGGCCTATATATTTGTGTTTGAATTTGAATCTTCTTTAGTAAGTCATCATCTGCCTAGCTATCTAAGATCTAAAACGTTGTTTAAGATCAGTGACTAGTCTTAAAAATACCGACAGTTGTGCACCTGTGTTCAAGTCTTTAAAATTACTCACCTTTCCGTCTTTGTCAAGTATATACTTGAAGTTGCAATATTTGTTAGAACAAACATACAATTTTTCACCCTAATGGACGATATCCACACGACACGTCCGAGATCTGTTAGATCACAATACAAAAATCTAATGTTTACAGGTAGGTACAAAACAGTATTATTAAGAAAAAGCTTACTATCAATAGGGCCAGTTATCAATAACAAAATACTTTAGGCCTGCAAAGAAGCATCATTAAGTATGTTTAAAAAAAGGCATTACGGACAGAGACTTAACGAATATTTATCTTCTTTTTCTTAATAAAATAGAAAGAAAAAGATGCAATGAACTTAAATTTAGTTTAGTTTGTGAACATGGAAATCGGCGCCATTATTAACTTTTCCTTCCTCATCTCACACAGTTGAATACTTCGTATTCGTAACTGGTTTTGACATTCACGTAGAAACTACCCTTTTTAGGCCCAAAATATTACCTAATCGATTTATTTGAAAAACTATTACGAATAATAACTTTGGGGCACGGATTATAAAAGGTTCCATTTTTAGGAAAGTTTACGAGTATTCCTTACCTAAGTATGAAAGTGAAAAGAATCCGCAAAGAACCTTTTCCAGTCTACACGAGGCCTATAAAATATTTTAGTTCTTAAATAAAAAGTCGACCTTGGAGACCGTCAAAAAATATTTGGGCTTACAACATATGAAAAAATTTTTGTAGGTCACTGAAGGGTACAAAAATTCGTAAAATGATGAAAGTAGACGTTTAAATCGCGATAAATCGCTGATATTCTTTCCTATATAGATCCAAAGCGTGTCCGTGAAATATCGTATACTGCCGTGCGATTCTGTAACCATCTCACTGTGAAAGCTTGCGTGAACTGAGCGTGGAGTGAGTTGTCATTTGCTAGGGATTAACTCTATTAATATTATTATTATTTATTTCACTTCACTTATGATTTCACGGTGAGATTTTTACAGAATAGACCGCCTGCTATCAAAACATCTGTTGTAACATTCATATTTCCTCATAAAATTTTTTATTATGAAGAGTATTTTGTCAATCTATTAAAGAGCTACCTATACTTACACAATCTTTCAAAGACACTCATTTTACCAAAAAATTACTTGCTGAAAAATGTATCTTATTCTCCTCATCAATACAGCCGAGATGTGAAACTGTGGCCCAGTGGTAAAGGCCGTGCCTTACGAGTTGTAGGCCGTGGGTTTGAACCGAGACAGGCTACTTTGTGTAATTTATTTCATCATCACTGTTCTCAAAACGGTGAAGGAAAACGTGAGGAAGCCGGCTTGTCCTAGAACGAAAAATTCGTAAACATGTGCCATCTACCAACTCGCAGTGGGCCGGCGTGGTGGATTACGGTCCACTCCCTCTCACCTAAAGGAGGCCTGTCGCCCAGGAGTGGGAACATATGGGCTGATTGTGCCGTGGACGTCTTTTGGACGATCGATTTGGCAGTGGACTGTTAGACATAGGACTCCTCCAAACACCGCCACTTCGATCGGTTCTGTGCTTCTTGCATCCAGCTGATTCCTGCGGCCTTTGCACTGTCGCAGATACTACAACTAAGTATGTCAGTGTTCACTGAAAGCCGTGTAAGCTGTTTATAAATGCATTATTATTTTCTAGTAATAAAACGTAATTGGAACGTAATTGGTTCGTATTGCTTGACGTAATCGCGATTGAGGGGCCCGTGGCTAAATAATAACAGCCGCACAGGTCGATCGATCAGGTTAAGCTACGCTTGCCGCTGTTGGTCTGTGGATGGGTGACCATCTTTACATACAGAGACCCCTCTGTGCCTCGGAAAGCACGTTAAGCCGTTGGTCCCGGCTGCCATTCGTAGATAGTTGACAGTCGTTACACGTAGTTAGAAGCCCGAAAGTCTGACAACCAGTCTTACCTAGGGCTATCGTATTACCCAGTAACTGGGTTGTGGAGGTCAGATAGGCAGTCGCTCCATGTAAAATACTGGTATTCAGCTGCATCCGGTTAGACTGGAAGCCGACCCCAACATAGTTGGGAAAAGGCTAGGCAGATGATGGGGCTTGACGTAATCGCAAAGTGAGGGCGGCTCGGCGGGGTGCAGTTCGCCGTCCGGTAAGGACCAGGCCCGGGTTGACGGCGCGTTGTGTTCCACGCGCGCCTCAAAGAGATGTCAGTAGTAACTGACGGGGTCCGCTAGGGCCGATGCCTGCCAGGGTCGCGGATTGTTCGAAAGAGTTACCGTGGCCCTTGCACAGGCAACTGAAGGAACACGGGTGGGTTTTAGTCAGTAAAAGTCTGACACACCCTCCCGCTCCGCCCAGAGCGGGAGAAGTTATTTGATAATTTCCCACCAAAAAAAAAAAAAGGGCGGCGCGGCGGGGTAGATAAGACGACATCTGCACGACTTCAACCCTTTTAAGTTATGAGTGACAGTAGCCATCTTGCACGTCGTACGAAATTATTAACTCTCCTCGTCGTCGCTTTTTGTTGAAAAAAATTGGGTTAAATCTGAAAGTTTCATACTGTATTATTATGTACTTTTTGCATCATCATCTGCCTAGCTTTTTCCCAACTATGATCGGCTTCCAGTCTAACTGGATGCAGCTGAATACCAGTATTTTACATGGAGCGACTGCCTATCTGACCTCCACAACCCAGTTACCTACTGGGGTGATACGATACCCCTCGGTAAGACTGGTTGTCAAACTTCCGGGCTACTGACGACCCGTAACGACTGTCAAAGATCCACGAATGACAGCCGGTATTAACGGCTTAACGTGCTTTCCGAGGCACGGAGGGGTCTTGGTATGTGAAGATGGTCACCCATCCACGAACCAACTGCGGCAAGCGTAGCTTAACCTGATCGATCGACCCGTGCGGCTGTTATTACTTAGCCACAAGCCCCTCCCACTCTTTGCAAAGATTTAAATCGTTAGATTCCCCCGATCACATGAAAAGATAGTCACGTTTCTGTTCTATTGACAATGATATTTGAATACCCAGCCTGCCCACCTATGGTGAACTTTACAGGCCTTGCCCAGCAGTGGGGTGATGCAGGCTAATAGTGACAGTATTGTCTCGCTCACTCATACTGAAATTCGTATCTATCGTTCCATGGACACTCTGGCGCGACCTGAGTTCATGAGGGCAAAAACAGTAAAAGTATAGCAACGTTCAAGTACGTAGTACTCACAATTGTCTACGTCGTGCAGGTATGACCAAAGGTATCAACGTAAACGAAGCAATAGAAGTATAAAAGGATCGTAGCAGGTGGCTTTCTGTAGTTTCTGCCTATCCTCATGCGAAGCAGAGATAAGAAGCTTATGTAATATCTATCTAAGACACCTGAATAGTAACTACTTTCAAATTTATTACTTTAAAGATCCCTATAAATTCAGTTTATGACTTCCTCCTGCTTCGCTCTCAATTTCGCAAACGATTGTCACAATCAGAGGAATCATAAAATGGGACGTAAAAGTACACAATCACGTCAACGTCTCGACACGACTTTTCTAGACAGCAAAACGTCTCAAACCTGTAAATCTTACTTTACGATTATCGTTTTCGACTAAAATGGTACTTTTTTACAAAGTACTTACTGCAGTAGGTACTAGTCATCCATAGAATCACGTTTCTTTTTTTTTTTTTGATACCCGGTAACATTTCCTTCTCGAAGAGAGGAGGCCTGTGTACCCAGCAGTGGGAACATTGTAGGCTGATAATGTAATTAAATTATACAACGTGTAACGTTAATTGCGCAAAACCTGAAAATAGTTTGATCAGAATTTTGAGCAGAATTAACTGAACCACTTTTTAATATAGGTCACATTTTTCAAAAATCTTCATTAAAAACGTTGCCGTGTCTATTTATTAATAGGTCAAGTAAGCCAATGTCAGCGCGGCGCAGCGGCCCGGTAATGACTCCTCCCTCGGCAAAGCGTTGTCGCAGACGCAAGAAACGATCAGAATGGCCAGTAAAAATAAAACAGCACATAAAACCCTTACAATTTTTTTAATGACTTATTTTTTCTCTGGAATATGTCAATTGAATTATAAATCAGTTGGGGTGTCTGAGGTTTTGCGCATTTAACGTTACACGTTGTATATATAAAAATAAATAACGATTATGCTATCATATTTTGTTATAGTTACACTTACCCCACAAATCAATAAATACATTTATTGTGAATTCATTAAAAAAACTCTTCTTTTGACATCATAGTTGTTGGCGACTGAAGCTAACTAACTGAAGATAATTATTCTCTTGTATTACCTTGTTCATATAAATAAAACCAAATTTCCTAATAGAACAACGCAGGCTAGTAGGGTTCGTTTTATTACCTTGAAACTATTAACAATGTGGCTTATTGTAAAATGAATAAATAAATTTTAGTCCACCCACTACTTGCGCCACTCAACATGACAATATAAGTAAGGCCAAAATGTGGCATTTAGTTCGCGGTTTTTTCACTCTCCGCTCGACGCTCGCCGTGAACGGACGTGCCGCTGCTACCTGCTCGCTGCACCGTGTCTCACCGCTATCGCCGCCCGGTTTCGTTACGCCTGTCGTAACGAAATCTGTAGTCTCCGACTACACCCCTGTCCTATCAATAGCTGCCTTTTTCAAGGCGGCGTTGATATCATTGTTTCCAAAACTAGTAACGTCTGTCAAAACGTTCTTGGCCCCTTCAGGGTAAAAACCACAGTTTCGTGGTCCTTGGTGGATACCTAACGGTGCCAACGAAGCCAAGGGGGTGTTGCCCCAATCACACCCGCCGAGCCCCTTCAGGGTGAGGAAGTCAATTGGAATCGGGAGCTAGAATCTCGGCCTTGGGGGATCTCCTAGTCGAATCTAGTATCTGACTTCGTCCACAGCTACACACCTAGTGTCGGTTGGGTGTGTCTACACCCTTCGCACTAGACTGGTTCAGGGCCCCGTTCGCACAATAAGACTGGCGACGGTTTACAAGCTTAGGGCTCACCAATAGGTACTCACCTCCCTGTCTACACCCGACAGGGAGGGTCACACACCCCCGGGCCCATCCACCCGGGGAGTTAGGTTGTTAGGGTTTTCTACGCCCCTATGCGACCCCTTCTTTAAACTCCCCCGATCCAACCATGTCGGACGCTATGTTAATAGCGTTCGTCAGGGAGGTCCTGCTGAAGGACCCGGATTTCGTCGCCAAGTATGGCAGTAAACTCGCTGAATTTCAGCGAGCTCCCTCTCCCGCCCCATCCTCTGGCTCGGTCGCTGACTTCAGCGACGTCCTCGAGAGCCCGCTCTCACCGCCTTTGGCCGACCAAGGCACTCCCATGACTAATCCCTCATTAGGGATTAACCCAAAAATTCCGGCACCATTGTCCGTCCCGACAATGGAATCCGCCGAAACTCCCGAGGCCATTGTTTCCACACCTATTGTGGTTGCCGCCGCCCCTGTTTCCGCACCCATTGTGCAAGCCGCCATTGTCACTAAGACAATAGGCGCACCGCAGCTGTGTCCCGCAGCTGCACACCCCGAGAGTATGGATACGTCCGTACCTCAGTCCGACTCAGAGGAAGCCCTCTCAACCTCTTCGTCCTCCTCTGAAGACGACTATGAAGTCGTCGGAAAGGGAGGCAAAAGGAAGAAGGGTGCCTCATCCCACGCCAACAAGGCCAAAAAGCCAGTCGCGGCTATCTCGATCCCCTGCCCTCCCACCCCCTCCCCCGCCGCACCTCAGGCCACCCGTCCTTCAAGCCCTAGGGCTAGTCCTCCTGCTTCGGACATCAAAAAGAAGCAACGACCCCCGCCCCCTCTATACATTCACGAGAAGTCCAAATGGACAGAAATCTCGAAAATGTGTGTTGATCGAAAGATCAACTACACAAATGCCAGGTCGACCCAGCTAGGCATCAAGGTAACCGTTCCCTCGTCCTCGGACTACAGGGAACTTACCCGTATGCTACGTGAAAGGAACTATTCCTTTCACACTTACTCCCTCCCGGAGGAAACTCCAACCCGAGTCATCATTAGGCGAGTCCCTAAAGAAATCTCCACCGAGGAGATTCATTCTGACCTTGCTTCACAAGGTATCCCCGTCTCCGCTGTCCATCGCTTGCACAAAGCGAGAAAGGGCCTTGTTTACGACATGGTCCTTGTAGTTTGCGACCCTACAGAAGGTCATCACCCTATATTTAGGGTGAAATCAGTTTGCTCCCTTTCGGGCATCTCCATCGAGAAGCCCCGTAAGTCCAATCTTATTGGACAATGCCACCGATGCCAACTTTATGGTCATTCCCAATCCAACTGTTACGCGACACCTAGATGCGTCAAGTGTCTAGGTGAGCACGGAACAGCTGATTGCCCCCGTCCCAAAGACCGCACTCTTTGTACAGAGCCACCCAGCTGCGTACTTTGCGGCCAATCCGGGCACCCGGCTAACTACCGGGGCTGCCCCAAAGCTCCTAAAGCTTCCTCTCCCAAACTGGCAAAGCGCGCAAGCGACCGCCAACAAAGAGAGAGTCCCTCAGTGAAGATTCCATCTTCACAAATGCCTGATCGGCTCAGTCCACAAAGGCCTTCCCCCTGGGCAAACCTATTCCATCAGAAAGCCCCTGCTGCTTCGGTGCCCTCCCAACCCCCGGCCATCCCAGCGCTGATCGCAACTGCCATCCCAGCGCCATCAGTAGCCCCCGCGGCCCCAGTAGTCCCCTCGGCCCCAGAGGCCGCATCAGTCCGACCTCCTACCGCTCCCAGGGCTGCTCCCGCAGGTCCTAGTAGGTCCCCCCCACCCCCAGTCCCCAGCTGTGAGCCTAATAGCATGGAGGTTATACTCGGTGCATATGCAGCGTTTATCGCCCCCGCCAACGCTATGGCAGCTGAAATTAAAGCCTGCAATGGCAATGCTTGGCGTATCGCCGAGATATTCAATGCGTATCCCCAGGTTACGCAAGTCCTTCAAACACTAAAATTCTAATTGTTCCAATGGATCAACAAAGAATTAGTGTTACCAAACCCCGTTCCCTAAAACTAGGTTTCTTTAATGCAAATGGCATTACTAGTCAACGCGACGAGATCGCCACTTTCCTCCGCGACCATCAGCTTGACGTCCTCCTAATACAGGAAACCTTCCTGAAGCCCCACCACCGAAACCCGAACATTGCCAACTATAAATTAGTTCGCAATGACAGGTCCCGTTGTCACAAGGGAGGTACCCTTATTTACTACAGGAAGGCACTATATTGCATCCCTGTAGATCCACCCCCCCTCCTCTCTCATCTGGAGATCTCTATCTGTCGGCTCGGCATGACTGGTCATCAACCAATCACCATCATTTCCGCCTATATCCCACCCAGTAATGGTGCAGAGGACCCCATCTCTCTCACCAATGACCTCACTGCCCTCTTCGGTCTGAGTGACTCCGTCATCATGGCGGGGGACCTCAATGCCAAACATCCCGCCTGGAACAGCAGCACGACTACTACCAGAGGTAGGATCGTGTACAACCTGGGCGCCACCCTTAACTTCGATGTCATCGCTCCGATGAACCCTACCCATTTCCCTGGCGATCCCAACCAGCTTCCTGATGTACTCGATGTAGCGCTGCTCAAGAATGTGAACCTCCGTTTGCAATCAATTGAGACGTTACACGAGCTTAATTCCGATCACCGCCCAGTTATCATGCATCTAGCCCCCTATTCGGGCCTGCGTGACCCCAACCAGCCCCCTCAGACCAAAGTGATAACCGACTGGAGGAAAGTAAGCGAAAGACTGAAATCCACCACGTCGCCTCACTTGGACTCCATTCCTGACCTCATAGCTTCAGTCGCAGACACGACGGGCGCGATCGACTCGTTTACAGAACACGTACAATCCGTATTGACGGATTGTTCACGGGAAGTTCCGGTGATGGAAGACCATCGCTGGAAATTACCGGCCGACGTACGTGAACTGATAACCGAGAAGAACGCGGCCATTCGTGCCTACGACTCTTTTCCCTGTGACGCGAACAAAGCCCACATGCGCCATTTACAGCGTGCTGTAAAGAAGCGTATAGTGGAGTGGCGTTCCGAAGGTTGGGATAAGATGCTCAGCGAACTCGAGCCCACTCACCAAGCCTTCTGGCACCTTCAGAGGAAACTACGCTCCCCTGAAGAGGTCGCCATGCCTCCTCTCATTCGCCCCGACAAGAGCGTCGCTTTCGACAGCCCCGACAAAGCCGAATGCCTCGCCGACAGCCTAGAGTCCCAATGCTCTCCCAGCTCTCAACCAGTAGACCAAGTGCACCTTAATAAGGTGGACGCTGAAGTCGAACGTAGAGCCTCCCTCCCACCAGTCGAAGACCCCGATGATCCTCTGCCTCCCGTCACTCCCGACGAAGTGCAAGACATCATTAAAGGGCTCGAAACACGGAAAGCCCCCGGTTCGGACGGTATCACCAATAAGGTGTACAAACTCCTCCCCGCCCCCCTCATATTGCTTATGACCGCCATCTTCAATGGCGCTCTGAGCAACAACATCTTCCCGCAAACGTGGAAAGAAGCCACCATCATCGGCATCCCCAAGCCAGGCAAGCCCAAGTCTGAGCCCACCAGCTACCGCCCCATCAGTTTGCTCAATGTCTTTGGCAAAATCTATGAGAGGCTTATTTATAAGCGACTCAAGGACTATGCTGAAGCAAAGAGCCTTATCCCTAACGAGCAGTTTGGTTTCCGAACTAAACACTCGTGCATCCAACAGGTCCACCGCATCGTAGAACACATTAGCGCCGGCTTCCAGCGCAGTGCGATGACGGGCGTGTTGTTCTTCGACATAGCGAAAGCTTTCGACAAAGTCTGGCACAATGGCTTATTATATAAGCTTTATCTACTAGGTGTGCCAGACCGTCTCGTGCTCATCTTACGAGACTTTCTGTCGGATCGTACTTTCCGCTACCGCGTCGAGGGTGCACTCTCCTCCCCTCACCCCATCCGTGCCGGAGTCCCCCAGGGATCCGTGTTATCCCCCCTCATGTTCACCCTATTCACCAGCGACATTCCAAATAGTAAAAAGGCTCAGTTGGCTCTATTCGCCGACGACACTGCCATTTACTATACGGGTCGCTGTCAGGCCTCTATTGCTCGCACCCTCCAGACCTCCGCAAGCGTCTTAGGCGCTTGGTTCCGGAAATGGAGAATAGAGGTCAACCCCGATAAGAGTCAGGCAGTGCTCTTCTCGAAACCCCGTCGACTCGCCTCCCCCCTCCCCAGTCCGATCACTATGTATGGCAAGCCGATCCCTTGGGGGAAGCAAGCCAAATACTTAGGTGTCATCCTCGACCACCACCTTACTTTCAGAGAGCACATAAAGACGGCTCGTTCGCGCGCCTCTTTCGCTCTCAGTAGGCTCCACTTCTTACTGACCGCCCGCAGCAAATTGTCACTCAAGTGCAAATTGCGCCTCTACACCGCGGTCATCCGTCCCATCATGACCTATGCTTGCGTAGTCTTCGCACACGCCAAGCCTCGCCACCTGCATAGAATGCAGACCCTCCAGAACCGTTTCCTCAGAAAGGTCACGGGAGCCCCCTTCTATGTCCGCAATGAGAATCTACACTTAGATCTCAGAATACCCACCATCCAGCAGTTCATGAAACGCCTTTCCAAGCGCTTCTTTGATACTGGCATAAAGCACCCCAATCCCCTGATAGCAGCGGCCGCCCGATACACTCCCTCTCGCATAAGTAGGATTCGCCGACCAAGGCATACTCTCACTATCCCCGACGACGCTACGACCCTCCTACAGGAGAGTAGTAAAGCCACCAGCACGCTCACAAAACACAAGTCCCGACAGCCGTCCTTCCGTCCTCGCCGTCGAGGCCCGTCGCGACCCCCCATAGCATGTCCGCCCCGACCCTTGCTCGAGCCAGCCCGCGCCGCTGAGCCTGTAGTACAAAATTCGCCCCTAAATAATTCCGATCCAGCCTGTCCCTTGCTGCCCTCTCCCAGCGACGCCCTAAGCCGAGGTCCGTACCCCACAGGGGGTGCCCTTAGCGTGTAGTCGCTTAGTTTTTAAGTTTTTAAGCCCTGGCTGGAGGCCTTAATTTATTGAGGCATCCACAGGCAAGCCCGGTTAAGCAGTCGACAACCTCATAGGTTGAACTGCGAGATGCCATTTAAAAAAAAAAAAAATAAAATGGCATTTAGTTAGTACGCAGCTCAAGAAATACAAGAAAACATCAAGCAATACATGGAGTTTCATTGAATCCCCTACAAGAATTGGTCCTTCGAGAGCCGGATTGAAGAACTGAAGCCTGAGTCTGAAGAAGAAATTAGTGCTACAAAGCTGCGTATTAACCAAATTGCGAAGAAACAAGAACGGCAAACAACACGGAACAATCGCCGGCCTACCACTACTTGCGCCTAGCAAGAAAAGTACTTAAGCGTCCGAACATTGAAAAGAAAAAAAGAAAATTCAACTGAAGACCCATTTAACGAAGATTACTGAAGACTGGCGCCGTGTTCTATGTTTCAAGCACCTGCCGACGTACACGCACCCGCTGGGTGACCGAAGACACCGCTGGGAGGGACGACCAACGAAAGAGTCGCACCTCTCGAAGCATCGTGTAACCCGAAGCCCTAGGCGTGTCAAGCCACCGCCGTGAAGAGGCGACATCGAGCCTGCTGCAGAGGACCTGCCGACGTACACGCACCTGCTGGGTGACCGAAGACACCGCTGGGAGGGACGACCAACGAAAGAGTCGCACCTCTCGAAGCATCGTGTAACCCGAAGCCCTACGCGTGTCAAGCCACCGCCGTGGAGAGGCGACATCGAGCCTGCTGCAGAGGACCTGCCGACGTACACGCACCTGCTGGGTGACCGAAGACACCGCTGGGAGGGACGACCAACGAAAGAGTCGCACCTCTCGAAGCATCGTGTAACCCGAAGCCCTACGCGTGTCAAGCCACCGCCGTGAAGAGGCGACATCGAGCCTGCTGCAGAGGACCTGCCGACGTACACGCACCTGCTCGGTGACCGAAGACACCGCTGGGAGGAACGACCAACGAAGGAGTCTCGCCTCTCGAAGCACAGTGTAACCTGAAGCCCTGCGTGTACCACTAGTGAAGTGATAAGTGAACGATACTCAGTGAAAAACAGACATTCGTCTGAAACAACAGTGACATAGCTTTAAAGCTTGTGAGTGTGTCGTGTTACAAAGGATTGTCGACACAAACTGCTGAGCAGCCGCTACAAACTGGTGAGTCATTGAACAATTTAATAAGTGTTGTGCCAAGTGAAAACATGATGACGCGAAGCCGCAGAGAGGGCAGTACGCGCTCGACCACAGAAGAAGAGACGACAGCCACCGAGACAGAAACGTCTGCCACCACCTCTGAAACGGTGACCGAAGCCAGCACACGAACAGATGACACAACCCCAACTAAGGACGCCGACGCCACCATGGTCGAGAATAAAAAGACGAAAGCAAGATCGAGCAAAGCGACCAACAGAAAGAAAGAACTGGAAGCTAGGCTGGAATTAGAGAAATTAAAATTAGAAGAAATAAAAATCAAAACCAAGATGGCGAATGCTAAGTTGGAGCTAGCACGTATCGATGAAGACGACACGGACTTGAGCAATGATGAAATGGAAATCGAAGCCGAAGCCGCCGCAGCGAAAGCCACTGCAGCATGGGTGTCGAAGTCAAAGGAAGCGGAGCGCGGCGAAGCAGAAAACGCCAACGAAGCGTCGCGCACCCCGGGGACAGTGCCACCCGCAACGACTGACACCAACCAGCTGGCCGAAGCAATAATAGCAGCAGTCAAGTCCGCCGCCGACAACAAAGCAACGACTATGCAACGCGCACCAAAGTACCTCAGCGAGCTGCATCAGTTCGACGGTGATGCCAGGGACTGGATGGCATTCAAAGCCACATATGAAGATACACGAACTCTTTTCAGCGCCACCGAAAACATGGGAAGATTAAGAAGAGCCGTAAAGGGGAAAGCCAAAGAAGCAGTGAAATCCCTACTCTACACACAAATCGACCCCGAGGAAGTAATGATTGCTTTGGAACGCCGATTCGGAAGACCCACATACCTAATTAGAAGCGAAGTAGAAAACATAGAGAAGCTTCCTCCGATGTCCGAAGACGCAAGAGAGTTGGTGCGATATGCTGGAGCCGTGGCAAACACAGTCAGTGTTGTGAAGTTAATGAAAAGACAAAGCTATCTGCACTCAAGCGACATATCAAATCGAATAATCGAGAAAATGTGTACTCTGGTGCGATTCAAGTGGTACGAGTACAGAGCATCAAAAGAAGACGAAGACGAACCGATCCTCATCAGTCTCATGCATTTCTTCAATAAGATGGCAGACCAGTTCGAAATGCACGAGCACGCGGGAATCAAAGTGAAGAAAGAAGGATTCAGGAATCGCACACGACCTACGAGCTCCCGCGGCGTACATACCACTCGAGTTGCACAGCTCAGCGAAGGAGAATATTCATCAGACGAAGAACACTCAGACGACGAACAGACAGAACCACACACAGCAACGGTTTGTTCGTGCAAAGAAAACACGAAGAGACCCGAAAAGATCATCTGTCCCGAGTGTAATGGAGAACACACCCTAGCGAAATGTAAGAAGTTCATCGACGCCTCGACGGACGAAAGATGGGAACAAGCGAAGCGTTCGTCAGCATGTTTCAAATGTCTACTGGGACGACACAGAGGATTCAACTGCAGGGCAAAGCCGTGTGGGAAATGCCGGAGGAACCATCACGTCATGCTACACTACGAAGAAGCAAGGAATCCGAAGACACCAGAGCTCCAAGCAGTGGCATCAGCAGTGAACGCAGCACGAACAATATCAAGAGCCTACCTGAAGATCGTGCCAGTAGAATTATGGGGACCAGACACAAAAACCGACACCTACGCTCTCTTGGATGAAGGTTCAACAGTGACCCTGATAGAAGACGACATCGTGAACAAGATCGGTGCCCAGGGCCCAGAAGAGGAACTAAGGATCGAGGGCGTGGGAGGTCACCGAATGGACCAGAAATCAAAGAAAATCAGCATCAAAATCAGAGGAAAGTTTGAGAGAAACTTAGAAACAATGACGGGGTACACAGTGAGGAATCTAAACCTGTCCCCGCAAGAGGTCAACGACAAAGACTTAGAAGATTGCCTGCATCTAGAAGAAATTGAAGAACAGCTGAAATACCCTAACGCTCGACCTACGGTACTCATCGGGCAAGACAATTGGCATCTCATCGTGTCCCAAGAACTGAAAGCAGGGAACCGAAGTAAACCAGTGGCATCCAGAACTCAATTAGGTTGGGTCCTACATGGAACGAAAACAAACAGCAATACCCCAGTACGGGTGGTGAATCATCTATCATCACGACCTAAGGGAAACGACGACCACCTTGAGAAGATGATTAGAGACCACTTCGACATCGAAGCCCTGGGAATAGCCGCAAAGAGACCATCTAGCGACATCGACCAACGAGCTCTCGCCGTGTTGGACTCCACTACAAACAGGTTACCCGATGGAAGTTTCAGCACAGGACTAATATGGAAGTCTGACGAGGAGAGCCTACCCGAAAGCAGAACAGCTGCAGCACGAAGACTGAAAGGCATAGAGAAAAAGTTCCTGAAGGATAAAGAACTTGAACAGAAATACGAAGAACAAATGGAAAACTTAGTCAACAGCGGATACGCCGAAGAAGTGATCGAAGAAGCCACCTCCCCTAGAACATGGTACCTACCACACTTCGCCGTCATACACCCCCAGAAGAGGAAGATGAGACTGGTGTACGATGCGGCAGCCAGGTCAAATGGGAAGTCGCTGAACGACGTACTGCTGGCCGGACCTGATTTGCTACAATCACTATTCGGCGTCTTGATCCGCTTTCGTCAAGGAGCGGTAGCCGTCGTCGCGGACATAAAAGAGATGTTTTTAAGGATAAAAATAAATAAAGAAGACAGAGACAGCCTCCGATTCCTCTGGAAGAACAAAGAATACAGAATGACATCGCTTATATTCGGAGCCGCCTGCTCACCATGCACTGCCATATATGTCAAGAACAAAAATGCAGAAGACTTCATCAATGAAAGCCCAGAAGCTGTCAGGGCAATAAAACGAAACCATTACATGGACGACTACATAACGAGTTTCGCTGACGTCTCAACAGCCGCTAAAGTGTCCAGAGAAGTAGATGAAATACATAAGAAAGGAGGTTTCTTCTTGAGAGGCTGGGCAAGCAACGACCCGGCTGCAATCGAAGAATTTACCAACACGGAAAACCAGTTGAACTCTGTCAAAATAGGAGAGCAAAAGAACCAAGACGAGAAGACTCTAGGACTCAATTGGAATGTCCACGAAGACAGCCTTCACTTCACGCTAAGCCTGCGCAACACTCCAGACGAAGCCAAAGAAGGAAAACGTGCGCCAACGAAAAGAGAAGCGACAAGCGCTGTGATGTCTGTTTTCGACCCCTTAGGACTGGCCTCACCTATAACAATACAAGGAAAAGCGATGCTTCAGAACTTGTGGAGAGCCGGCCTGGAATGGGACGAAAGAGTACCCTCATCTAGAGAAGAGGAATGGAGAAAGTGGCTCGAAGATTTAAGAAAATTAGAAGATCTTCGAATACCGCGCTGCCTCACCCACGACGTAACTGAGGGGGAGCTGCACACATTCTGCGACGCGAGTGAGAAGGCGTACGCCTGCGCGGTGTACTGGCGCTCCCAACATCCAGACAACCACGTAGAAGTGAAGTTACTAGCAGCAAAAGCGAGGGTAGCACCTCTCAAACCGACTTCAATACCGCGACTAGAACTACAAGCATGCCTCCTGGGAAGCCGCCTAGCCAATAGTGTAAGCCAAGAAATGGATCTGACCACGACCCGAAGATACTTCTGGACCGACTCGAGAACAGCCTTGACATGGATCAAGACAGATCCCCGAAGATTCAAGCCCTTCGTCGCGCATCGCCTCGCCGAGATAGAAGAGCTGACAAAACACAAGGAGTGGAACTGGGTCCCCACAAAACACAACGTGGCCGACGACGCCACTAGAGAAACCCCAGCCAACTTCAACATAGCGCATCGGTGGTTTAGAGGACCAGCCTTTCTGTACGAGGACCCTGACGACTGGCCCACCGAAGAAAAGAGAGTCGTCGTCACCGACACCGGTGAAGAAAAACCCAACGCCACCACTCTGAGCATCAGAAGAACTACCCCCGTCGTCGTGCCCGATCCAGCGAGGTTTTCCAGCTGGACACGCCTACTCCACGCGACAGCGAGAGTACTGCAAGCTAAAGATGTCTTCAGGCGGGCCGCAAAGAGTAAGGTGAGTGCTACGAAACTCATCACCAAAAGGGCTCAAAATCCATTTCAAAAGAAAACACAGGAGTGCAAGACGCAAGCATTCAAAAAGGACACAGCCTTCCTACCTAAGTCATCACTCTACGTAGAAAAAGCAGAAAGACTCCTGATAAGAAGAATTCAAGAAGACAGTTTCCCGGATGAGCTAGCCGCCCTGCGGAAGAAGGAAGACGCCGCACCAACATCTAAGCTTAGAAACTTCACAATCAAATTAGAAGATGGAATCATCAGGTTATCCACCCGAGTCGGAGCAGCCAAGTACCTGATAGGCTCATACAAGAGCCCGATCTTACTGGATAAACATCACCGAATAACCCAGCTGTTAGTGAAGTTCACTCACGAAGCTTTCAATCACGGGAATCACAACACGATAATGAACGAGATTCGCCAGAAATATTGGATACCGTCACTCCGCGGCCTGGTGAAAACAACAGCACGAAACTGTGGATGGTGTAGAATACGCAAGAAGACACCACAAATTACACCTCAAGGAGATCTGCCGCCCGAGCGTCTGATGAAGACCAGCCCCCCCTTCACCTGTACAGGAATCGATTATTTCGGACCCATGCTCGTCACTATTGGGCGACGCACAGAGAAACGATGGGGAGCGCTGTTTACATGCCTCACCACAAGAGCAATCCACTTGGAATTGGCCACCTCTCTATCAACAGATTCTATGATTTTAGCGCTGCGAAGAATGATCGCCAGAAGAGGAACGCCGAAGATCATCCTGAGCGACAACGGAACCAACTTCATCGGTGCCAACCGAGAGATCGCCGAAGCTGTCGCGAACCTGGGAGCAGAAACAAACAAAATGGGCATCGTCTGGAAGTTCATTCCCCCCGGAGCCCCCCATATGGGTGGAGCTTGGGAAAGGATGGTGCGATCGGTGAAAGTCGCCCTCGCAGCCACGCTACACGAGCGACAACCCAAGGAAGAAATCCTTCACACTTTACTGCTGGAGGCCGAACACATAGTGAACTCCAGGCCTCTCTTCACCACCAGCAGCGACCCAGAAGAAGAAGAAGCGCTGACCCCTAATCATTTCCTTATCGGGCGGTCATGTGGAGCCACTCTCTTTGGTTCCTTCGACGACACAGAGCTCATTGGCTCGCCTAACTGGAAGACATCCCAACGATTGGCCGATCATTTCTGGTCAAGGTGGGTGCGAGAGTACCTCCCAACTCTCTCGCCTCGCTATCATCAGGGTCCCCACTATCGAGACCCAATATTAGGCGACATCGTTCTAGTCGTGGATCACACACTACCACGATACTCCTGGCCACGCGGCGTAGTAGTGGCAACTCACCCCGGACCAGATGGAAGAACTAGGATCGTCGAGGTGCGGACTGCAGCGGGCGTTCTGCGGCGACCAGCATCGCGTCTAGTCCTGATCGTGCCAGCGACGTCGCCCCACCGAGATCAAGTGCAGCGCACTGAGGGGGAGACTGTTGGCGACTGAAGCTAACTAACTGAAGATAATTATTCTCTTGTATTACCTTGTTCATATAAATAAAACCAAATTTCCTAATAGAACAACGCAGGCTAGTAGGGTTCGTTTTATTACCTTGAAACTATTAACAATGTGGCTTATTGTAAAATGAATAAATAAATTTTAGTCCACCCACTACTTGCGCCACTCAACATGACAATATAAGTAAGGCCAAAATGTGGCATTTAGTTAGTACGCAGCTCAAGAAATACAAGAAAACATCAAGCAATACGTGGAGTTTCATTGAATCCCCTACAATAGTGTTATTCCTGCCGGTCGATTCTGTAAAAATCTCATCGTGAATACTTGCGTGGAGTGAGCTGTCAGTGTAATCCCACTGATGCTACGGATTGACCAAGCAAACATTTACAATCATAATCAAGATTTTAATAATATTTTTCATGCTAATTCTATTGATTTTATATAATTTTAGAGCAAGTATTTACGTTGTCAAAACATTACTATTTTGTGGGGTTTTAAAATAAAATAGCAAAACAGAAACTCAGTCAGAATCTCAATGCTGTTTTTTTTTTTCTAGACTAGTAGAGGCGCGAGCTCGCCAAGCGCGAATAATAAATAAAATAAAACATTCACGTTTAAGACCAGCTACTAGACTGATGAAAATACGCATCGACATTATTTGTTATTATGAGCGATTGTAGATCGAGTATAGTAAAGACTTTGACGATGTTCAGCGTTGTTATTATCCCAAATCTATTCAATTAGAACAGATAACCGAGTATGTCAAGTCATCGAGTGCTAACAGTGTACCTGGCTGACGGATCATAGAATTTAATCCCACGTAGTTTGTGTGGCGTGTTCACTTTACCCGGTGAAGGACTAGTGTAAGAAAAAAAAAAAGAAATTGAGATTCTGACTAAGTTTCTGTTTTGATATTTTATTTTAAAATTCCATAAAATACTAAAGTTTTGACAACTAAAATACTAGCTTTGAAATTATATAAAATGATCAATAGAATTAGCATAAAAAATATTATTAAAATCTCGATTATGATTGTTAATGTTTGCTTAGTCAATCCCTAGTATCAGGTGGGATGACACTGACAGCTCACTCCACGCTCACTTCACCTAAGTTTTCACGGTGACATGGTTACAGAATCGCACTGCTGACCTCAATAATATAGAATTATTAATAGTATACTTAGGTATAGTATACTATTGTACGTCATAGATGAAGATCTATTATATATTTACTCTCACATGTCATACTGAATTTATTATATTTCTTAGTACCTTTAATGAAGCTATTGTCTTCAAACATGTTTACTTTAGTTAATACAACAATGCGTAGCTCAACACGGTTGACTGAGCCGTCAAGCGTGTCGAACTACGTCATATTGTGCCACAGACAAGATTAGATTAGATAACTATTACTGCAAGCAGAACCACATCGTCCAAGAAACAACAAAAACCAAACATAGATGTACATATTTAGGCCATCTTGAAGTTCTCTTTTTTTTACCTTCATTTTACGTGGCTACGATGAACAGCAAAAAGTGCCTACCTACGCCTGAATTTAATATGAAAGTCCTATATTCCCCAAATGCTTAAAATAAATACACTTATAATGATTCGGTTAAATAAGGATTAAATGCCCATTAGCACAATGAAATTGTAACCCCAATTATTTTTCTATGTGGTAATCCCAAGCGTCCATGAACCGCAAACACAATTTGAGAGAATTTAAGACCTTTTTACACTTAAATAAAAGAAGAACATCGAGAGGGAAAGGCTCGTGGCTAAATAATATTAGCCGCACGGGTCGATCTTAAAGGTTAAGCAATGCTTTCCGAGGTCGGTCCGCGGATGGGTGACCATAATTACATACGAGACCTCTCCGTGTCTCGCTTGCCGCGGGCGGTTTGTAGATGCATGACCATCAATTACATGTCTGGAACCCCCGTGCCTCTGAAAGCACGTTATACCATTGGTCCTGGCAGTCATTCGTAGATATTTGACAGTCACAACCCGAAAATATGACAACCATGTTTGACTTATATTATAATAGAAACTGGTTTTTTTTTTTAAATTTAAGCCTAATACATTTTGCGAGAGATTTTGCGAGTGTCTAGAGTGTCGATAGATCGGACATACAACATTGTGTATTGGAGCGTCCTAGAATAATGTTCCGTTCTGAGCCAAACAACAAGCAGAGTACAACCCGAATTGATTGTCAAATTCTAAATTAACGCGAGCGAAACCGCGAACAAAAGCTAGTAATTTCATATTACAATGTCATGACTTCTAATATAATTTAAGTGGTCGTACATTCCCTGCATATTATTTGATTGCGCAAGCCATTCCGAAGCGTAGAGGCATCTCTATTAGTCTTCGAACCGCCCTTAATGGCCACTTCCCTTAGAATGCCAGGGTTGCCAATTACTATTTATTGTGCAGGACAAAGAATTTCTAGTGCTCACCCTTGCTGATCGAGATTTGAAAGAAAACTGGGCTATATAAAGTGGCGTCAGTGAGAGATAAATGAAAGAAAATCGTTTGGGTATGTGATAAGGAGGCCCAAAACGAATGTGACTAAAAGAACGATGAAAGATCGAGGCAGACGAAGGCTATAGAAAAGATGGATTGATTGTGTGAGGAATGATATGAAAGAGAAGGAAGTTAATGGTAGCATGACGTTTGACAGGGGAGAATCGAAGAAGAAAACGTATTCCGTCGACCCCAAGTAACGTGGGACAAGGGCAGTAAGATTATAAACTAACTAATCATGGCCTTGCAATGTTCAGTAAACGAAATTATAAGAATAAAAATAACTTCCATTTGAGTGCACATGTAGTTGAGAAAAGGAACTTTTATCGTCTCCGAAATACTGTAGAAAAATCTTTGTTTAAAATTATAATCAGCACCCAATTGCGAAATACACTTTTAATTACAAAAGGAAAAAAAATCAAGAAAGAAATTCATAACCCATTGCTTTGTATGTTTGAAAAAATTCGTCCGCTCATCAATGTAATTACCGCAATGAATGTGGCTAAACTGTCAACATTTCATAATTCAAGGAATTTCGATCAATTGTCATTTTTTTGTGTGTTACGGAATTACTCCGCAGGTTGACGATCAAAATGCTTTTCATTTTAAATTCGGTAGCATTGCATATTCGTTTATTGTAATACGCACATAAGTACCTGGACAGGACATGTCCTTGATACCACAAAAACATTCCAACCCTATTCGGGCTCTCTGATATGCCTCCGTTTATGGTCGTGACATCAACACCTCTTCGTCCTCGGAAATTATACGAATAGTATTGCTATCGCTGAATTCGGATAGCAATTTGTGTTTTAGAATTTTTCCCAGTTTTATGTCCATGTTTCGATGATACTTTTGATGATTTTGTGTGTAATGAAAACAAAAGAAGGCTTAGGTAAATAAGACTATGGTAAATAAGGCAAAGATTTAAGATTATTTGAAAAAATAGAGGTAATATAAAATAAAAATAAAAGTATTACATTCACGAAGAAAATATTCTCAGAGGTCTCATAATTAGCTTCGATCCAGAAACCAGAGATGCATGTTGCGGGTTGGAAACATTGCATATCATTTTAGTGATTAAAAAACCGGCTCGGACTAGAAATCCACCAAGATAGTTAAAGATTCAGTTTCATATTTTCCCGATAAGAAAAAAAACAAAAAAATCGCTCCAAGAAAGATCAAAGCGAATTTCTATGAACATATTCAATAGACCTGAAATGATCAAGAGGTTAGCCAATACAAAGAAGCGTGTATATTCCCAAATATGAAGAAACATGGAGTAATCTCTGGAATTCCATATGAATGTGTATTAAAGTGGAACAATAATCAATGGAAAACTCCTTCATACTGGTTCGGTTTTCCATCATGGATCCAATTTGATTTATCTCTGACTCATCCAGATGAATTAAATCCTTGAAGCGAACGTTGCCATCTTGGTAAATGTGCCTCTTTTCTTTTTTCTTTTTTTTTTTGCTGATTAAGGGAAAAGGATGAAATGTGTTTATTCAGTGAGTGGAAAACAAGCGCGAAGGTCAGTGTCTGTTTCCTATAATGTTTGTTATTATGATTGAAATTAGATATATTTTGACTTACATATTGTTTCTCGGATGCTGATTGTGGTAACAGGTTGTCTTGCTGACCATGGTTTTGTTATTGTTATTATTTCGAAGGTCTTAGTTTATCATTTGTGACTTCATATAGCTTTTATTTGATTAAAGCTATAATATGAACATAATTCAGCATTGCATATATAAGCGGGCACGCCCTTTATGCCTGGAGGCTTTTTTTAGGTGTTATATGGTGTACATAATAAAGAGTATTCTATTCTATTCTAAGTTTTGTTTACGTTTTCATTATATATTTCTGCTTAAGTATAGTTTTCAATGTTTTTGTTGGTATTTTTATATTTTGGGTTTATGTACGATGTTCTTACACTTCGTTCGGTTCTCGGCTTCTCTCAGGACGGTCGTAACAGAGAGTCCAGTGAGGGCAGTTACTTGCTGACCAGTGTTTAGGTAACCGGCCGCGAGGTCTTTTCCCATCTATCTTGGCCATCACCACCAACTTTTCAAGGTTATCTGGTTCCCGAAGGGCAATGTGACGGATCGTGGATAGTGAGAGTTGTTACCAGAATCTATATCCATATATACATATGAAATTGTAGCGAAGTAAAAAAAAATTATAGTGCAAATTTTTGAAAAAAAAGTAGTTGCTACTCGAGGTGTGAGAACGATTTTGATGCCGCAAATATAGTTTTTAGACTTTTTTTTCTATTTATATGTTTGTCTTCTGTATGTTCCGGATTGACGCTAAATGTGCTGTATAGATTCTGTTCGAATTTTGCTCAAATAAACCTAAAAGGTATATATTCAATGAATAAGCTATACAGGATAAAATTGAATAGGTTCGACTAGTTAAAATATGTAAATCAACGTGCTATAAAGTAAATTTAGAGCATGTTATTAAGGAAAGCGATGCATATACGTGCGCGTAGGCGAGCGATTTGCAACGTCTCGTCGCGCGCTCTTTTTTTCGTAGGAACGGTCAAAATTTGGTAAATACCGCTGGTTCAACACGTTGCCAACTTGCTTCATGGTTGGACTAAGCGATGAATGGATTACTTATCGGACGCGCGCTAAAATTGACACTTTAATTTTCTTATTTGTTTTGATAATTTTGAAAAAAAAAAGGACCGTAATTACGATAATTCGTGTCTACTTGAAGGCAGAAACTTAGTTTGTACTCGTACTATCTAAGACGAGAATCATACGATTTTTGTCAAGAATTTAGATTTGAGAAATGGTAATTTATTATGATTATGTAACAGTTGATGCATCTCCTATTTCGAGTAGTCGCAAGTTTTCAATTTCATTCTGTTTATTATCACGATATTTTCTAAGAGGGGTTAGTAATAGTACAGATGCCAGCACATCAAGCTACCCGAAACTGTCAAATGTTTCCAATCAACTTTGAACCTTATGCTTTAGCGATAAAATTGAAAATCTATAAAGAAATTTGACAGACTGTAGTAGCCTGATGTACTGGCGTCTGTATCGAACCAGCTGTCCTCGCAGCACTATATTCTATTTTCATTGTTAGTAAGGGAACGTGAAAATTCGGCAACAAAAGTTTATGCGAGTGATAAAGGAAAAAAAGTAATATCTCTTAAAGTCACATTTCTTCAAGCAGAAACAGTCCTTAATAGTTAATAGTTGGAAAACTCCGATTTTGCTTGAAACTTTCCTAAGTATGAGTTGGTACATAGGTACCTAGTTATCTAAAGTAGTTTTGGTAATACAAATAAGTATTACATATATCATTCTGTCTAACCTTTTTTCAACTATGTCGGGGTCGGCTTCCAGTCAAACTGGATGCAGCTTACCAGTGTTTTATAGTTTTTTTTTTAGAGCGACTGCCTGTCTGACCGCGACAACCCAGTAACTGGGTTACATGATACCCATTTTTAAAACTGTTCGTCAGACTTTTGGGTTTCTGACTATCCGTAATGACTGTCAATGGTCTACATATGAAAGCTGGGACCACCAATTTGTAAAGGATGTTCAGCCATACACGAACAGACCGCGATCACCGTAGTTTAATCACCGATCGATCTATGCAATCACTTAGCCACGAACCTTATACAAAGACCTATTACATTCACCGGTATGAAATTGCACAACCGGGCAATTAAAAGGAATTGCCCGAAAATAGGCCTCAGTTACATTTTGTCGCAACTTCTTCAAATGCTTTAATTTGACGGTAGTGAAGCTTTTAAGTAAATTGATATACTTTTGAAAGACTTTGTCGAAGTTATATTTATTGCCAACTAGCGACTCGCCCCGGCTTCGCACGGGTGCAATGCTGATCACTATCACTACATAGTATAAAACAAAGTCGCTTCCCGCTGTCTGTCTGTCTCTATGGATGCTTAGAACTTTAAAAATAAGCAACGGATCTTGATGCGGTTTTGTTTAGTAGCTAGAGTGATTCAAGAGGAAGGTTTATATGCATATAATACATGCATAATATAGTAGAGAAACACTGATAATTTTAGAGCCATTATTTCTTTTAAAAAGTATAGGATAAAAATTGTTATTGTGGGTTATCCCTAAGAGATAGACATATGCCATCGCGGACTTTTTTGTAGACCTTTTTAAGGTTTACAATACTGTAGTACATTATTTTGATCTATTTCGTAGGGTTAAGCCAGCGTTTGCAATGTAAGCGCAAAAAAATGTGTTTATTTACGACATCCCATTAGAAACCTCTAAAATGATCAGTGTTTTTCTACTATATTATACATGTATTATACATATAAACCTTCCTCTTGAATTACTCTATCTATTAAAAAAAACCGCATCAAAATCCGTTGCGTAGTTTTAAAGATTTAAGCATACATAGGGACAGACAGCGGGAAGCGACTTTGTTTTATACTATGTAGTGATTAAATAAATTATATGTTGTGATGGCACCGTGAGTCAGGGTAGCCGGCATAATTTAAATTTCCTTACGTTAATCTAAATATGATTCGCGGCCGTGAAAAATATTTATTTACAGGATTAGGGAGAGGATGGCCCCTAGGCCGCCCTCTCCCTAATTCTATTATCATCAAGGTGGAGAAATAGAAGAAGAAGCCTCCTTGTCGGAACCAGTGCGGCACCGCGCCGGCAGGACCCAACATGCTGCTGCGTCCAGCAATCCCGACGACGCTGCTGTACGTGTACAGGCTGCACCACTCCACGAAGGTTGAAGAGATCGTGGAGTACCTGCGTGTGAAGACCAACTGGACTTTTAAGGTCGAGAAGTTGGAGCCGCGTCACAACACTAACTTCAAGTCGTTCGTGGTGCGTGTTCCGACACATCATCTCGAGAAGTTCCTCAAGGAAGAGTTCTGGCCAAAGGGTGTTGTGTATCGCCGGTTTCGTGGCCGGCTACATGACACCAGTCAGCGAAACACGACACCGACACGTATAAGTTGTGTTATGTTGTATTTATTTATAGTATTTTTAAGTTATATTATTATAGTATTGTATTTATGATAATTTTGTATGTATTAGTTTATAAGTATGTTTGTAGTAGTATGTATTGTTTTTTCTATGGGCCTTAGTTGCCTGAAATAAAGGAATAAATAAATAATACAGCACCCTAATTGCGTAACACACTATCATTCTCAATTTGAAGCATATTTCTAATCCATTGCTCCATATGTTCGAAAAATGTGTCTGCTCAACAACTTAAATAACGCAATGAATGTTGTTGAACCGTCAAAATGAAACCCATTGCTACTGATAGTGTGTTACGCAATTACCGTGCGGTCTAGTTAGATATAATTATAAGCAGTCAATAGTGTTAATCCCTAGTCTACTGAATCTCACTTCACGCTCACTTCACCTAAGTTCTCACGGTGAGATTTTTACAGAATCGACGGGCTGGTAAGCCTTTTCTATCACACCGTTAAACCTTTTCCTATTACGGCATTCTCTTAGAAAATAAGAGGTATTCCACGCAGAGCACTGATTTCAACCACACTTGGACGAACCGTACCTGAGTACTTCCACTAACCGTACTGAAACAAAATCACCAACGTAATACTAAAACAATAGCAAACCACGCCCCACATCAATCACAGAAGACGGGTATATTCTCGCAGTTTGTACAGACGCCAGCAGATCTAGCTACCTGAAACTGTCAAATTTTCCCAATCAAATTTGAACCTTATGCTTTAGTGATAAAGTTGAAAATCTATCAAATAAATTTGACAGATTATAGTAGCTTTATGTGCTGGCGTCTGTACAAACACGAATCATTTTGCAAAGTCCAATATCTCGGCGATGCTATAAATCAGGCTAGTAGAACCACCAAATAGATAGGTACAGAAGGCACACAGACGTAGCGTAAGTTTAGTGATCTCAAACTATCTTCGAGCATAAAACTCGAGATACCGAGCTGGCAACACTTGATCAAAAAACCGCCACTCCGCACACTTATAAAGAACTAATATTATGCAACACTCTGTACAGGATGAAATTGAAAACTTACGACAAATCCAAATAGGAGGTGCAGTAACTAATAGATATATACCTATATCCTCATATATATCATATATATTAGGTCTTTATCTATGAAATTGCCGCTATGCAGTACTGGCCATTTCAAATCAAAATTATTTTTGTTTGGCTAAGAATTCTAATTTCAAATTAATTTTATTTTAAAAACATGGAATTTTGTTTCCAAAAGTAGTCATTTGTTTATTGATTAGTGTTACATTTTCATCGCATTTCAATCTTTGTCGTCATCATGGATACTATATCGCGATCAATCGCGATCAATAAACTGCCACTGCGTTGGCAAAGATGCATTGATTGCATGGGTGATTACTTCGATACAAATAAAAAATATATGAAAAAAATTCGTTTAAATTTTTTCATACAAAACGGCAATTTCATAGGTTAATTCAAGACCTATTTATGATCATATATGGAATATATTGTATATCCTATGCATAATCATAATAAATTGTCATTTTCCCAAATCTAGATTCTTGAAAAAAATCGTGTAATTATCGCCTTAGATACAGCAAACTAAGATATTGCCTTCAAGTAGACATGAATTATCGTAGATCCGGTTTTTTTTTTTTTTTCAAAGAGATATTTTATTTTCTTTTATTTGTTTTATCAAAACAATTAACAGAAAATAAAATATCAGTTGTAGCACGCGCCCAATAAGTAACCCACCTTCTGTGTCTTGTAATGTTAATTACTTTGCATACCTGGTATTGTATATAATCAAGTATTTACTTACTGAACAGACAGCTGTGCTACTGGGGAGCTCGTTGCGCTACTTCTTTTCCCCATCAAAAGCACTAGCAAGTGGTGAAGGGCGGTCGTTTTGGGGGACTGTCTTTTGTAATTTTGACGTTTGAAAAGTGCTGGTTCTCAGCCTAGTTTGAATCGGTCGGTCGGTTACGGTCGTCATTGTGGTGCTGTCGAGATCACTCTTCCGTTAGCCGTCAAAGGCTTTTTCATTTCGCTTCACCGAACGCCTCCAAACTGGTCTATTCTTTGCCAACTGCTCCCAACGAGAGGAATCTATTGCATCTCTTCATATGTCTTTTCTGGAGCAGAAAGGTAGAGAAATGGTGGCTCGGTGGTAACGATCGCGACTTACAAATTGTAGGTCATACGTTCGAACCCAGTTAGGCACTTTACTTAGTGTAAATTATTTCGTCACCACTGCTCTTAAAACGGTGAAGGAAAACATCGTGAGGAAACCGGCATGTCTCAGAGCCAAAAAATCGAAGACGTGACATCTACCAACCCGCACTGGGCCCGCGTGGTGGATCACGGGCCTCTCCCTCTCACCGAGAGGAGATCTGTGTCCCAGCAGTGGGAATATTATAGACTGATCATATAATATGCTTATGTTATCATATGTCTTTTCTGAACGTCTTTGTATTTGAGAAACTGGCCCTTTATATAGGGTGACTGGTAATTAGTGATCGATACTTAAACACAATATGGTTCTACTCATCATTACAAACAACTTTTACTATCGGACCAAATCTGAAATCGCGAAAAATAAATTAGGTGTTCCCTACATTTATGTTCGTACGAGTCGTCAAAATGTAGGGAACAGCTGATTTTTTTTTTGCGATTTCAGATTTAGTCCGATAGTAAAAGTTGTTTGTAATGATGAGTAGAATCATGTGTTTAAGTATCGATCACTAATTACCAGTCAACCTATACAACGTGTAACGTTAAATGCGCAAAACCTCTTAAGGGGTCATTGTACTCATCATTATGAACAACTTTTACTATGGGACCAAACCGGAAATCGCGAAAAAAAAATCAGCTGTTCCCTACATTTTGACGAGTTATGCGAACAAAAATATAGGGAACAGCTGATTTTTTTTTCGTGATTTCAGGTTTGGTCCCATAGTAAAAGTTGTTCATAATGATGAGTACAATGACCCCTTAAGAGGTTTTGCGCATTTAACGTTACACGTTGTATAGTATGAACAATAACCCGACTCCAACACGCTTTCCATAAAATAAAACATAAACATTCCCATTCTCCCCGCGATTAAATCGCCCGCGCTCAGAAGTTTATCGCGCGTAATAAGTACCGACTAGCTGTTAGATGCACACCGCACTTAAACCAAGAAATGACTCCTTCCCTTGAGTTAAAGAAGGAATGACCATTTAATCTAGTTTTACGGCCCTGGACGGACATAGGTTTATGATATCGGACGGCACAGCAAGTGGCGCCATCTAGTTTTGTTACGAAGTTACTAGGAATCACCGAAGAGGTAATAAAGCTCGGAATACACATGCCTGTGACTTGCACAAAAGTATGCAAGTGGCTTGCATGCCATTATGGTATTCACCAAGCAAAAGTTGTTATGGCACACGACACACAAGTTACTCGCAGGCTTTTATGCAAGTTACAGGTATTCCGGGCTTAAAGAGTGTATATAGATACTGTTACTCTAGCAGTGTCGCATCGATGCGACACTACCGTGTCGCGTTACTTGTATGGCAAGTGGCAACGTCCTGTTGGAACCATATGTTTTTATTGTAACCACGCGATTCTTGCAGTTCCGGAGTCAGGAAACCAGGAAGTTAGCCTCGCCCGAAATTCTCACTAAAGTGTTCCAAAATTTACAAGCAATATTGGAAGTGTGCCATCGCCGCAACGGACGGCATCTGGATGATTTGATTTTTAAAACGTAAAATTTCTTTAATCGTCTGTTTATACTTAAAAACGTAAGCGTTGTTTTACTATAGAATTTTCAAAAGTGCATTCCTTTCTGGCCCACCCTGTATAATAGTGCAATACCTACGCTGTCAATACGGATGAAACAGCTACTTATTTTTTTTTTTTAAATAAACAACTTTAAATTTCAAAGCAGTTGGGTCCAGAATCGTGTACCGAATCCATGGTAACAAGTTGTGCGTCAATGTCCCTGACACACTGTATAGTTACGTTAGAAATTATATAAACGCCCATTCTTGTGATTGATCTCGATAAACGTATCTAGTAGGGTCATCTCTATACTTCTTGGTTGACCTACCTACCTACTGCAGACTGGTAATATCTCTTTTTAGACATGTCCACTTTATCTGTAATCGATAAGACTCGTGGATGGCCACATCAATCTGCTGACGTCAGCATAAAATAGATTGTGCCGCTTTATTCCTAAGGGACTGTTATTGTTTTAAATAATCGTCGACATTATATGCTCATTATTGCACAATTTCCACAAATAAGCAATATATTTGTCCTAACATTGAAATAGCAAATACAACAAAATACCTTGGTGTTAAAATAATAGATAAAACACTTTCGTTCAAACAACATATAGCTTTAAATAATAGAATTCACAAGTTAATATTTGTTTTTAAAAACTCACGCTGTATTGCTGACCCAAAAATAGTTAGAAAAGTTTACTTTGCTCTATGTCAATCGATTTTAACTTTCTTACATGGGGTGGGGAGCGGGTAAAACAATGTTACTAACCATCGAGAGAGCTCAGAGGGCGATTCTCAAAGTATCTACTTTCTGCCCTTTCCTTATTTCTACTAACCTCCTGTACAAATCTTGTGAAGTATTAACAGTTCGACAGCTATGAGCATTGTATTAAAACAAAATAAAGCTCTACCCTACAGCGCTAGATATACTAATAAAAGACGTAAAGATAAGATATAGTTTTTTCACAAAATTCAACAAAACATGCTTTTATATCGAAATTTTACCTATACCTCGGACCTTTCCTATATAATAGACTAAACTCGAAAGCAAACCTTTATTCTCTGAACTATACAAATTGTAAGAGAATCCTCAAGCATGCTCTCCAAAGTATGTTTTACGATGAAACGTAGAATTTACTAGCTTGGTTAAAGTAAATATAGGTATACAAATTTCACCTACGTTAAATATTTATCAAATTTAGAAACTAAGAGTTGAGCTACTCAATATATAATTATTTATTTATTTATTTAAACTTCTCGCACAAAAGGTACAAAGGCGGACTTAATGCCTTAGGCATTCTCTACCAGTCAACCAAGGGTGGTGAAGAGATAAGATGGCAGGTGCTTTGGTTGACACGACGATGATAAAAATAAAAAAAAATAAAACACTAGACAAATACATAAATAGGTTATAAACACATACATACGATTTACTATAATATATATTTATAATATATATTTAAAATATATAAATATTTATGTGTATATATATATCTATAATATATAAATATATACAAATTCAAAGAAGAGAGGTGTTGAGATGACTCTACACTATTTATTTTGAAAATAACTCTGCAATTTCCGCTTAAATGCATACCGACTAGTGGCCGTCCTGATATCAAGAGGAAGCGCATTCACAAAGTCAGAAGTATGAGAAGGACAAAGTAGGAGAAGGTTGTTAGAAGAACGCAGATTCTTAGCATGAGAAGAACATAGATATTGGAACATAGATATTGGAATATAATTATTTGTCTATTGTCAATTTTTGTTTGTTTATTAATAGACTGTAAAGCTCTTCTCGCCTGAAACACAGGATTACCTAGTTCAAGCAAGTACGTCCTTGGAATACAATTTACATTTAAGTAAAACTAATTTTCATCCCAATTTTTGAATAAATGTATTATATATTATATATCGTTATTTGAAAGAAAGGAAGACACTATGCACTATGTATTTATTGTATGTATACGTTCACATACTGTTGTATCTCCTTCTCCTTTTAAATCCATCCATGGGTTTTCATTATTTAATAGGTCGCTTTTAGCAAAAAGACCGCCACGAAAATTTCTACATTATATCTGTGACATGTATGGTGTACATAATAAAGAGTATTCTAATCCATTTTATATTTATTGTATTTATGCAGATTCTGAGAGAAATATCATAAGGAAAAAGGTTCTCAAAAAAAAAACACAGAGTATTATTATATAATATTTGTTTATTTATTATGATTCAAACAATGACGCAACATATCGTGCTTAACAGACAAAGGATTTTGTAGTAAATAATTAAAGTAAGATAAAGTTTAAAGTCACAGCTCCGTAATATAAAGCAATAAAGTTGTACTCCAATAATAATATTAGGTAATATATCACAATCAAAAGCTTAAAACTGACTAGAATAGAGATCTTTGAATTATACTAGACATATTATTGTAATATGTATTTATAATAACAACAATAATATTACTTAAGAAAAAAATACAGGCAATTTATATTTCGTAAGTAACAATAAAAATTTACAACGATGATCAAATAAATATACGAATGCAACCAACAGTAATTTACATAAAAATATCTCGGTCACATTGCAATTATTATAAAGAAATATTCACTTTTACACTGCAGTTTTTAATCACAGAGAAAATCCAGCACATTTTAAATTACATGTACCACGGGAGAACCCACGTACCAATAAAATTAATCACGTTCGTGTAAATTTGATTCGAGAAAATATCGTGGATGAAGCAATGAATGCAACATAATAATTGAATAAACATGCAATGATCACCACTTGTTCAAAACTACATTCAATATTATGAAATCAAGCCAACTTGATGAACCATTAATTTCCTGTATTGTATCCAAAGAGCTAATACGATAAATATATCTTGTAAAGCTATCACAATAACAAATTCTATGAAAACATTGAAATCATCTAAAAATGCTTACAGCATAAAAGACGCAACGAACGATCTAAAATTAGAAGAATCTCTAACAACCACTTAATTCTATGAATGTGGGTAAAATTAGGAAATGGCTAATTTATCGCAGGTAAATGCGTAACATATGTTTTCACTTACATACAGCCTGAAGGTCACTAAAGGGATGACGAATAGACACCATCAAAGTACGTGCAATAAAGTGATATATTATACAAATGTCTCTTACTTCACGACGAGTATACAATGGACTAGAAAGATAAGGAAGTATAAAAGGTCAGTAAAAACACTACAGGGTACAAGTGTATAATACAATAGTTACTTTATAGTATTCACACATAATGTTCTCACTACATCTTTCTTGAAATCGCTTGTGCGATTTTTGCCTTAAAACTATTACACGAATAATATCTATTAAATACATTTAAAATCATCTACATATTGATACTTATCTAGAATTCGGAGGGTATTTGGTCACCCACTACCTTTAACATGTAATTTCTTAAGAATGTACTATTATTATTAATATAATAATCTCTTAAAACGGTAATGACTAGACTAAAAAGAAATTGTCTATGTGCTTGGCACAAAATACACTAATAACTTTTTTTAAATAAATTAGTATCCCTATAAACACTTCTAAAGTATTAAAATCTGTTTAGACCGGGCAGGGAAAAATAATAAGCGTTAAATCGTTCCTTCTCGTTTCAGTCTTCATTCTTTATTTTCATTTTCGTGCATTTGTTCACTCCATCGTTGGCGATGCCACAGCTGTTAAATCTATTGACTACGTCACGTACCTTCCCTTTGCTGATAACGAGCTCCTTATCATAGGTAGGAGTTATTAGGCCTTTTTTGTTCCCATTGCACAGTGGCTTGTTGTTTGTCGAGACAAAATGTGCGCTTTGCGATTTCCGAAATTCTCTAACAGCGATGTCTATGTTGTTTATCAAATCTTTTGCCACGAATGTAGCTATCTCGTGCTTTATGCGGTCACGCTCGCTTTGGATTTCATGTGGCCTGTGGTTTTCTTTGGAATCTGGTGCATTTCGCTCTGGACTATGACTTTGTGTCAGAGAATGTGATGCAGGACTATCGGGGCCCTGGAATGTGATGCTTGGGTTGTTCACCAAGGTAGCCTCCACATGGTTGGTTTGGGTGTAGTAACACTCTTGGTTTTCTGGCTTCTTTTCTCCGATCAGCCAGTATGTCGTCATTTTGCCCTTCCCCTGTGAACAAAATTGTTGTTTTCACTATTTAAATTTCACAATATCCAAAACAATTTGTTAGTCTCCGTTGTTTTAAGTACCAAACTTGGTATTAATATTAGAACTTTAGAAATTCCAGTGAAACAAATAACAATTACAAATTACCTATCCAGAGATCCCTAAAGATTTATGTAGGTAGTCAAAATATTCTTCTTTATTATTAGATTAGAACGCTTCCATTCATCTTCTTGTAAATTCCCGTTATAGCTCGAAGGCTTTTGATGAAAATTCATGACGTAACATTAGGAAGAACAAGACAAAGCTTTTTGTTTATTATACAGGCCTTTGACATGGAAAAGAGTATACGGACGGAAATAAAATGTCAAACTCATTTATTACAAATACGGATACAAATGTAGTGCCAGACTGTTTAAAGTAATATAAGAACATAAAGATAGTAATAAAATCTAGTTTCTTTATGAAAATTATTCTTCTGTTTTAGGTGTGATGAAGGTAGATATTTTTTTTTTATAATTTTTACCCAGTTTATTTGATTGTAGAAGTAATTAAGCAATATAGATAAAAACGGGAAGAGCTCATTGCATCAAACAATTCTTTCTCGTCGGTGTCAGTTGGAAAAGTGCCCAAAAGCTGGCCAATATACATTTTTAGTGTTAAATTGTATAAAATTTGTCAAAATAAAAATTTTTGAGCAGAAAAAAATTAAACAATATTCTATTCTGAATTTCAGTTTTTTTTCTTGTACTCTTGTAACTGTAAATCTATGTTTTAGTGAGAAACTAATATGGTTAAGCTGCCTCCACAATAATATTCGACAAACATTATTTGAGTGAGCATGATACAATGAATACTGACCATGAAAAAAAAAACCTCACCTTCATAGTAATTTCTCCTCTGCACTCCAGATCGAAGCAGTCATACAGATCCAGAACTTCCTTGGTCTTCGGACTGACGTGGATCTTCAGCGCCTCTCCATGAGACTCCATTCTTGAGGCGGTGTTCACTGTGTCTCCAAAGAGGCAGTATCGAGGCATTTTGAGTCCTACCACTCCTGCCACACAGGGTCCTGGGAAAAACAAAAAAGATTGTAGGATAATCAGTTAATCCAGCTGAGTAAGATGTAAAAGACGGACTCTATGATATTGGGAAGAAAACATGAAACATAATTTCTATACAATTTCTAAATAGCCTTTTGAAATTGGGGTAAATAACAACAATCTGCCTAGCCTTTTCTCACTAATTTAGGATTGGCCTCCAGTCTAACCGGATGCAGCTGAATACCAGTACATTGAGCGACTTCCCATCTGACCTTCACAACCCAGTTACTGCGTAACATTACACCACTTGTTAAGACTGAATGTCAAACTTTTGGACTTCTGACTACTCGTAACGACTGTCAAAGATACAGGAATGAGAGCCAGGACCAACGGCTTTACGTGCTTTTCGAGCAACGGAGAAATGGGGTAGATAATCACACTAATATTACGAGTGTAAAGGCAAAAGTTTGTGAGTGTGTGTGTGTGTGTGTGTTTGTATGTTTGTTACTTCTTCACGCTCAAACGGCTAGACCAATTTTGATGTTTGGCACACAGATAGTTTATAACCAGGATTAACATGTTTAATACTTTTTGTCCCGATATGCTTACGGGATCGAAACTTTTGCGAGTAAAAATGTGGAGCGCAGCTAGTTTTTTTTTATAAAGTTGAAAAGGGAAGTTTGCACCTGTCCTCAAAAATTATGAGCCTCATTGTTATTCTGTTACAAAAGAAAATTACAATGTGCGAATAAAACTGCTAAGAAAATGTTTCTTAAATAATTTGGAGGTCTTCACAGCTCCTAAGCGCTGTCGTTCTTTGGCAAACAGTTTTGAAGCCGAGTCTTAAATAATGGACAGATATACATTGGGGTAAATTGCTATCAAATATTCATGTGATTTGAATAAACAATGCTGATTTCCATGCTCATTTAAATACCAATTATTATGCTGTACCTACAGTAAGTACAACCCATCGTTTGCCTTTTTGATTACTTCACTTCTTACCATTCGTTGTTTGTCGTAGTCGAAGAAGACGAACAATAAATTACTAGCTGTGCTCGTGAATTCCTTCGCGTGGATATCTGAATATTTTTTTCTAAAATAAAAGTAATATGTTACTCCTTATAACATCAGCTATGTGCCAGTAAAGGTCTCGTCAAAATCTGTCCAGCCGTTTCGGAGCTTAGCCGAAAGAAACAAATAGAACAAAAAAATTTGAAATTGTTTTTTTTGTAAGTACCGAATATACATTCATAATTATGCAATTAGTAAAAAAAAAAACTGTGTATTTTAACATTAGAAACAGACACTTCTATTTTATTTATTTGTGTAGATTTGTTCAAAATAGGTACGGAAATACCATGTACATTGTACATGAATTAACAAAAGTTAACAGAATTAAGGGATTTTGTGATGATATTTGGCACACAGTCAGTTTTTAGCCTGGATTAACACATAAGGTATTTTTAATCCGGTAGTACGTTGCCGTGGGATATTTTTCGTCAATCATGCATGCAAAGCCGCGCATGCAAGCAACTAGCTTTTTGTAGCGGCTTCGCACCCATGGATCTCTATACAGCGTGTAACGGAAGGGGGGTATCAAAGACTATTATAACCACTTGACTGCGTATACAGTGCCCCGACGCACGAAAACTATTAGTATTTTGTCGCCTATGTATAGGCTACGGTACTAGTAGCAATTTTAGTTGTGTCCAAGTATTAGACCTGCGTGCACGCTAAATTAATATAATTTTTTTATAACGTTTATGCAATTATAACGCATCAAAATGCCTTCATGCGCGGTGAAGTGGTGTGGGAAACATTCTTAGACATCTAGTTACAAAAAGGATGACATAACTTTTCATCGGTACATAAACATTACGAAAAATTATTTTTGATTTAATCAGATTATAAGCCACAGCAGGGGTCTATTTAAAATGGTGGCTGGGTAAACGAGCACACTTTTTTAGTCGCGCGTTGATGTCTTTTGGAAAAGTCTCGTTCTTGTATTAGACAATTCTAATGCTTCTATCCCTTTCTTTCCTTTTGTATGTTTATCGTAAAAAATAGTGCTGTTATCTTTAATAGCTGAGAGTTGATATCGAGAAAAATAAAATGAATAAATTTTTTATTATAATAATAAAACTTTATTTCGGACTAAAGTATCCATAGTTTTGTTAGTATTTTAGTGTTAGTAACAATGATGATGCTTAGGTATTAGATTAGTATTGTTAGTATCTTAATAATAATAATAAAATAAACAATTCACTCCCAATCTGGGTGAGGCTCGCCGATCCTGGGGAATGTCTACTTGACTGCGTGCAGTCGTATCCAGCGCCCCAAGATCGGAGAGTCCCACCTATCAGCCAACACTCTCAGGATGGTGTTGGGGCTGGCGCGAACACGGCGTAGCAAGGATGCGCATCTCTTGCGCATGATGGCCGAAAAACTATCAACGACCGCGTCCGCAAACATGCCGGACGCGCTGCAAAATCGCGGCAGCCCCATCAACACCCGGAACGTGTTGTTATATTGTGTGCGCAGGCCACTGTATGCCCTTTGCGTAAAGTTCACCCACAGGCTGCACGTGTAAAAGGATTGGCAATAGGCTTTGAAAAGCGTCACCTTAACCTGAGCCGTACAACGTGCAAACCTGTGGGCCAACATCCCACATCGAACAGCCAGTGACCTGCGCTCCCGTTCTATGTCAGCATTATCCTTCAAGTCATCTGAGACCCAGTGACCCAGATATTCAATTCACATACTTTAATAAAATAACTATCTACTATTAACCGACTTCAAAAAAGAAATACCGACGAACTGAGAACCTCCTCGGTTTTCAGTTCGTCGGTTTTTTTTTTTTTTGTATTTTCCGGGATTTTTTAGTTCTTTCTGTCCCCGACCGGGGCCGATCAGTCCATTTCCGGGATTTTTTTTTGTAAGTGATTGATTTTGATTAAATATTATTTCTATGATTTTGATTTAGTATTTATTATAATGTTAAAATCCATTTTATCGATATCGACTATTTTCTCTTAATGAAGTAAAGCAGCCCTAACGATGCAACTTGACCTTGAACTGACCAATTGCAGCCGCGCGTTATTCCTCATCCCCCGGCCCGCAGTAGTGAGTCGTGTGCTTCGAAGAAATCGGCCCATACGCTCTCTAGTGGTTATATTCTCTATGGGGGGTATCAACCCTGAAGGAGGTGAATGTGCTCATGAAACTCAACAACTTTCCCCAAAGAACATAGGTCAAAATATGAAAAAAAAATTTGGCCCGCATAGTAAATCAATCAGCTGGTAGTCAGTTTTGTAAGGGAGGGCCAAATTTTTTTTTCATATTTCGACCTATGTTCTTTGGGGAAAGTTGTTGAGTTTCATGAGCACATTCACCTCCTTCAGGGTTGATACCCCCCTTCCGTTACACGCTGTATAAATAAGAATGCGGAGGCGCAATCCCTTTTCTCAATCAGGTCATTTTACTTTGTGTAAATAATTTCATCACCTTTGCTCTCAAAACGGTGAAGGTATCTTAGAACCAAAAATTCAAAGACTTGTGACTTGTGACTTTCGCATTACTTACACATACACACCATACCTACTACACCTACCACGACCAACTCACTCCAACTCAAACACTCACAAACAGTTTTATTATTAATTATTTTTACTTTCCATTTTTTCTTTACACGTAATTAATAATTATATTGTTATGTTAACGATGTTACTGGTGAAAACAGTTTTAATAAAGCATTTTGATCATGTATCTACATTATGGAATCACTAGTCCCCAAGTCACAGGCTACAAACCTAGTTTGGGTGCCAAGAGATAATACGCAATGCACTTTATGTTGTAGCATATTACTGTTCTTGTAACCTTTGTGAACATTTTACTGGAAATAAACATTATTATTATTATTATGATCTACCAACCCGCACTGGGTCCACGTGGCAGATAAAACCCACACCCTCTCGAAGAAAGGAGGCCTGTGTCCCCGCAGAATAGCGGAAATATTATAGGTAGGTTATGCTAATGCCTTTTCTGAGAAGACTTGGTAGGTACATAGAATAAAGCTCAAATCCTACCATAATGGCAATATTATGACCTTTATGCAAAACGTTATGACCGCACGTGGCAAGCATTACTCCTACGCACTAAGTATTGATTTTGTTGTCCTATAATTTTTAACCCCCGACGGAAACAGAGGCTGTTATAGCTTAAATTATGAATCTGTGTGTCTGTCTGCACAATCGTACCTCCCAAACGGCTGAACCGATTTTGATTTTTTGTTTTGTTTGGAAGGTGACTTAATGGAGAGTATTCATAGATATGATTCAAGAAAATCTGTTTAGCCGGTTAAAAAACATCAGCTCTTTTCTAGTTGATGAAGGGATGTGAGCATCTTCCACAGGTCTGATAGAGTCGAAATTTTATTCCTTCAATGATATTAAAAGAACCTTGAACTGATGCCGCAGCTTCACCTGGAATTTAACACGATCACTGCGTCACGAAATTCTAATGGTTCTCGTACGAGTTTTGATTCAGTGCGGAGGTGAATTTGTACGTCTGCGTCTATCCCGCTCGGGCCAATGAATTTTCTTTAGATTCTTTTTGATTTAGAGTGAAATGCTTTAGCCCAGCATTCCTATGTAGTATTTTTATTTAAAGTAACAGTCCGTACGACATCTAAAGAATTTCGTCCCGCCATTAGAAGACAATAAAGAGTTATTTTAGACCTCGTGACGCACCAGTAGCAGGTAGCATAAATCTGGATACGCAGTGAACGTGTTAATAACCCTCACCAAGATACACAAGAAGTATCGAGTTTTGTCTAAAGTTTTCTTAACAAATGTTAGCGAATATCAGAAGATCTGTCGAAATGTAGTCATTGAACACGGTTTGAGGATAGGATGATTTGTAAAAGCACTTTTTTTTAACCTAGCTAGAATATTACTATTTCAGCTACAGATAGTGCCATCCACAAAGACGCGCCCACTCTCTTCCAAATCGTTAGTGGCTATCGCTAGTTAATTCCACACGTGTTTTAGTTTTGCCGATACTCACTAATTACCGACTAATAAGTACCTAATTACTGTGTATTGACCAAACTAAAATACAGTCTTCGTGGATGGCATTATATTATGTAGCTGAAGATCAAAATACAAAAGATGTTAAACGATTTGGCGGCTACGAGAGCGCGGGCGTAGCGAGGCGTAGCAATGACGCCGCGCGGCAGTTACGTCGTAGCAAGTCTACAGATACATCAACATGAAAAATTTAATTTTACTCGATTATTTGCAGTGCGACAACACAGCATCATCTGCCTAGCTTTTTCCCAACTATATTGGGATCGGCTTCCAGTCTAACCAGATGCAGCTGAATATCAATATTTTACATGGAGCGACTGCCTATCTGACCTGCACAACCCAGTTACTGGGTAATACGATTGGTAAGACTGGTTGTCAAACTTTCGGGCTTCTGACGACCCGTAACGACTGTCAAAGATCCACGAATGACAGCCGAGACCAACGGCTTAACGTGCTTTCCGAGGCACGGAGGGGTCTTGGTATGTAAAGATGGTCACCCATCCACATACTAACCGCGGTAAGCGTAACTTAACGTGATCGATCGACCCGTGCGGCTGTTATTACTTAGCCACAAGCCCCTTGCGACAGTAAAGGCTGGTTTTATTATTATTACTCGATTTACATAACCAAAACTTAGTAGATTTCGTTACGTTATGAACTTGGAAGTATTTATTCAAGTGAGACTAACATTCACACACATCTTCATATTATGAAACTCAGCGCAAGACGTTAGGAACTTGAAAGTATTTATTTAAATGACACTCATTTTCACACACATCTTCATATTATGAAACTCTGCGCAAGGCAGATTAAGTAAAGTTTTCGTGTATTCTGGAAGTTTTCCGACAAACACACTTATGCGGAGATTATTTCAAACAATAATAGCACAAAACTTCTCTAAGGCAAAACTTGAGATCATTAAAACAAATTCAAAGAGAAATGTCAACAATTTTAAACTTAGTTAGAAATTCTACATAACAAAAGATTTACAGTATGCTGAAAAGTATATTTTAAAGGCTGAACGCACACTCCAACGCGCCACGCGACGGGGCGCGGAAAGCGGAGCCAACACCCCGCGCAGAAGCGCGTTTTTATTGAATATGTATGTAAAAATTCACGCGCGGGTGCGCGTTGTCTCCGCCCGTCGCATGACGCGTTGCAGTGCGTTATCCGCCTAAGCAACAATTTTTTCTCTTTTCAGTTGAGTTTATGTGAAATGCAAGTTTTTGGAAAATTTTAAGTATTCATTTAAAAACGTTTAATAGCTTTAAAATATTTGTGTAGACCTATTCTCCTCTTTCAAAAATTAGTAAACCTCTGGCGTCTGAAAACTTTTCAACTTTTTAAAGGATTTAATTGAAAACCGCGTTTCAAAAGCAGGGGCTCAAATTTCTCCGAGCAGCAGATAGGTAACTGCTAAATACTTGGGGTTTCGTTCAGGTAATGAAAAACCAAACTCTTTGTCTATGGTTTCCACTATTATACAGGGTGTCCCCTGGAACTATGGGTCAAATCGAATATGGGTAATTTAATTTAATTATTATTTTATTTTAATTTAATTTCGTGGACAAGGTCATTTCCAAACGTTTTAACCTGATGGTCACCCATCCACGGACCAACCGCGGCAAGCGTAGCTTAACCTGATCGATCGACCCATGCGGCTATTATTACTTATCTACAGACTTATCTTATTTAGAAAGTAAAAAAAAATATATATATACAGGGTAATTTGTAAAACACCAAAAACCTCTTAAGAGGTCATTGTACTCATCATTATGAACAACTTTTACTATGGGACCAAACCTGAAATCGCGAAAAAAAATTCAGCTGTTCCCTACATTTTGACGACTCGTACGAACGTAAATGTAGGGAACAACTGATTTTTTTTTCGCGATTTCAGCTTTGGTCCCATAGTAAAAGTTGTTCATAATGATGAGTACAATGACCTCTTAAGAGGTTTTTGGTGTTTTACAAATAACCCTGTATACAACGTGTCCCAGAAATCAACGTCAAGCCGAAAACGGGCAATAGGCCAAGTCGTGACAGCTATTAGAAAAATATAAAAAAAAATCTTGGTCATGTACTTTTCGAATTATAAGCATTCAAAAATAAATCTCAAAAAGTGACACCCTGTGATGGTTTTTCAAGTCCTGTGACTACATTATTAACATTTCGGTAGTTTTTTTCTCTGTGATGTAACCATGAATAACCCTTCTGTAAATTACAGTTAAAAGTAAAACGTAACTGCCTCAGTTCTAAATTAAATGTTAGATTTTTGCCCAATATTGAATTCAAAATAATGACATCACCCAACTTTAACCGACTGTACTGAAAAAAAAATCTACTACACTATTTTGGCAAGTAACTTTAAAAGATGGCGCGTTTAGTCAGGATTCCAAAATGGTATAACACATACTAATTGCTACTTGTTAATTGAGAAAAAACATTTTTTTTTTATGAAGCCGTATTTCATAAAAGTTCGATTGAGACGAAGAGTGACGTTATTTTGACTAGTGTGAGCGAGAAAGATTCATTTTAGCTAATGTGAGGTGACGCTACTTTGACAAGTGGGAGCGAGATAGATAGTGACGCTACTTTTATCTAACTAAGAGGGAGACGGATTGACACATCATTTCATATGTGTGAGTGAAACAGATAGAGACGCTACTCTGGCTAAACAGGGATGCGTCGGCAAATTGTGCAATACTGCAGTACGTTACGCTCTTTCGTTGACTGCACATCTTTTTGTATTCGTATTGACTTCGTACTTACAACTGTGGCTTTGTTTATTGGACTTGATTTGCATTGTAATTTGGATTTATCTGCACCGTTTCTGACAACCCCGGACTTGTTTTAATCGCAACCCCGTGTTTGTGTAGTGTTTTATCATGCCATCTCGATACACCGCACAGGAATACGCCAACATGCATCTCATTTATGGAGAATGCTTATGCAACGCCAATGCCGCAGCAAGAGTGTATCGTGAGAGATACCCGAATGCTGAGCGTCATCCCGATCATCGAGTATTTATTAATGTGCATCGGTCATTATCAGAGGGTCGATTTCCTAGCCAAATGGTTAGCGAGGGAAGACCCGTTATGCCCTACGAAGCCGAAGTCTTGCAAGCAGTTGAAGAAGACAGAAGTATCTCAGTACGTGGAATTGAACAGAGCATAGGAGTCCCCAAAAGTACTGCACATCGTATTTTAAAAAAGAACGAGTTTCACCCATACCATGTACGACGAGTACAAAGTCTGCTACCCCGAGACTACCCAGAGAGAGTACGATTTTGTCGAACGATGTTGCAGAGGCACCGAGAGGACCCGCGATTCTTTGAAAAAATTCTATGGTCCGATGAATCAACATTTAAAAAGGACGGTTACATGAACCTCCACAATTTGCACGAATGGCACGTGGAAAATCCAAATTTGATGCGGGAAGATAGATCTCAGTACCAGTTTAAAGTAAATATGTGGACGGGAATTTTGAATGGTAAAGTTATTGGTCCAATCGAGCTGCCGGAGAATTTAAATGCCCAGGGTTATTTGAACTTCTTACAGAACCAATTACCAGAATTATTGGAAGAAGTGCCACTGAACATTTACGGCAGCATGTGGTATCAACAAGATGGCTGCCCAGCGCATTATGCTCTCACTGTACGAGAGTTTCTCAATCGAGAATACCCCGATAGGTGGATTGGGCGGGGTGGTACAATTTCGTGGCCTGCCCGTTCACCCGATTTAAACCCCATAGATTTTTTTTCTGGGGTACGATAAAGGATAAAGTGTACTCTAAACCAATTCAAGATTTAGACGAGCCGCGCCAAAGAATTGCAGAAGCCGCTGAATACATCAACTCAAGAAGATACGCCCGTCTTATTATGCGATCATTTTTAAAGAGATGTAGAACTTGCATTGCAGCTGAAGGAAAACAGTTTGAACATTTGTTATAAAACTTCGTAAATCTGATTTAATAAAAATTATAATAAAAGAAATCCAACGACTGAATTTTATTTCAAATGCACCTAAAACCAACAATGTACTTTTTTTCCTCAATTAAGAAGTAGCAATTAGTATGTGTTATACCATTTTGGAATCCTGACTAAACGCGCCATCTTTTAAAGTTACTTGCCAAAATAGTGTAGTAGATTTTTTTTTCAGTACAGTCGGTTAAAGTTGGGTGATGTCATTATTTTGAATTCAATATTGGGCAAAAATCTAACATTTAATTTAAAACTGAGGCAGTTACGTTTTAACTTTTAACTGTAATTTACAGAAGGGTTATTCATGGTTAGATCACAGAGAAAAAAACTACCGAAATGTTAATAATGTAGTCACAGGACTTGAAAAATCATCACAGGGTGTCACTTTTTGAGATTTATTTTTGAATGCTTATAATTCGAAAAGTACATGACCAAGATTTTTTTTTATATTTTTCTAATAGCTGTCACGACTTGGCCTATTGCCCGTTTTCGGCTTGACGTTGATTTCTGGGACACGTTGTATATTTCAAATACAAAGGGCATTTCTGTGCATGTTATTGGAGATCACAATTTAAGCAAGGAATTGCTTGTGTTAGCGCAAGTCAAGGTTTTAAACCACGTCTAGCAGTATTCAGGATATTATTATGTTTACCTCCTGTTGATGACGTAGCAACATTACACGTCATATTTGGCAGCTGTTCCATTCAATTTATTAGAAGCCCAGAGAAGGTGGGCTCTACGCACACACACACGGCCAAACGGTCGTGTGGGCGTAGAGGCACCTCTTTAACAACGACAATTGAACACCTGCTTTATAACTATTCCAATTACTGAAGTCTTTCTTCTTTGACAGGCCTGTTGGTCTAGTGGTCAGTGGCACTGACTGCTATGCCCAGGGTCGTGGGTTCGATTCCCACCTATGACAAATGTTTGTGTGATGAGCACGATCATTTGTTCTTTGTCTGGGTGTAATTTATCTATAATATGTATGTATTTAGAAGTATATATGTATGTTTATCAGTTGTCTAGTACTCATAGCACAAGCTCTGCTTAGTTTGGGACTAGACGGCGTTGTGTGAAAGTTGTGGAATTTTATTATTATTTGTTTCAGACAGAAATAGACTAATGCAGAACGTATGCAGTGCGGTAGCGAGGTGGGCGGTACACTGTTGCCGTCCATCGTGAGTCTTGTGAATAAGACTGGCGCTGTAGCGCGGAGACTGGCTCAATTAAAAAACCGGTCATGTGCGAGTCGGACTCGCGCGCCGAGGGTTCCGTACAAATTTGTAGGTACTTAACTACAAATTTTCGGTTTTCGCAATTTTTCCTTTATCTGTGCTATAAGACGTTGCTTCGTACCAAATTTCAAGATTCTGAGTTCACGGGAAGTACCCTGTAGGTTTTGATTCCCTTGCGAGTGTCGAAAATTTGCGGCATAAACGGCTGCATCTTTTGATTGCCTTGGCTTAGAAGTTTGGTTTTTTCACAGCTACAAGGAACAGTATACTTGAGTATTTGATATAAATTCCAGCTTGATACCGCCACGCGTTCTTGAGAAAAAGGGTCTTGATAGACAGACCGACGGACGGACAATAAAGTGATCCTATAAGGGTTCCGTTTTTTCCTTTCTCGGTACGGAACCCTAAAAAGGCCTACGTCCTAACTTTTCTTCAAAGTATTCAGACTAAAGACATGATTAAAGATCCACGCAATTTTCCAGGAAAAAATACTGTCTTTTACGAGTATAAGTTGTTTTTAAAGGGTTACATTACAACTTATGTTACAACCAGAAACCTGATTAATGGCCAGCCAATCAATTAGCTCACATTTACAAAGTACGGTCCTGCCATGAGAACCTCTGTGGTTACTGATTGTTGTCTAAGCAATAGTATGTATCGCAAGAATGCGAGAGTAATAACAATAATAATAAAAAATCAGAATTCAGAATAATATATTCTGTCGAATTTGGAGGCCGGCAAAATAATGCTCAAGCTTAAGCTCCTCTTTTATGGAAATTGACCATCATTGACCCTTACCTGAATGCATACCGATCCTGAGAAGCAGTCGTTCACCAGGCCGATGGGGCACTGTCTTGACGCGCACAGCGTTTAGCAGTGCAAGAGACATGCGCGCGATCTCAGCCGCGTGCCGGTTGCCATTGCGCATGGGTAGGCCGGATACCACCATGTATGCGTCGCCTATGGTTTCCACCTGTGACGAAATAAGTTAGTTAAAAAATATAATAATAGTAATAAAAATGTTTATTTTATCTCCACAAATTACATAAAGTTCATACATTTCACAGATGACAGGAAAACTTTACAAGAAATTTGTTATTTGTGGGAAATCTGGAGTCTAAACTAAGCCGAGGCCTGTACTATAGATCTCCAGGCCTCCAATTTCATAACATTGTATAGATTGTCAAAAACGTGAGAGTAGTGCATGAGTGTGGGTGTGTGTGTGTGTGTGTGTGTGTGTGTGTGTGTGTGTATGTGTTTGTGTATATATATATGTGTGTGTGTGTGTGTGGGTGTGTGTGTGTGTGTGTGTGTGTGTGTGTGTGTGTGTGTGTGTGTGTGTGTGTATGTGTGACACATATTATGACACACTACGTCGTTGCGGTTGTGATTGCAAGCGTCACTTCTGAGTGTGGGGTGTTGTTTGATCCCCTTGTCGGGCAAAGTATTAGGTTTTTACATTTTTCCATTCTATAATTCCATTCTATAATTTTCCCAGTCCTGGGACACAGGCTTCCCCTCTGCGAGAGCCAGTGGGCCGTAAACCACCACGCAGGCCCAGTGCGAGTTGGTAGATGTCACAATGTCTTCGAATGTTTGGCTCTAGGACATGCCGGTTTCCTCACGATGTTTTCCTTCACCGTTTTGAGAGCAGTGATGATGAAATGATTTACACAAATTAAAGCGCTTGTTTGGGTTTGAAACTACGACTTACAACTCGTAAGTCGCGGCCGTTAGCATTCCTCCTGTTTTTCCATATTTTGACACTTGACTCTAACAAAAATGAGCACCTTAAAGCTTAGTATTTCACAAAAAGATCCCTGAATTGAAAAATAGTTTTCACAAACCCGCAATATTTCTGAAAGAACTATCCAACGATACCCCACACCATGGGGTAGATGAGAAAAAAAATTCCCCACTTTACTTGTAGAGGACGTCCCTAAAAAATTTTTTTTTTCAAGATTTTATTTTACCACTTGATCAGCAGGATTAATATGTACATATATCCATGCTTTCTAGTACTAAGAGTCTCTTAGCTAAGCTGTGGACGGACGGACGGACGGACAGACGGACACGGCGAAACTATAAGGGTTCATTTATTTATTTAATACTTCAAGCACATAAATGTACAGAGGCGGACTTAATGCCATAGGCATTTTCTACCAGTACCTTGTTGACTATGGAAACCTAAAATGTATGTTTATTTTTATTTTTTTTCTATTTTTGCCATCAACACGCTCAGAAGAGATCATAATTGTCGAAATGTGAGTGTAAGTACTATATACCTACCACTGGCTGTCCCGTCAGTCAATAAAGCCGTGAAGTTATGTTATGTTACCCATATTTTCATACTAACAATAAATAACAATGATCACACGTTAGCGACTCAACGGACTTGCACACGGATAGACTATGACCTGGGTTAGGACATACTCGTAGGGTACTTTTTATTCCTGTATTACATTCCCGTGGGGTAATATCCAACTTCCACGCGAGCGAAGCCGCGGGCAAAAGCCTAAATAAATCCATTTTAAATAAAATGATTTTAAATAAATCCATTTTATATTCATCAAAGTCTTGGATTACTGGACCGTGCACTGAATTTAATAACGTAACATTACTCAATGATTGGATGAAACCTCTGTAATTGAAAACATAAAATTACACTGTACTCGTACCTGCATTGATTTTAATCTGTATGGCGTATTCATAAAATTCAATTAAAATTAACGAGAGTCTGATGATGAATCCAATAAGTCTAGAATTTTCAAATAAAGTTAAATTATCCTCTTTGGAACTGGGCTGGCCACATTGCGTGTTGGATGAGGGATGGGCAAGAACCACCACTCAGTGGATCCCAAATAGTAGGAAACGACTACGCGGCAAGCCTAGAAAGAGAAGCCGAGACGAGCTGGACTACCTACTAAGGCTCTAAACAGACGGACCGCATTTCAACTGCAATCCAACCGCAAATTGCAGTTCAAGTGCAGTTTGAATGCAGTTGACACGACTGCAATAGAACTACAAACCAAACGTGACGAACTGCACGGTTGGTTTGCAGTTCTATTGCAGTCGTGTCAACTGCATTCAAACTGCATCCGAACTGCACCATACCCACCCGCCCGCACTACTTTAACGCTCCGCCCCCCGTGCAGTTCGATTGCAGTCGGTGTGCAGTTCACACGATTGCACGCCGACTGCAATTGAACTGCAATTGGACTGCACGTTTGGTTTGCAGTTCTATTGCAGTCGTGTCAACTGCATTCAAACTGCATCCGAACTGCACCATACCCACCCGCCCGCACTACTTTAACGCTCCGCCCCCCGTGCAGTTCGATTGCAGTCGGTGTGCAGTTCACACGATTGCACGCCGACTGCAATTGAACTGCAATTGGACTGCACGTTTGGTTTGCAGTTCTATTGCAGTCGTGTCAACTGCATTCAAACTGCATCCGAACTGCATTTGCGGTTGGATTGCAGTTGAAATGCGGTCCGTCTGTCTAGAGCCTTAAAGAAGAATAAAAATGTAATGCATTCATGAATAAATTAAAACCATTTCTATTATATAATAGTTATTTATGCAACTTTTGTATAATAAGGGGTATTAAAACACGAATGTGGGTTCATGTGAACTATTATCACACTAGGTGAAGATACACATATCGATAGTTCACATGAGTGTTTCAATACCTAATTATGTACAGTTGCCTACAAGACTATCTGCACCTATGATATATGAATCCTTTATAATAGGTTCTGAAACCATAGGACGTTGTACAGTGTTGTAAGAACTCTATGTAAGTTCATGGAAAGTTTAATTGCTGTAGTATTTAATACAAAGAAACTATGTATTTACTTTTGCAATGATTTCTCTGATGTAAAGGCGGAGTTGAACCACTTTTTCGAGGCACAGCCATCAGAGTTCTGGGCGAAAGGCATCCAAACTTTGCTGGATCGTTGGCAAGAAGTCTCAGATGCTAATGGTGATAACATCATTGACTAAGCTTTTTGTATTGTAATAATAATAAAAAATATAAAACGTAAACCAAGTGTCTCATCACTTTTGTGCCAACCTGACACATATACACACGGCACAGGACCCTAAAAAAGAAACAAAATGATAAAAAATACAAATAATTAAATAAACAATTAACTTCACAAAACAAAGCGGTCGCTAGCCTGCCGCTCTACCTATAAAGGCCAAAGGGTGTGTCTAAAATGTCATCATTGTACATTAGTCAGAAAAGCTACCCGGCAAAATCTAATTAATATTCTATGATGGTCCAATACGGAATTAAATAGGTCACTAGTTAATAATTCATTGATTACTCTGTCCCTTTTAGTGGCTAGTGATAGAATATTCTACTGATTGCCGTTTGAGTAGCTGTGAATATGTTTCGGCAATTTAGGTATTAATTTTGTGTTTGTATTTTTTTTTAAGCGGAGTGTGGGACGCCCCCCAAAGGTGGCTGGGGTAGACTGGATGCGGAAGGCGGAGGACAGGGTGTTGTGGCGCAGTCTGGGAGAGGCCTATGTTCAGCAGTGGACTGCGATAGGCTGATTTGGTTGATTAATTGATTTGATTTTTTTTAGAAGTGGGTGCTTCAAACTCTCAACTAATTTATTTTAATTAAACCATATACAGGCACTTTTGAATTTTCAAAGTGGTCGGTCCATTAGTCAGAAAGTAAGTCCAAAACATAGATCTTCATCGAGAAGAACGGGCATAAACTCCAAGGACACTCTTTAAATCAATATGATACAGAATCGTAGGTAAATTATTTTTCTTGCTTTTATATGTAAGAGCAATGTATAAATGACGAATCAATTCAAAATATAGGATTAAAAATAAGCCCTGACAGTTAAAAGATGACCAGTCTCAACTGACCGCGCTCGTTCAGGACATGACAGGGCTATCCTGTGAATGCGTTACAAATAAAGTCTTCGGGCAGAGCACAAAGCGACTACACGCTAAGGTCAACCCCTTGTGGGCCTGTGGGATACGAAGGGGTTTTTGACGTCGCTGGGGGAGACAGGCTGGATCGGATCTATATTGTTATTGTGTTTGATTTACTGTTGGGACAATTTTATTATTAACAGATTATTCAAAATTAATTGACTGTCTTTAAAATTGTTGGCAGATTACTGAAAAAGTGACAGTGTCAATATTGTTACAATTATCTGGATGACGCCACGTGGCAAACCTATCATAAATTAAAATATTAGGTTGGTGCATATGAAATTGCCGATTGCGCAACAAGGTAAAACAGTGGGCGCTTATTACCGCACACGTTTTGATTTGTTCATTGTTGTTATTGTAAACAAAGCATCGACACTTGATTAATATTTTAAATACCATCAGAGGATTTAGACATTAGACGTGACTTAATTTAAGTTTTTCTTTCTTACCATGGATTTGAAAAAAAATTAGAGGCATCATGTTTTATGAGTTCAAAGGTGGATTAAGTGCACGAGAAACAGAAAGAAATAAAAAGAGAGATTAGGGGAGAATACAGTTTCTGAAAGGACAGTGAGAAATTGGTTCCGAAAATTTCGTTGTGGAGTAGAAAATTTTGAAAATGAGCCTTGCGGTCGACCTTCGCGCATACTAGATCTGCAAGTTTAACAACAATTAGTGGAGTCCAATGTGCATATAGCACACGAGAACTTGCACAATAACTCGCTGTCCATCATACAACTGTTGTACGATTTTGTCACGAATAAATATTTTTTTTGTGTTTTTGATACTCTGTTTAAATCGGCAATTTCATATGCACCAACCTTAAGTATCATCATTAGATACCGGTTTTTATGCCAACGCAAGTTTGCAAATTAATTTTTCATATTGTAGTATTTACTTGAATTTGATGTTGCATAAAATGGCACTTTGTTGCGTTTTTCGAGCATTTATGGAGGATATTTGGACTATTTTAATTTGCATATTTTATAATCTGATCGCTTCAGCACCACTGCTCTCAGAACGGTGGAGCAAAACATCGTGAGGAAACCGGCATGTCCTAGATGCAAAAATATTAATACATATGACATCCACCAACCGGCACTGGGCCCGCGTGGTGAATTATGGCCCACTCCCTCTCATAGAGGAGGCCTGTATCCCAGCAGTGGGGAGAATTATAGGCTGATTATGCTAGTATCTTTTCTCAGTCATCATTGTGTCTTCACCTTATTACTACAATAAACAGTGATTCATTCATCACCTACCATAAATAATTTCGTTTTCCTTAAATTCCAAACCGAATTTGAAAGTTTTATAGAACGATGCAAAGACTATCTATAGATTATTAATTTAACCTAGAAGATATCCCTTATCTTCTAAGATATAATATTCTGGACGAGCTTCATCTAATAAAGCAAACTGCGATGAACGATCGCCGCTCATATCGTGTGCGATACATCACAGTGTTCTGCTTCTATTATTATAGGAGATAAAGTACTTGAAGGTGATAGAGTGAAAAATAGGCTTATTATACAGGATCCCGTTAAAAAGATGGACGCATTTTAACACAGCGTTCATTAAGTCTAACCAAAGATGTTCAAGCAAAAAAAACACTTATTTTGACCTAAAATAATAAAATGCTGGCTTATACATGAAAGGCGAAATGTGAGTGACCTATAAGGTATACCTCCACTTGAACCTTAAGAAAACAAGCGTCAATCAATCAAAAATCAAATCAGCCTACCGCAGTCCACTGCTGGACATAGGCCTCTCCCAGACTGCGCCACAACACCCTGTCCTCCGCCTTACGCATCCAGCAAAAACAAGCGCAAAACAAGCGCGTGTAAAACAAGCGTGATGATACGCTAATTCTATATGTATTTTTACATGAAAACCTAAGCCGAAACAGTCAGATAAGATAGATCAGTCTAATTACAACGGTATAATACGATAACAAACGACATCCCCATTTTCATGTCCAGGAAAATCACTGTCCATTCCAAGGTTACCTGGAAAAGATCGCAGAAAGCGATAAGGCCGCCCATTGTATATTTTGTAGTAATAATATAATAAAATAATGTTGCGTATTTTTGTAGTGTACAATAAAGTATTTAAATAAATAAATAAACAAGCTAATCAACTCACCTTATAAACGTCAAAGTTCTCAATGACCGAATCAAAGCTGGTATACAGATCATTGAGCAGATCAACAACCTCCAGCGGAGTGGACTCAGCTGACAGCTGTGTGAAGCCAATGATGTCGCTGAAGTAGATGGTCACCTGATCGTAAGTCTCCGCCATGACAGGCTGACCCATTATCAGTTGAGAGGCAACGGACCTGAGAACGGAATTGTGTTGATTTAGACAGTGCTTAGGATAATTGATAAGTAGTCTGCCGGTCGATTCGGTAAAAATCTCACCGTGATATCATAAGTGAAGCGAGCACTTAATAGTGTTAATCTCTAGCGAATGACAGCTCAAGCTTAGCTTCAAGCTTTCACGGTGAGATGTTTACAGTTGGAAGTATACCAACTGAGTAAAAGCAGTGCTGGACCAGTGGACTACTTTGTGTAATTTATTTCATCACCACTGCTCTGAAAACGGTGAAAGAAAACATCGTGAGGAAACCGTAATGTTCTAGTGTCATAAATTCGAAGACATGTGACATCTACTACCCCGCACTAGATGTGTGGTGGATTACGGCCCGCTCCCTCTTACAGCACCGGTTGGATCAATATAATTATTCCCAGTCAAGCGATCGACCTGGATGGATGCGTAATTCAGGTACGCTTTAGTAACCTCTGTGTTTCATCCCTTTGTGAATTAAGTTTGCCTGTCTAAGCCGAGTAGTGTTGAACTAAATCCACTTATCTTAAGCTGTACTTAGGTATACGCATGTGTGTTTAACTTCATTTAACACAAGACATCACACTACTATTATAAAGGCGAAAGTTTGTGAGTGTGTGTGTGTATGTTTGTTACTTCTTCACGCTCAAACGGCTGGACCAATTTTGATGAAATTTGGCACACATATAGTTTATAACCAGGATTAACACATAGAATACTTTTTATCCTGATATTTTTACGGGATCGAGACTTATGCGGGTGAAACCGCGAGGCACAGCTAGTTAGAAATAATTGCTAGGTTTATGTAAGTTTATTTTGGACACAGTGTTCACCGATGTCAGTGGACATCGGTGAAGGAAAGCATATACAAGATGACCCGGAATTAACGCACCCTATCAAGCATCCCAATTAGAATATTATGTTATCAAAATAACACATGCACTGAACATTAAATATTATATATGAAACATTGTTTATTAATTAAATTATTTATACTGATTGTGGGAGAAAATTGTGGTCACATTACAAGTCTACGCACGCACACAGTCGCACACGTATAAGGGTCTCGCGTAGTAGGTACTTCGTCCATTTTGGTTGGTTTTAACTGTACAGCGGTGGTGACTGTAATTTACGTAGTTTACACTATTTTTGGGATAAGAAATAGATTTAGTAAAAATGTCAGAATTCGATTCAATAAACGATTCTGACGATTTTTTCATAATGTGCCGAAGTAACGAAACCTGAACTTATTTTTTATACACATAAGTCTAAAATTGCAAACCCGCCTGAGCAAGCGGGATGATCCACTTATGCCTTCTCTGTATGAGAATACGCCTTTGCTCTGCAGTGGTGCAATGGTATTTTTTATATATAAGTTCGAGTACTAATCAAAAAGTCCTAAATTTATTTACTCGTAGTTGCTCAATATTTCTTAAGACACATTACTGTGATGCTGTCCCTATTAGTATTTAACTATGTGCAAGTTTTCGAGCATCGGACCATGCTCGTTACGTAAGCCTAAAACTTTTACATATTTATCTCAAACATCATCACTTACTTCGGCAGGAGCTGGTACAGAAGTTCCTCGCACTTCCTCTTCTCCTCCAGATAGTCTGAGGTCCTCTCCTCTACCAGAGCTTCCAGGTTGTTGGCATACTGTTCCACTTGAGTCAGCAACATGTCCAGACGGGTTGAGGTTTCGCAGTCCCTGGTACCAAAACAGAATTATGTCAATCATAAGAATACAAAAGTTTATTCTTAAGGCTCGAATTGACAGTGAAATTTGAGTTTTTTTTTATGCAGTTCAAATAGGCAGTCTTTCCATTTAAAAGACTGGTATTCAGCTGCGTTCGGTTGGATTGAAAGCCGACCCAAGATACTCAGTTGGGAGATTCAACAATTTTATATAATAGTTTTTTTTTTATCATTGTTCGGCTTAACCAAAGCACCTGCCATCTACTCTCTTCACCATCCTTGGTTGACTGGTAGAGAATGCCTAAGGCATTAAGTCTGCCTTTGTACCTTTTTGTGTGCGAAAAGTTTAAATAAATAAATAAAAGGCTAGACAGAAGGTTAGGCAGATCAAGTACGCGCTGAAATAATTAAATTCTTAGCGTCTTAACTTTGTACGATTCTGACTTCGGATATCTTGGCTGTATCTTGACAAATTAAACAACACACTTAAGCGAAGACCAAATTAAGACGCGGGCCATAAATATTGGAATTACTCATCCCATATCCTACAACACTACTAGTGGGTTCTCCTTCTCTTCGTTTAATGGGCTTCAGTGCAGTTTGAAATTGTAGTGTCTGAATCGTTAAAGGGGATGTGCTAAGTTAGCCCGCAAATTTTTTTTTTTTTTTTTTACTTTTTTTGCAATTTACATACCGAGACCCCTCCGTGCCTCGGAAAGCACGTTAAGCCGTTGGTCCCGGCTGTCATTTGTGGATCTTTGACAGTCGTTACGGGTAGTCAGAAGCCCGAAAGTCTGACAACCAGTCTTACCAAGTGGTATCGTATTGCCCAGTAACTGGGTTGTGCAGGTCAGATACGCAGTCGCTCCATGTAAAATATTGGTATTCAGCTGCCTCCGGTTAGACTGGAAGCCGACCCCAACATAGTTGGAAAAAGGCAAGACAGATGATGATGAACAAATATGATACAATATATCATATTTGTTACGGTCGCGAGCAACACTAACTAGAGAATGCAATGTCGTTCCCGCGAGATCTCGGCCTTTTTTAGCGAGATTGATCTCAAACAAAATCTCGGGAGTTTAACTCAATGAATGCCAATCTCGCGAGATTGGGGCTCAAGCGAGATCCCGCGAGTTTATGAATAACGATACTGCGAGATCTCGCCAATTTCAAGATCTCGCGAGATTAGCAGTTTTGTGTTTTTTTTTTTTGCAAATAATCACAATATTTGAATAAATCAGGAACAAAATAATAAAATTAGTTAGCTATCAACAACTATTAGTAAACAAAACTAACGCACGCTGATGACGCGAGATCGTATTCGATATCGAGATCGTTCGAGATCAATCTCGCTAAAAAAGGCCGAGATCTCGCGAGAACGAGATTGCATTTCCTAACACTAACCTGCAAAGAATTTGTAATTCGCGGTCTACCCTGACGCTTTCGACTTAGCATCGTGTTAAAAATCCTCAATCGTATTAAGATTTTCCTGGACTTTTAATGTGCCTAATATACTTTCCAGTTAAATCGACGTCTTCTAAATCATAATATCCTACCCCAGCCGGTCGATTCTGTAAAAATCTCACCGTGAAATCATAAGTGAAGTGAGCACCTAATAGTGTTAATCCCTAGCGAATGACAGCTCACTCCACGCTCACTTCACCCAAGCTTTCACGGTGAGATGGTTACAGAATCGCACGGCAGTTTCCATTTTTATGAAATATCACGCCTAGTTAACCTGTGGTGTCACACAATAGAACTTGACACAAGTGCATCCAATTAGCAACCAAGCGGCAACTCAATCAGCCGCGCAAGCTTGCCTCGACCAATAATAAGCCGGTTCGCAACGTTGGTGTATACTGAGCTTTAGTTTATATTGATCTTATTGTTCTCCTTGGTTGTAACAGTTTTCCTTACAATGTAATTATTATTATTAGACTAGCTCTTGACGGGAATGATCCCGCGGGAACGTACGCACGATATATAAAGTTATATATGTACAACGTGTAACGTTAAATGCGCAAAACCTCAGAAACCCCAACTGATTTTTAATTCAATTGACCTATTTCACAGAGAAAATAAGTCATTAAAAAAATTGTAAAGGTTTTATGTGCTGTTTTAGTTTTACTGGCCATTCTGATTGTTTCTTGCGTCTGCGACGACGCTTTATCGAGGGAGGAGTCGTCACCGGGCCGCTGCGCTGCGCTGAAATTGGGTTGCTTGACCTATTAATAAATAGACACGGCAACGTTTTTAATGAAGATTTTTTGAGAAATGTGACCTATATTAAAAAGTGGTTCAAATAATTCTGCTCGTTATTCTGATCAAACTATTTTCAGGTTTTGCGCATTTAACGTTACACGTTGTATTTGTAGTAAACAGGGCTTGTGGCTAAATAATTATAGCCACATAGGTCGATCGATCAGGTTAAGCTATGCTTGTCGTGGTTGGTCACGTTTTTTGGAATCTGCAAGTCAGTGCATGTTGAACATAATATGATTCGCTATAGTAAAAAGTATGTATTTACAGAATTATATACATTAAAAATATCAATACAACCCTCTAAATTCGTAGCCAGCTCAACTGATAGCTGACTGACTATCATCATCTGCCTAGCCTTTTCCCAACTATGTTGGGGTGTCGGATTCCAGTCTCACGGGATGTAGCTGAATAACAAATTTTTCATGAAGCAACTGCTTATCTGACTTACACAACCCAGTTACTGGGTAATACGATACCCCATGGTGAGACTGGTTGTCAGATTTTCGGGCTACTGACGACCCGTAGCGACTGTCAAAGATCCACAAGTGACAGCCGGGACCAACGGCTTAACATGTTTTCCGAGGCACGGAAGGGTCTTGGTATGTAAAGATGGTCACCCATCCACGGACCAGCTGCGGCAAGCGTAACTTAACCTGATCGATCGAACCGTGCAGCTTATTACATATACAATGTGTAACGTTAAATGCGCAAAACCTCAGACACCCCAACTGATTTTTAATTCAATTGACCTATTTCAGAGACAAAATAACTCATTAAAAAATTGTAAAGGTTTTATGTGCTTTTTTATTTTTACTGGCCATTCTGATCGTTTCTTGCGTCTGCGACGATGCTTTATCCTATATAACTATAAACCTATTAATCAATAGACACGGCAACGTTTTTAATGAAGATTTTTTGAAAAATGTGACCTATATTAAAAAGTAGTTCAATTAATTCTGTTCGTTATTCTGATCAAACTATTTTCATCTTTTGCGCATTTAACGTTACACGTTTTATACGTGCACTATATTACATAGCCACAAACCCCTCAATTGACTGATGAGACACAATTACTTTATCTTTTGTTATAAATCAAATTTTGATGTTTCCACAGTCGGGTCCTAACCCTATTGATTGACATTTCAAATAGTCATTCAATAAGGGTATATTCCACGGGTTACCCAGACGCTAAACTTTTAATCGTACCGCACTAGAGCTGCCGTCGTTTAGAGGGATGGTCGTCTTGAGGAAACTGTTTGATCTACAAAGCCCTGTAAAGACTTACTTGTTGATCCTTTGTATATTTTCCTTGAGTGCTGAGAAGTCGGGTCGGTCGTCGTCTGGGAGAGTCCAGGGCGGTTCCCCGGTGAGGGACTGTCGAGGTGACGCTGACAGCGGCGATGTACCTCGGTTACGCATGTCTGCACTACCTAATGGATAAAAGAAAGAAAATCAGAAATATTTGAGGCCATCTTCATGTGTTTATAATTTTATATTTATAATACATTGTATTTATTTTTATAGTTAGTTAGTCATTAATTGAGTACCCAGTGTAATAGTTAGTTCTGTTAAATATTGTAAAAGTAATTTAAGTAAATGGATAAAAGCCGTCATCACTCGTCGACGGCTGCAGTTGCCTCTACCGTTGTCGCTCGTGTGTATGAGAACTTACGTTTGAACTTGTCCTCAAGTACAGCCGCGCAGTAGTCGCAGGCTAGCGTGCAGTGTGGGCGGCGCATCTCCAGCAGTGGGCTGACTGCCCGCCGCGGACTGGGGGAGTCCGCCCCCCCTGGTGGAACCAGGGACATCGCTCTGTTGACAAAGAAAAAGACAGGTATAAATATAGATAGTTTAGAGTCCTAAGAAAGCGTGCAATATCTTTAACCGACAGCACGACGCATCATCATCATTATTCCAGCCGAAACACGTACCTACATTGCACAAACTGCGGAAGAAAAAACCGGCCAAGTCCGTGTCGGACCGCGCGCAATGAAGGGTTCCGTAGTTTTAATAAATTTATCCTAAGAACAAATTAAACATTGTAGTTGAAAATCATGTTCTCCCATATGCATTGCAACTGCAAGTTTAAATTGGACGACTATTACTCGTAAACATCTTAGTTGTAATAGTTTTCCTTTTAATTTCGTTATCTACCGCCGTGATTTTTTTCACATATCCAAAAACAACCATTTAGCTGCCAGAGAAAAGAAAAACACTTCTATTCTCCCAAGTAAAATTAGTGTGCACATATTTCTTATTTATTTATTTTATTTTACCATTCATGTACACACATAAATAAACACACAGGAAAAAACTCAACAGAAAAATAGGTACAAAGTAGATGCTTATTTCATGAGAAATCTCTTCCAGCATACCTGCGATAGGACAATAGATAGAGAGATGTAGACAGCATGTGAAAGAGTAGAGGAGACAAAATCAAACACATAAAATCATAAGCAATTCACTTAATAAAACTAAACAAACTGAATCTACTTATATACATACAAATAAACGTATATACATACATAGGTACTTCTTAAAAAAAAAATAAACAAAACAACTTAGACATGTAAAATAAAATCACTGGAATGTTAATAATTACGAGTATAACGTAATCAAAATAATAAATACATACGCAACTATGATGAAGTGGAAAGATAGTGTTCTTTTACTCTTCTTTACAAAACTGCAATAGTTTGGCAGTCCCTAATGTCAAGCGGTTGTGAATTCCACAACCGCACCGCGTGCACTGTGAAGGAGAGTAAGAATAGAAGTCGGTGGAGTGGGGAGTTCAAGATGCGGCCTGCAAAGTGCATCTGAAGAACGGGCGTAGGAAAAACGCCGCCAGAGATAAGATGGTGTTTTAGGATTGTGAAGGAGATTGAATAGCAGACACAATATCCGAGAGTTCGAAGTCGTGCGAAGTCGAATGGGGAGCCACGTGAGTATCTTACGAAAGTTGGAGACGTTATCATACTTTTTAAGGTTAAAAACAAAACGAATACAGATATTTTGCAAGCGCTCAAGTTTATTTAAAATCTCCTCGGTGTCATCCAAATAACAGGCATTGGCGTAATCAATAATGGGTTGAATGAGGGTTTGAGCAAGAGAGATTTTGGTGTTCAAGGGCAAGAAGCCCTGGAGACATTTCAACGAAAGGAACGTGTAGTGCACTTTGCGACCGACTTGAGCAACATGAGCAGTCCACGACAAGTAGGAGTCCATGGTCACCCCCATGTTTTTAACCGTATGTGCGAATTCAATCTGAACTCCATTCAGACAAGAGTGGATACAGCGACGCAACATCCGAGCCTACTCCGCGTTATCTGTCGCTGATAATGATGGCCTGGGAGTTCCTACGATTGATTTGCAGTCTAAAATACCGCGACCACTCGCAAATAAAATCCAGATCACTGTTCAGAGCAGAAACAGCAGCTTCCACATCTTGTCTTAAAAAAATGTTGTAAAGCTGCAGGACGTCGGCATAGAGATGGAAGTGGGAAGAGATGACTCTAGTGACAGAGTTAATTAAAATAGAAAAGAGAAGAGGACAGAGAACGCCACCCTGAGGCACACCTGCGGTAAGAGAGCACCAATCAGAAGACGACTCGTCGAGACGGTCTTACGCGGTATCGTGGTGCGAGTTCCCCTTAACTTAGGACTTAACAACGGTAATTCATTTAGCTTACAATTACAAGTAATAAATTGGTGGTCCCTATCATATTTTACGAAATGTTAACCATAAATGCGGAATTGGAGACTCAAATTACTCCCAAGGGAATGTTATTAAGGTTTTGAGGGAGGGAAGGAAGGAGTACCACCTACCGCAGGTAAAATTTACTTTATTTTTCTCGTTATTTGCGTGTAATTGCCTCTCATCTCGTGGATTGGGGAATAAAAGTGTGCTAGGGGATTTAAAGACCTTTGCCTTGTTGGAGCACAATTTGGGGTACTAAAAATAGGAATTCGTATGGTTTTGTTAGTATTTTGGCAAGAGGGTTTTTGTTGCGGGCTTCAAATTCCGAGACCCAACGGAATAAACTTTATTATTGTTACTCCGGGTTTAAATGTTTGTGGTCATGAGACAGGATAAAAACTAGAATGAGGCTGCAAGCATAATCATCCTATAATGTTCCCACTGCTGGGACACAGGCGTTCTCTCTGTGAAGGGGGTGTGCACATAATCCACCACGCGGGCCCAGTGCGGGTTGGTGGATGTCAGATGTTTCGAATATTTTGGCCGCAAGGCAAGGCCGCATTGCCAAAAACAACTGACAATCGCAACGGGAGCTACTTTTTCCCAGACGAAGCTATAATTTATATTAAAATACTGTGCCATACTATACAGCGTGTAACGTTAAATGCGCAAAACCTGAAAATAGTTTGATCAGAATAACGAGCAGAATTAATTGAACCACTTTTTAATATAGGTCACATTTTTCAAAAAATCTTCATTAAAAACGTTGCCGTGTCTATTTATTAATAAGTCAAGCAAGCGCCAATGTCAGCGCGGCGTAGCGGCCCGGTGACGACTGCTCCCTCGGTAAAGCGTCGTCGCAGACGCAAGAAACGATCAGAATGGCCAGTAAAACTAAAACAGCACATAAAACCTTTACAATTTTTTTCATGACTTATTTTCTGTGAAATAGGTCAATTGCATTAAAAATCAGTTGGGGTATCTGAGGTTTTGCGCTTTTAACGTTACACGTTGTATATAATATAATAGCAAGCTTCCACACACGGAGACGCTGATTTAACATATATTTTGCCTTCATTTCATTGATGGTCGGCCTAACTATAATATAATAGGTAACTAGTACACACGGTAATAGGTAACTAATATAATAGGTATAGGTAACTATTAGGTATTTGTATAGGTTGGTGACGTCATAGAAATATCATATATACAATATTATATCTATGTATGTGGACACTTAAAGATAGTATTGAAAATATATCGTAATATGCCTAGCTATGATTTATATATTGTAGCTACGTCTGAGACGGGCTTTAAGCAATCGCAACAAGGAAGCTATTATACCACAAATGCATTATAACTTTCACACTGCCCATACCATAGTATTATGACGGCGGCATGGCGGTCTATCAATGACGTCACAGCACAAAGGCGGTAACCGGAGCCTGTGAGAAGTAGGCCATGTTTGTGGAGTGACACTTCGCTGGAGAGCCTCCTCTATGACGCTATGCACAGCTTAAATCTGTAGTCTATGGGTCTACGCTTTGGTAGAATGGGTTAGGGAAATCACGCCATAGAAATAGTAGAAGAAAATCACAAAGCTTTGAGCCAACTGGTAAACATTGTACTCTGATGACAGTTGCAGTCTAAGGGCCGGTTTTTTTATCCGTAGTTAACTAATTGTTAAAAATAACTAATGGTCAAATTTTGGAAAAACCACGTGTTTATTGATCAATTGTTAGTTTGTCCAATGGTCAAATAATTAACTATTAGTTAAAAAAAAACCACCCGAAGTTGGAGAGTTAACAATATGGCGGATGGTCAATTCTATCACAACAGCTGTTTTGTACCCGTTTTCTTGTTGTCAACTGTTGTCAACGTCGTATTTCTCAAATATTCTTTGTATTGTTTATCATGGATTTAAACATAGAAATTATGATATGTCGGAAAGTTCATCTGGTGATGATATTTTTGCGGAATACGTGTTAATGAGAAGGCGAAATTGTTTAGACCACGTAATCCACCATTATGGCTAGTGTTGTCACGTATAAAAATATTACTCCAAAAAACATACCTACTTATCTATTTTTAGGAAATGATTTCTCGTTACACTGGTAACATAATAGCCAATGGTTAAGCTTGAATATACTTAAAATAGATATTGATAAACGAAATAGCCCTTTAACTATAAGTTGACCAGTTGACTATAGTTAATCTAACAAATAATTATACGGAGTTTGACTACGGATCAAGAAACCGGCCCTTAGTACAGTTGCTTCCCTGATTCTACGGCTACATTGTCGCAATAACGCGAACTACACTTCGCGCACTCTCAAACAGTCCACAACATAGAGCGCGTTAAATATAGTTCGCGTTATCGCGACAGTGTAGCAGTAGCATAAGAGGAAGAAAGATCATTTATTTGTCCTAAACATGAGTATACACGTGGCATGGCATGTAAAATGTTTAAATGAATCGTCATTGGATGATTAAAAAACAAATAACTATAAATATAAGCATGCTGGACGACTTTTTATTATATTGTAATCCCTGCTTTTCCACAGATTTCTAGTCGTGATAGGACAAGCAGTGGAGTCTAAGCCCTAACAAAATTAAAAACATCTACCAAGCACTTATACTAACTTATAAACTTTTATTTCCTTAAAAGACTCCGGTACTTTTAATGGTTACCGCTCGTAAAGCAGATTTTCCAACAAGAAAAATAAAAATTCATTTCAATTGGACTTTTATATTTTTAAGTATATTTGCCAATACTCGTACAGATTGGTAACGATGCCTGGAAGCTGTCGGTCTCACCGGCTGTGCAATATTCATCTCTAAATGCACGGTAGATACTACATATATGTGCATAGCACCTCTATAATTTCTTTTGCATTTTCGAGCACGAGATCGCTCACGGTATGAAAAATCGCTCGGAGACTTTAATATACGAGAATTTGAGAAAGCATTTAAAATGGAATTGAGGGATAAATTTCGTGATTGAAATATTACGAATGTATATATTTTCAGTGGGAAGATCAATCAATTTTCGTGGTGCATTTAGTTTACTGACAAGAATTTAGGGACTTAAATACGATTTTCGTAAATAAGTAAGTACTTAAAATGGTACGTAAACTAAGTGAAGGTATTATAGGTGGCGTTCTGTAGTTTTTGCTTACCCCAATGGGAATAAGGTGTGAGTTTATGTATATTAAACGTTGTAAATATACGTTTTTGGGGACAGAAGGTATACATTGATTTAAATATGCCATAAACAGGTTGGCACTCATATATTTGTGCGGGGAGAGAACCTAATTAATACCGGTGTCTGTATATTATTCCTATACTTAGATAGGTACTGAGTTGAGATATATATTTTTATTTAAAATTGGTCTATCTAGTGGAATATGAGTAAGAAGGTACTATTAGTACACCTCTCCCTTCGGGGAGTATAGGCGTCGTGGTATTATACAACGTGTAACGTTAAATGCGCAAAACCTCAGACACTCCAAGTGATTTTTAATTCAATTGACCTCTTTCAGAGAGAAAATAAGTCATTAAAAAAATTGTAAAGGTTTTATGTGGCGTTTTAGTTTTACTGGCCATTCTGATCGTTTCTTGCGTCTGCGACGATGCTTTATCGAGGTAGGAGTCGTCACCGGGCCACTGCGCCGCGCTGACATTGGCTTGCTTGACCTATAATAAATAGACACGGCAACGTTTTTAATGAAGATTTTTTGAAAAATGTGAACTATATTAAAAAGTGGTTCAATTAATTCTGCTCGTTATTCTGATCAAACTATTTTCAGGTTTTGCGCATTTATCGTTACACGTTGTATATCGGTGAAGAAAAGCATCGTGGGGAAACCGACATGTCCTAGAACCAAAATATCGAAGACATGTGACATGTACCAACCTGCACTGGGCTCCCATGGTAGATTAGACCTGAGACTAGAGATGCCAATGCATTCCACCAGTTTCTATGACAAATCTTTTACTGCTCAAGCTGTACTGGAATGACTTGCCCGTGTGGGTAAGGCGTGCTCAATCTTGGTCTACTTTTAAAATTATGATGAAAAAGCACTTCCTCTCTCCTTACACATCATCATTATACAAGGTGTAACTTAAATAACGCACAACCTCTTAAGGGGTCATTGTACTCATCATTATGAACAACTTTTACTATGGGACCAAACCTGAAATCGCGAAAAAAAAATCAGCTGTTCCCTACATTTATGTTCGCATAACTCGTCAAAATGCAGGGAACAGCTGATTTTTTTTTCGCGATTTCCGGTTTGGTCCCATAGTAAAAGTTGTTCATAATGATGAGTACAATGACCCCTTAAGAGGTTGTGCGTTATTTAAGTTACACCTTGTATTTTCTTTACTCCTGTTTCATGTCTATTATTCAAAATAAATTATTTAGATTAGTATAATACGCTATAAGTATGTATCCATTGTATTGTATAAATGGTACACCACAGACTACCTACAGTATTCGTCTCACCTTTTCGTTTTCAATCCACCCATAGGTTGTCTTTAAAAGATAGCTTTTAGCGATAAGACCGCCCATTGTGTCACTCTTTGTAATTATTATTTTTTTTTTATTTATATGGTGTACATAATAAAGAGTATTCTATTCTATTCTATTATGGCCCAGTGCCTCTCACCGAGTGGCCCTGTGTCACAGCAGTCGAATTGTAACTTAGGCTGATTATGCCTTTCATAAAACACTGTATGTGTTTTGGTATAACTGCATTGTCCCCATACCCAAGCTTGATTCCCAAAGGAAACGTACACAAATGCTTAAAACGAATTTACATTTGCAAAATAAATAGCGTATGTATAAACAAACCCTATTTGTAGAATCAAATTGAAATCTGCAGATGTCTTGAAGCGAGGAGGAATAGCGTACGTTTGTCTTTCGTGCCTGTCTCAACAAGCGAACTGCAGGAGAAACAGCAACTAACATAAATATAAGAAAACAGTGCAACATGTTTGGCTTATGTTGCTACAATGTAAGAAACCAACTATGGAATCCCGCAAGGTAGCACACTTGGTCCGACGCTTTTCTTACTTTACATGAATGACATATTGAATATTTCTCTTACCAACGCTGAAATAATAGCTTATGCAGATGACACAGCGGTCATATTCCATGGTAAAAATTGGGACCAGGTGCACAGCATTGCCGAAGAAGGACTACTCACAATAGCTAAAGCTCTTGATAGGAATTTACTAACCTTAAATGTTAAAAAGACAAAGATTATTACTTTCTATAAAACTAAGACTTCAAGACCTCCCCAACACCTGACACTTACGCTACATACTTGCTCCCATAACCCGAACCCTCGATCTGCGGGCTGCTCGTGCACTGTGATTGAGCGCACACACTCCATGAAATATTTGGGAATTGTTCTAGACGAGAACTTATCTTTTAAACCACAAATACATGCGCTATCCGGCAGAGTCAGGAAACTTATCCAAGTTATGAAAAAACTACGTGACTGCACTCCCACTCCTATACTGCGTACTGTTTACCTTGGCCTCTGCCAGTCCGTCCTCCAATATGGTATCTCAGTCTGGGGTGGCGCAGGCAAAGCCGCATTTAACGAAACCGAAAGAGCACAAAGAGCCGTGATTAAAGTAATGCTGAAGAAACCTTTACTGTATCCAACTGACCATCTCTATAAAGATTTCCCGGTTCTCCGTGTCCGACAGCTTTATATCTTAAATGCAGTACTTCAAACACACAGAAATTTAAAATCCAGACCAGACTACACAGAGATAATCTCGAAACGTACATTTAGGATACCCACTCCCCAAGCAAACTCTCTTATGGCTAGACGTTCTTCAAATTATTTACATCCACGCATATATAACGAAGCTGTAAAGAACTGCAACATAATAGACCTCAAAATCTCCCTGTGCAAAAAGGTCATAAAGAACTGGCTCCTTACACTCTCCTACGACGAAACAGAAAGGATTATCTATAAATAGCTACATAACTAAAAAACTCCTAAACACTCCTAATCTCACCCAGGTACAAACACACACACACACACACACACATACACACACACACACACACACAACACACACACACAACACACACACACACACACACACACACACACACACACACACACACACACACACACACACACACACACACACACACACACACACACACACACACACACACACACACACACACACACACACACACACACACATACGTGAACACACACATTTCAGTTTAATCGGGTTTGTAAGAGTATTGTCTCCGATTCGCTCCATTTTACTTTAATTCATTAACCTTGTTTTTAGCTTCTTTATTTTGTTAATAATCACCTTGTACGACTTTTTGGATTTAATAATAATGTACAACTCTGATCCTCAAGATACAGACTAACGTCTAGTTTGGGGATCACCGTTAAAATCTCCATGTATCATGTACTTGATTATTAATAATAATAATAATAATACTAGTACCGTAGCCTATACATAGGCGACAAAAAAAAAAAAAAAAAAAAAAAAAAAAAAAAAGTTTAAAAACCCGACTACTCAAAAATCCAGCTCTAAAAAGTTGAAACAAGAATATATTTTCATCTGTAATTGTTATGTAGAAACTATTCAATAGTTATCGTCTATTAAATAAACAACTTAAACTTAATACGAGTATGATTGAATGTCTTTAATACAATACATATTCATAGTGATGTCCAGAGAATGGTCGTGGTACCGTTAACCCTCCATTTGCTTCGCCGTAATCGGGTACAAAAAGGCGAATGTTTGACAATATTATAGATTGAATTTCATATCTAATTTATATAATCCCACGCAAGAAAAATTACCAATATAGAAAGTAACTAGCAAGTTGGTGTTTCCCAAAAAAGCAATAGGCAAACAGAAAAAAGCGTAACTTACTTACATATAACCTATAAACCCAGTCACAGCATGTCGATTCTGTAAAAATCTCACCGTAAAAACTTGCGTGGAGTGAGCTGTCAGTGTCATTCCACTGATGCTAGGGATTGACTAAGCGAACATTTACAATCATAATCGAGATTTTAATAATATATTTATATGCTAACTCTATCGGCCATTTTATATAATTTCAAAACTAGCATTTTAGCTGTCAAAAAATAGCAGAATAGAAACTTAGTCAGAATATACAATTTTTTTTTTCCTAGTCTAGTCCTTGTATAAGGACTAGTCTTTTTTTCCTAGATTCTCCACAAAATAGTAATGTTTTGACAATTAAAATACTAGCTTTGAAATGATATAAAATGATCAATCGAATTAGCATAAAATAATTATTAAAATCTCGATTATGATTGTAAATGTATCCTTGGTCAATCCCTAATATCAGGTGGGATGACACTGACGGCTCACTTCACGCTCACTTCACCTAAGTTTTCACGGTGAGCTGGTTACAGAATCGCACTGCAGTTTGCTGCAGATATTTTCCCTTTTGTTTCACAAGCCTCTGTGAAGTATCGATGACGAAGCCTGGGTGAAAAGCTTCCAACTGAAAAATGGACGACTGCATTCTTTCTAAATGAAATCCGATTGAACTTCCATTAAATCTTTGAAATAATGCCAGGAAACTGTTCCGTTAAAATTGTCATTTTTTTTTTTAAGTTGAATCTGAAAGTGAAAAGATATTCTTTTGATTTTGTATTTCGATTGCGTTTTATTGTTATGCCAGTGTCAGTTTTAATAAAGCAATTAAATTAACGTAGAGTGCTTTATAGTCCTTGCACTGTTATTTAAGGGTGCTTTTCCACTGAAGTGGAGCTCGTCCAATCACAGACGAGAAGAGTGACGCGATGAGGATTTCAACCATTGCGATTAGTCGATTCCTGCACGTCTCTGCTCCACTTCGCACAGCTCCGCTTCAGTGGAAACGCACCCTTAGCTCTGACAGCAGCTAGTAGGTAGCTGCTTTACAGCAACCTTATTGTGACGAGAATAATGGTCACATTGATTTTGACAGACTTCTCAATGGCAGCAACCCAAAAACAACCATATGGGAATGAGAATAACGATCACTGTGCTCTGCAGGGTAATTGTGTAACACATTATTAGTAGCAATGGCATTCATTTTGACAGTTCAACAACATTCATTGCGTTATTTACGTTGCTGAGCAGACAATTTTTTTGAACATATGAAGCAATGTATTAGCAATATCCTTCAAAATTATTCAGATTGATATTAACAGTGTGTTACGCAACTACTCCGCATGACAGTGATGTAAAATCAAAGGTAAAATAACTGTGAGCAGACTGTAGTGATCTTTTTAGACCTGAATGACATTGACAGGAGGGCATTTTTGGTAAAAATTTGTGAAATTGACCCTGTCATGATGTATTGAAAAAAACAAGATGGCGGCATTAGTTCCAATTTTCACCACGCGTCATAATAACATTTTTGCTTTCGTATTTCGGCCATCACGACCAATCTCAGCAGAGGCCTTCGGCACGGGAGATATTGTAGTTCACAAGTGTGTGCACAGATACAAGTGCACTCACTCTCAGTGTCCGATGGGACCGCAATCCGACACAACCGGAGACAGATCAGGCTCAGCCTAATGGTTGAACAAAAAAGCATAAAGAGCAGGACATTTTTATGAAGTAGTTTCTATTTGACCGACATTTCCTCTACTAAAAATGTACAGACGCCAGCAAATCATGCTACTACAATCTGTCAGATTTCTTTAATAGATTTTCAACTTTATCACTAATGGCATAAGGTTCAAAGTTGATTGGGAAGATCTGACAGTTTCGGGTAGCTTGATGTGCTGGCGTCTGTACCTATATAAAGATGTTTGACAAACCTGAAATTATGGAATTGTGCGTGCACATGATGGTACCCCTCGTCATGCTAATGATAGTTATTTCAGATTCCATAAAAAAAAAATGTTTTCTCAATTTCTCGTTTAATAAAGTTTATAGTTAATACAGTTTATTAGTAACCCAACAACACTAACATTCTAATACGCTTAACCAAATTACAGTCTTAAAAGCAAACTTTTATTTGTGATCCACAAAACGCTGTTAAAAAAAAACACACTGTATAAAGCGACGCTATTGCTAAAACAATAAAACTACGTAAAAAATTGTTAAGTTAGACATAAACGGTAATGTAACCAAGCTACTTCGGTGTCTACGTCCAAACTGTCAGCCAGCAACGCGAGGCGAAAAGATATACTTAATTTAATATTTTGGCTGCAGCCGAGCACTTGACAACGAAACTTTTATTAAGGATTGTTCAAACTATTTTGGTCTTTAAGTTCTCATACATGTACATGAGCGGTACGCGTCAAGAGCAGAGGCATACTGCAGCCGCTGACACGCCTCGACCGCTGCCGTCGAAGCTGTTCGTGTGTATGAGCAATCAAAGAAACTGTGTCTTCTGAGTATGTTTCGACCTTTCTTCTCAGAGCAGTCGGGTAGAAAACACGGAACTCATCTAGTTATAAAACATAATTTATTTTCTAGGTACAATTTTGGTTTTGACCCAATTTACGAAACTAAATATCAAATAAAAATACCAAACTGAAGCGAATCCCGCGCGGGACGCAGGAGGCAACAGTTTTAATGATTAGGACATTACTCGCGCAGTTTGAACACCTCCATACAAGTTAGTCCCGCATCCCGTGCAGGATGCGATTCGCCTAAGTGTGCATACACACGAGCGACACGCGTTGACGACTTTGGCAACTGCAACCGTCGACGCGTGTCGGCGACAGGCCGCGACGCGTGTTGACGGCAGCCGGTGACAACATGCCGCTCGTGTATTTGAGCACCGTACTCAAATACTCGAGCGACGCGTGTGTAACCATACTTAGTTCGATCAGACCTATAAACGGGAGCATAAATTGGAGCATTTGCATAAAGTATTAATATATTGTGACTACTGCGTGTATAAATAATTAAAAACAAATTGCATTTTTATTTTTACTACGAGACAGCGCGTTCGAAATAAAAAGAACGACGCGATCATAATTATTTTGTTTCTTTTTTATACGTAGGTAATCAACTTCTGTAGTTTTATTTATAGCTTGCCTTTTATATTATGTGAGTTGATGAATATCAAACGCCAATATGTCCACCACAGACAAAAAAATACTTTTTTACATCAACGTATAGAGAAAAATATATATATATTTCTGAATTTTACAAATTCTAATATGTACAATTATTTACTACAAAAACATTGGGCAAAAAATAACGTTATCAGCACCTGCAAATGAAAATACTATGATATCTCCTTTTCACTTATTATGGACATATTGGCGTTTGATATTTATCAACTCATGTTTTCCACCATACCAAATAATAATACACGTACCCTCACATTATTACTTTATAAACAAAGCTATCATCAGCCGTTTCCCAACTATGTTGGGGTCGGCTTCCAGTCTAACCGGATGCAGCTGAATACCAGTATTTTACATGGAGCGACTGCCTATCTGACCTCCACAAGCCAGTTACTGGGTAGTACGATACCCCTTGGTAAGACTGGTTGTTAGACTTTTGGACTACTGACGACCCGTAACGACTGTCAAAGATCCACGAATGACAGCCGGGATCAACGTGCCTCGGAAAGCACGTTAAGCTTTCACATACCATGGTATCTGAAGATGGTCACCCATCCACGGACCAACCGCGGCAAGCGTAGCTTAACCTGATCGATCGACCCGTGCGGCTGTTATTACTTAGCCACAAGCCCCACCTTAGCCAAGCTATGTTGTTACCATAATACAGTCCGACCAAGGCAAGCTTAGCTTAACCTGATCGACTGACCTCTGCGGCTATTATTTCTTAACAACGAGCCCCTCTAAATTAATCTAAAATAATAAATTTGAAAGTAACCTCTTCAATTCAACAAATTCTATTCAACTTTACCTCGACCCGTTCCCTCAAATTAATAAACAAGTTTAAACATTGCTCGTTTTTCGTCCTAGTACCATAAAATCTGTGGTTTAATTAAACCGTTCCAGTCCACCACCGGCGCGTCTTGCTGTATTCCATGTCATCTAGTCTGGATTATATTTTACATAGATTATGTTTCCGCCGAGACTGCAATACTACGGTTTACATATCTTGCTGATGCTAACTTTGAAAGCTTGATCACACTGAATGCAATAAACTGCAGAGTAGCTGTTTATGATCAGTAAATCTGTTTGTTTAACGAAATGGAGCTGAGTGAGAAGATATCGACTTATAAGATCATGAAATGGTCATCTAATTTGAACATTTTTACCATCTGCAATCCTGCCGTGTGATTCTGTAACCATCTCACCGTGAAAACTTGGGTGAAGTGAGCGTGGAGTGAGTCGTCAGTAGTGTCAATCCCTAGCATCAGCATGACTCACAGCTCACTCTAAGCTCACTTCACCTTATGATAACACAGTGAGATTTTTCCAGAATCGACCGGCTTGTCTTTGATCGTCAAGGCGTAATGTAGGTAATGTGTACACTTTTGACAAGCCGATGCTTGTCAAAAGTGTACACAGTACCTACATTACGCCCAAACAGGCCAAACTGCCAATAATTAACCTCTCAGAGGGTGAATTTCAACAATAAAACTGATCGCAATCACTACAACTAAGCCGCTGCCAAGTGTGTGAAGTGGGGACGTACGGTGAATTAATGAAACTCTGTATGTACTAGCTTGATATATTGTCCAAAGTCTACACACGTAGATACACATATAACGTTTGAAGAACGTATACTCAAGGAAAAAGGTCTAATCCCAATATTTATGCGATATAAATAAGTAAGTAAGTAAACATAAATTTAAAAAACCCATTGAAATTGACTTTGACATAACGACTAGTGACATAGTGACGCTACATTATCATTGTTGTAGGATATTGACACTGACAGCTCTTGAACCCGGTTTAGATTTACTGATCGATTTCAGTTTCGTTGGTGAAATTCGCCCCAAGTCATCTACAACGAACGGTAGAAGATGTAATTTTCAGCATTGCCTTTAGCTATCTCTTGTGGCTTTTTGATATTATGTCTCAAAATGTTTGTTCACAACTGACACCTCAGATAGTCAAACGGGGTGAAGACATGATGCAGGGCTGAATCGGGGCGAAACGTTAAAAGGGATTTTAACATTTAAATAATATAGTTTGTTGCCAAAAAATACTCTAGAATGTTTACTGTATTATAACTAACGATTATGTGTCCTTGTTGGCAACAAAATATATTATTTCAACATTAAAATCCTTTATAATATTTCGTTCCGATTCACCCCTGCATTCCTATTTACCCCGTTTTTATGTACAGACACCAGCACATCAAGCACACTCTGTCAAATTTATTTAATAGATTTCAGCTTTATCGCTAAAGCATAAGGTTCAAAGTTGACTGGGAAAATTTTACAGTTTCGGGTAGCTTGATTTGCTGGCGTCTGTACATTGTGACATTCAGATACCTAACTGCATTTCGTGTGAACCAGTTTTCCTAGTTATTGGAATCCCGAAGAGATACAATACTATATTCAGGCAAACCCATTTTAGCGATGTTATCTGCAAATGCAATTTGCAGTTTGGTTTTTAGTGTGTAAAGCAAGCTTGGATAAGGAAACTGCCAAAGCCAATCCCAATAGGATCAAAGTAGTTAATATAGCAGTAAAAGCCTTATATTATATGAGAGAAACGCTGATCGATAATATTATGTTGCCACGCAAATACATAAACATGAATTTGTATGTCATCTGATGCCAGTTCTATTATGATGATGATGAAATAATTAATTTCACTGAAATTGTTTGTTAAGCAAATTGACTAACAACATAAATATCGGTATATTCAAATCTAAGTCTAAGGTTATCCTTTATTAGTTGGTATTAGTTATACTATCACCGCAAATTGACGTCGGGTGTCAGTTTGAGAACGGGCATCAGCTGTCATCAGCTGTCAGCGGGTTCGATTCTGGAGGAATCTCACCGTCTCTTTAAGCTCACTTTACCTTAGTTAGGTGAAGTAAGCTTAGAGAGAGCTGTGAGTCATACTGATGCTAGGGATTGACACTATTGACGACTCACTCCACGCTTTCACGCTCGCTATTGCTACTGTTAGTGTATTACGCAACCACCCCTCAGGCTAAATAACAAATAGTTGTTACGTAAAACGAGTTAATTTGTCACAACAACTCAACGTTTCACTATGTGAACCTTTGAGTAACATCGTTACAATACAACTAATTGGCACTCTTGTGTCGCTTTTAATTGAAATATTCAACACATAGAAGGCTTTTTATTTTACTGAACTGTACTTTTTTTTTTTCACTGTACTAAGCACCTGCCATCTAATCTCTGCCACACTTGGTTGACTGAAAGTCCGCCTTAGTACCCTTTTTTGCGAAAAGTTTCAATAAATAAATAATATTCATGTATCAGGATTTCTTTAGCGACGCAAAAACCTATACGCAACCATATATGTTGCTTGAAGATAAGTAAATAAAATACACAGTCTTCAAAGAAATTTTCGTAATAATTTTTTCCCAAGGGATATATTGAAGTGAGAATGAAATATTGGTTTGCCCAGATTTACTCTGAAGGGTGGTCGTCCTAAGCACATACACTGTTTATATTATTCAGTATAGTTTGTATTACTTATGTGGAAGATTTTTTCAGGACACTTTTATGTAATATTTTCTATGCGATACGAAGAAATTTTGATGGACACTTTATTTGTTACGTGGTTGCACGCGTACGACTGCGTCTAATTTATGGCAAAAAATCTGCCTAGCCTTCTCCCGACTATGTTGTGGTCGGCTTCCAGGCTAACCGGATGCAGCTGAATACCGGTATTTTACATAGAGCGACTGCCTATCTGACCTCCACAACCCAGTTAGTGGGTAACACGATACCCCTTAGCAACACTGGTTGCCAGACTTTCGAGCTTCTGACTACCCGTAACGACTGTCAAAGATTTACGAATGACAGCCGGGACCAATAACGGCTTAACATGCTTTCCGAGGCACGGAAGGGTTTATAATATAATAATAATATTCCACAACTTTCACACAACGCCATCTAGTCCCAAACTAAGCAGAGCTTGTGCTATGAGTACTAGACAACTGATAAACATACGTGTATATATTTCTAAATACATACATATTATAGATAAATTACACCCAGACAAAGAACAAATGATCATGTTCATCACACAAACATTTGTCCAGGGTGGGAATCGAACCCACGACCTTGCGTATATTAGTCAGGGCCACTGACCACTAGACCAACAGGCCTGCCAAATTCGATGCCTGTTTCGATATGTAATGGACGGTCACCCATCCACGAACCGACCGAGGCAAGTGTAGCTTAACTTTCGAACGACCCGTGCGTTATTATTTAGCCACGAGTATTTTTGGCCATCAAAAAGCTTAATTCGATAATTTAAAAGTCAAATGTTTGAGTAGGTACTAAATCATAGGATTTTTCTCGAAAAGTATTGGAATTTCGTCACAACAACCATAAATAAAGCAAAAAAAGACGAAACAAGTACCTTGTTCTTTTCGAAGTTCTTAAAAAGTTACTCTAAGGTATTTTTTTATTTTACACGCAAAGGGCATTATTATAAACAAACACTATACAAACGGTGGTTTAATAGGTAACTAAAGCAAAGGTCTTCAGCAAAACAAAATCAATCAAACTTCCTTCAAAAAGGATATTATAGGCACACAAGTTCTTCCTCCAATAACATTCTACTTAGAAGTTAATTCAAATACATTAACCTTGAACCGACAAACTAACCTAACCTTATTACATCTATGTTTACCTACCAACGCCTAATTTATGAAGAGCTTTCGTAAACAGTGTAGTAAAACTGATTTTGTTTAACCTAACCTTTATTACTTCAAGCGTGATTGTTTGTTTTTCGTGTTACTTAACCCTTAACTGCATCGTGATGGAAATTTCCATCAACCAATCCAATGCCATATTTTCGTTTCCACAGAGCACGGGGATTCCCCAATTGTTAGAGATATTCAATTCATTTTATTCCCAGTAGATTCGTTCTGATTACACAAAGAGATGTTTTCCACCAGGCCATTTACAAAAAAAAAAAGTATTTTTATGAATATATCTTTTTAAATATTTTTTCCTTACTATAGAGCTAATGTTATGTCCAAATAAATTTAATTTGCTTAAAAATTAAAAATCATGCAATTAAGGGTTAAAGCTCCCGCAGACTGGCGCGACGCGACGGTGCGATACGATTTTGGTAGAAAAATGTCCATGAAGTTTTCATAGAAATTGTTCTACTAGAGTCGCGTAGCGCTATCGTGTCGCACCTGTCTGCGAAGCTTTAAGTCGTAATAGAACTCTGAGCCTCTCTTATTTGTTATCCTTTGACTGAACAAGTCGCTCACCTTACTACCACAAAACAGTGTTTGTCAGTTGTTTAGGGTAAACACCTTTTAAACACGACATAATTTAATTTTTGACGTAAGACTGACATAGACGCACGTTAAAAAGGTGCTTAAGTTTTTATGGTAACACCCATTATGTTTGTTTTAAGATTTATTTTTCAAAGTAGATACGCACTAATATCGGTAAAATTTCACAAAAAAAAAGGCACGAACGCCTCATATCTTTATTATTTTAAATAAAAGTTTTAACATACACACATATGCACTGTAAGTTCTTTATTTCCAGTACATAAATATGTTTATATCAAAACAATAGGGTTTGGGGCGAAGATAAAGTTTATCGTAAATTGTATAACAGAGAATCCCTTTTCGGTACGCAGACCAGTTGACGGACGTCACACGGCTAATCTCAAAAGAAGGGTGCGCGTCGTGTTTATTTATTTAAAATTTTCGCACAAAAAGGTACATACAAAGGCGAACTTTATGCATTCTCTATCACTCAACCAAGGGTGGTGAAGAGATTAGATGGCAGGTGCTTTGGATGACAGGAACAATCATTAAAAAAAACTATTTAAACTAGGTACAAAAATATTACACATAAATAGGTTATACAAGGAAGGCTCTACAATATTCTAGAACATTATTTCCCAAAAATTGTTCTGCTATGGCCGGGTAATTTTCATACTGCCCCTTCGTGACACACTCAATAGTTTGAAACCACCTCCCGCGCTTGTAAAATAATACACATTTATTAATAGAAGTATTTATATATTACGACATACAATTAAAAATGTTTTTTCTATAAGTTTTTCAACTATATTTCTATATCGGCTATTTAGTGCGAAGTATGGAGATGCTTATTTTTTACCAAAGAATCGAAGTTCGACGCGAAAGATAGAAGTTTTATCTTGAAGTCTAGTTCCACTTCAAGTCGGTTTCTACGATATAGGTATTTATTTTTAAAGTAAGCTAGTGTTGAAAACCCAGCTTTACATTAAAAGGTTGTGACAAAAGGCATTCAAAAGTTATTGCTTGATTAGCTAATTTTCTGTATCCTTGACGACAAGATAAGCAAAAAATCTATCAGTGGTGTTGACTCGAATCTATCTTTGAGTGCTGTGTCACAAGACAGTTTGATAGTATTATTTTAAAACAAGGCGGGAATGCTGCAACCCGGTATTTTATTTTGATGGCCCGGTACGGGTCGCGACCCACCAAATGGGAAACGCTGTTCTAGAAGCTTCGGGTCACCCTCATTGACCGAGTGGGAACGAGAAGTGTTTACGCAAGAAGCGCGTGATAGTGGCGGGAACGTTATTCTTCTAAAACACGCAACGGATTTTGACGTGGTTTTCACCATATTTTAGAGAATTTATACATACCACCGCGTCAAAAAAACACACCGTTGGATATTCAATTCTCGGCGCTAAGTACTGCGTTGAAAATCCAATGGCCAAATCGCCCGTAGGTACAAGGGTTAAGTTAAATTAATTGGTCGGTAGTTTGTAAGTTTTATCGTTCTTTGGCATTTCTTGTGTCAAGGTTAAGGTTTGTTTTGTATCGTGACCTTGTGTTTTGAATATAGGTACTTTTGTGAGGAAGTAAAATTACTTCCGTGATTGAACGACTTTTTATGGTTCCATTGTCAACAAGAAGCCCTTATAGTTTCGCCATGTCCGTCTGTTCATCCGTTCCGTCCGCAGTTTAGCTCAGAGAAAGCTTTAAAGTGCTAATTTTTGTTTAGAGTTAAGTCCCCCCGTCTCAAATTTTTTACAGGGTTTTCTACCCATGAATATGAACAACTTTCTCTATGGGAGCAACTCTGAAATCACGAAAAAAAAAACAGCTGTTTAATACCTACTTACCAAAATGTCTGAAACAGAAGATTTTTTTTTTTCGTGATTTTTTTTTAGATAATATACAAAAGCAACCATTTGTCTAATGTAAGACCTGTAATTTAAGTTGTCGTGCTACGCCACAGTTGTACTCTTCAATTTAGCAGCGTTATCTAATTCTTTGTATTTTTTTAACGGTTAGAGAACTCTGTTTTTTTCTCTTTACAATAGAAATATTAGAAAATATTATTATTATTATTACAAATGTAACTGAAAAACCGTGCTGAAGCAATTACATCTACGAAGAGTAGTTTAAGAATAAAATTATAAAGTTTAACACACTCATAAAGAGGAAACTGTCGTAATAATCGAAAATAAATTTTATTTGTCTATACCACATTTTTGAACCAGAAAGTGTCATCTATAAAAAAAACCCTTTTTACGATATGTTTACTTTCAGTTAATTACCTAGCCCAATAGAGTTATAGGTATTCTCAAAGCCAAAATAAGTTACAAAACCGCTAGAGTGACTTTGAGTTCTAGTTCTACCCCTTAGAGAATGTTTATCTCACTTGTGTAAGTTGTACCCTAAGCTCGGTTTCTTATCTACTTACTTGAGGATACGAAGAACTTTAAGTACGTATCTCAATTTTCCCATGTGATGTGGAGTGGTCGTAGGTTCGAACCCAGACAGACGCTTTACTTGGTGTAAATTATTTCATCACCACCACTCCTGTCAACACGGTGAAGGAAAACAACGTGAAGAAAACTGGCATGTCCTAGAATCAAAAAATCGAAGACATGTGACATCCACCAGCCCACACTGGGCTCGCGTGGTGGATTACGGCCCACTCCCTCTCGCAGACACGAGGCCTGTGTTGTAGCAGTAGGAACATAATGGACTGATTATGATGTGCAGTGGTTATCAGTACTCACATTGTTTTTAAATTATGTCTATGTCGCAGATGGATTATCGATTTCCCTGTTTTACAAAACCGCTTGCCGTTTTACAAAACAGCTCCGTTGTGTAAAACAGCTGAATGATGTTTATTGATTTTCCATAATTACTGAACTTTAACACGCAGAATTCCATGAATTATCTATGCAGTGGGTCAACGATTAGAGTTTATGTAAAACAGCGTGAAATGAAACGTCAGATTGTATGTTTTAATTCTATATTTTGACGTTCGTGGTCTGTGTGTCATAACAACAATAATGGCATCCGAAACAGAAATAAATAAAACCGTAACATTGAAAAAAAAAAATCTCATAACAGGGAAATATTTGACAGCTATTATTGGCGACGTTGCCAACTTTTTGAATGCAACATCTTCTCCTTTTGTATTTTTGCAGTCGTAAAACTGACAATCAAGTAACTAGTCGCTAAAATCAATTGAATGCATAACAAGGACTTAACCAATCACCGAGTGTGAGGTCGTTTAAATCAGAAGCAATTTGAATTCTAATATGATTGTCAACGGAAGTGACTGGAGATTGGCGCAGTTGGTCGGGATGTCAGTACCTAATTGCATTTGGGTGAGTTGCTAAGGATGTCAGAAACTGGTGAGTGTGCTGTTAATTTTGTCAGTACCCCATAGTTTGACCCAGTTTCGATAAAGTAAGTTTAAATGTTCGATGCTTATTAATATTTTTGTGATACGTTATTTCCCTTTGATTTATGGTGAAAAGAATCGGAGAAGTTTGGTGAGTCAGGGCTTTGGTTAAATTCTTTGAAAGTTTTAATGCAGGTTTTTAGCATACGTAATTTATGGATGCATTAAGAAACAATGCTGTCTTTGCAAAGTGAGTCTACTTTGAGCACTAAAAAAATAAAGCAAACATAAAAAAGGAACTGATCATACATATGTGTCTAAAATAATTATAGTCCATAATTTTATTCGATTTTTATTTAATATAGACTAAATTGCCTCCATTAATGTCATTACTTGTTATAAATGGTTGAGGCTAGATAGCAATTTTTCCTAATACCTTCTTAATATTTCGCTCGTTACTCATATTTCCTCGTTTATACGACACAAATTATGGACGTAAAATGACTAATAACCCTCATATTACAGCCATATTGGATTAGAAAGAAGAAAACTCTCCTGTTTTTGTCAGGTTTGTGTCCCACGGTGGGCGCCAATAACAAATGTTATGCTAAATTGTATTTTATTTTGTCTTATTGGTATACAAATATAGTGTATTGACATTTTCTTATGAAGAAAATTAAATTTTACGGGGCGCACAAATTGATTTTGCGACGCTAAGCTACAGAGTTGATATTTAACGAATTTGACAGCTGTCAACTGGACGTAACACCGGGTACTGAGGTTGCGGCCCGCCAAAATGTAGATCGAGGAGAAGTCGAAAAGCCGGTAATGATTTATTGTAATCGTGATATTGGTGATTATTGTGACTGCCCGTGCAAGTCAGTGAGTTGATTGATTTGCGCTCGCACCTGACGTACTAGATGAAACGTTTACATTATTGTTAATTCCTTAATGGGGTCAGAGACTTGTGATTTTTCAGAATATTACTGACATTAATTTACGTACATCTCTTCATCCGCATCCATGCACAAGAAATAATATTTATGTTACTAAAATTATGCTTTTTTATTTTATTTTTTTCCTGTATTAAAAAGAACCAGCCGTGCGATTCTGTAACCATCTCACCGTGAAAGCTTGGGTGATGTGAGCGTGGAGTGAGCTGTCATTCGCTAGAGATTAAAACTATTAAATGCTCACTTCACTTATGATTTCACGGTGAGATTTTTACAGAATCGACCGGCAGTAGTAGCTTTGTTCCTATATGTCATCATCATCGGCATTGCCTTTTCCCAACTATGTTGGGGTCGGCTTCCAGTCTAACCGGATGCAGCTGAATACCAGTATTTTACATGGAGCGACTGGCTATCTGACCTCCACAACCCAGCTACTGGGTAATACGATACCCCTTGGTAAGACTGGTTGTCAGACTTTCGGGCTACTGACGACCCGTAACCGACTGGAAAGATCCACGAATGACAGCCAGTACCAACAGCTTAATGTGCTTTCCGAGGCACGGAGGGGTCTTGGTATGTGATAATGGTCACCCATCCACGGACCAACCGCGGCAAACGTAGCTTAACCTGATTGATCGACCCGTGCGGCTGTTATTACTTAGCTACAAGCCCCTCTTCTAGCTTTGTCCCTATATGTATCCTTTTAAATAAATGGTCTGCAAGGTGCCTGCGCTAAGAATATATTATGGCGAGGTCTTATCCCGTGGGTGTCGTAAGACGATACCTATCATCAAGTATAAGGTAGTTAGATAGGTACAGTAAGAGACTGCAGACTTGTAAATCGATGGATGCCTTAGAAATCGTAGCTCATTGACCACAGAAGGTAAAGAAAAGATATTATAATCTCATTTATGTAGTTAAACGATTCGTGGGACGTCGTAAAGTTAATTAATATACTGTCAGGAGGTTGTTAGTACCATTCTTTGGCCAAACGTGTGAGCAGTAGTGACTCAGTGGTAACGGCAGCTACTTACCAGTTTGAGGTCGTAGATTCGAACCCAGGTAAAGAAAATCATCGTGAGGAAACCGGCATGTCCTAGAATAAAAAATTTGAAGACATGTGACATCTACTAACCTGCACTGGGCCCGCGTGGTGGATTACGGCCCACTCCCTCTCACCACGTGGAGGCCTGTATCTCAGCAGTGGGAACGTTACAGGCTGATTATGCACGCTTATGCTAAACGTGTAGAAATAATGTAACACTTTTTAATAAGTAATAAGAGTAAGTATAAAACCGCGGTCCCACGGCCTGTTAACGGAGAGGCCGCTAATAGCTGGAGCGCCTTTCGCGGCCTGTACGGGCACGTTTCTTTTTGCTTTGCTTATCAAATGTTGACCATTAGATAAAACCGCTGGCGCGGCCTGTGAGTTGACAGGCCGTAGGAAACGGCATTAAGGGCCGTGTAAAAATATGTTTACTTTTATTCATACAAAGCTCCTCACGATACCACTGCTTGCTTCGTATGTCCTGTTTTATATTCAAATGGCCAAAAAAAAACGAAACACAAAACATCATAAAAAAAAATAAAGGGTTTTCTTCTAAATCCTTAAATACGGAGGATATTTGAGGATTTAGATACACACGATTCGAATGGCGCTTTGGAAATGGAGTTTGAGTCATATGAAAGCCTTTTGAAAGGCTACAGTATCATTGTCATGGCGATTCAAATAGCCAATAGCAAATAACCAATAGTTGGTATTGCATTGCATCGACGCGGCAATGGTGGCCTGAGCTGTTTTACCAACGAGCTTTCGATTGCTTGCAATGAATTTGAAATGGTATTTGATTTTGCTATTGGGTACAGTAAAAATTTTCCTTTACCAGCTGTATATAGCTAAGTCTAGTTTAGTGTAAACCACTGTGTGATTTTGTTGTAGGAACAATTTGTATCCAATAGGTACGAGACAGATAAATTAATTCTTAAGCAAATTGAGACCATACATCAATTTGCCGTGTAATAGTCATTTTATACAGCTGTCAAGGAATGACAGTAGTTATTTGAACATGCTGATGATTTAAGTTGATAGTCGCTTTGCTATGAATAAATTTCCCTGAATTTTATTTTATAATATTAGCCGTATTTATTAAAAACCTTTTGTATAATGGTCGTGGTCGTTGGGATTTCAGTATAGTGTACAGGAAAATGCGGTAGGTACGTCTTAGATTAAGGATAATTTAGTAAAAAACTTCTACAACGTGTAACATTAAATGCGCAAAACTTCAGACACCCCAACTTATTTTTAATTCAACTGACCTATTTCAGAGAGAAAATAAGTCATTTAAAAAATGGTATAGGTTTTATGTGCTGTTTTAGTTTTACTGGCCATTCTGATCGTTTCTTGCGTCTGCGACGACGCTTTATCGAGGGAGGAGTCATCGCCGGGCCGCTGCGCCGCGCTGATATTGAGTTACTTGACCTATTAATAAATAGACGCGGCAACGCATTAATGAAGATTTTTTGAAAAATATGACCTATACTAAAAAGTGGTTCAATTAATCCTGCTCGTTATTCTGATCAAACTATTTTCAGGTTTTGCGCATTTAACGTTACACGTTGTATATGACTGTGAGTCAGTCAGGCACCACCAGTGGTTTCAAACCCAAGCAGCCACCCACTGCTCTAAAAACGGTGGAGAAATACATCGTGAGGAGACCTATGATCAAAACATTCGAAGACATGTGATATCCACCAACCCACACTGGGCCTGTTTGGTGGATTATGGCCCATTCTCTTTCATAGAAAGAGGAGGCCTGTGTGTACACTTATTTTCATTTTATCATCAGTTTATTTTCTTTCTTCCGTAAAACTGTGCAATGCTATTCTTATAACGCATATTGTGTGATCGGGAAAATCGCTATAAAATTTTTCAGAAAGACAACAAATAAGTACCTATATTGGTTTACTTTATCTACCTTTGTCTCTGCATCACCCAAAGGTTGACTGATAGAAAATGCCTATGGCATAAAGTCCGCCTCTGTACATTTGTGTGTGTGCGTTCGCGCAGCGGAATGTTGTTGAATTTAAAGATTTTAATTATGCAGATATTTAGTGTATGACGTCGTATAATTGTGTATGGTAAAAAAAAATTTGTGCACGCAGCCACTGTGGAGAAATTCACCAATAACTGATTCCGCTGGGCGAACGTTGTCCTGGCGGAACTTTTTTTAATCCGTAGACTTTAGAAGAAAAGAGATGTGTCCAAAAATTAGTGTGTATTTGTGTGTAATTGTGTATGTATGAATAAAATTAGTGCATGCATAAACTTTGGAGAAATTCAAGTTTCCGCTGCGCGAACGTTTGGCCATTAGCTAGTTTTCATATAAAGCGCTTACATAGAGAGCTGTAGATTTTTACATACGTTGTTTTGAATTTGTTTATATTTGTTTAAAAAACAGATTTAGAAAAAATCGTAGGGCTTAAAAGATAAAAATATAAACGTAAAATACGCTTATTAGGTCTTAGTTCTTAAAGTATGCACTTTGGGGTCTAGATTTTCACGTTTATACAAACCATGTAAGTGTCTGCAACATGTTGCCAAGTATCAATGATGTTCCGTTAGTAATTAAAGAGTTATAGGACAATTTACCATGAATAGATCACTGTTAACAAAGCAGTCAAATATCACGACGTTCTAAAGGAATTGCATGGTAAAATGTATGCTAATAATTAGTGTATTCATTCAACTATTCACATGCAAAATTTCATGTCATTAAATTCAGTAATTAAAGAAAAACAATTATAATACTGACGAAGCATCGAAAACCTACATAACCCGACCAAGTTCAGATGGCTACAAAAAAGCGGCCGTGCCATATATCTAAGAAACGTTCTTAACCTTCCAATATAGTATTTATTAATATGGTACAGTTGCGTACACAAGCGTTAGGAAAAAAGAAAACAATTGCATTTCTTGAATGAAAAATATTTTATTAATAATAACTTACTTTACTTTACTTTATTAGTTGCTTTCCTTTTAAGGGGAGTATGTCTTAGTGATATAGAATCATATGCATAATTAATTATTGAAAAACAGCCGTTATTGCCATCTCTACACATAATCCCACAAAAAGAAAGTAGCTAATAAAAATCTGCCTTATACGTATATCATTACATATAGGTAATAAATATAAGGTGATTATTTAATAACAATATTTCTTTTCAACATTTCGTTACAATCTGGTCGGTCGTTTAGTTAATTCAGTAGTTATTCTGTAATTTTCTATTCAGTAGTTTGTCTTTAACCAGGAAAAACATCTACTTTGTTACGATTTTATTATAATATATAATAATAATAATAATAATAATTTATTTATTAATTTTGACAACACTGGTCCAATGGTTAGTACAGCAATAACTTATCAACTAAGGGTTAGTAATTAAATTAAATTAAAAATCAAATCAAAATAATCAAAATAATCAAAATAGTAAAAATAATCAAAATAAAATAATCAAAAATAAAAACACTTTCTATTCACCCTGCCGCACGAGCAACCGGACAGCGTGTCTAAATATTTGTGCATCGTGTTTTTCAGCTAGGGTTTTCAGAATGCTGTTGGTGCTAGCCCTCACTCTGCTTATCAAGGAAGCGGTCTTTTTCCTCCGGATGGCAAAGAAGTCGTCGGTTTGCTCTAAAGCAAACATGCCAGACGCGCTGCAGAATCGGGGCAACCTCAACAGCACCCTGAACCCATTATTATATTGCACCCGCAGGGCATCTAGTGCCCTCCGCGTGCAGTTGACCCACAAACTACCCGTGTAGAACGTTTGACAGTATGCTTTAAACAAAGTAGTTTTCACCTCGTTACTACAACGGGCGAATCTGTGAGCCAACATGTTGCATCTAGCTGCTAGTGCCCTGCGTTCCCGTTCAATGTCTACCTGATCCCTGAGGTCCTCGGTGACATAGTGACCCAAGTACTTGAATTGGGTGACCCTCTTAAGTGGTCGTCCATTTAGGGATATTGAGGGCTCGTACTTTAAATGTTTCCCGGGAGCAACAAAGATCAGGTATTCACTCTTCATCTCATTATATAACAGGCCATGGGTTGCCGCATACCTCTCACAGACGCTTAACATCTCCCTGATTGAGCCAGCCGTTGGACCCAGCAGCACCATGTCGTCAGCGTAGCTTAAATTATTGACGCTAGTGCCATCTATTTTGCACCCAACTGGTCTGCTGCTGAGTTCAACGATCAACTCATTCACATACAGATTGAAGAGCTTAGGTGAGGTTATCCCCCCCTGTCTCACTCCACACTCCAACCTGTACGCTTCAGACAGAACGTCTCCCCAGCGAACTTGGTTTAGCTGGTTAGAGTACCAGTACTGGAACAAACCCGTCAACTCAGGTGGTACCCCTGCTCCCCTGAGCTTATCCCAAAGGACCTCATATGACACAAGGTCAAATGCCTTTGAGAGATCAAGGAAGCAGGCATACACCGGAGTACCTCTCTCCTTATAGTATTGGACCGTCTGCTTTAGACAGAGGATAGCACTTTCAGTGGAGAGTCCAGGCCTAAACCCAAACTGTGCGTCATGTAAGGTTATCCATTTGTCAAGTTCCTTGTCAAGCAGACCGTCCAACACCTTAGCAATTACAGTGGCCAAGGATATCGGTCTGTAATTCGCCTTGTCCGACATATCCCCAGTTTTATTTTTCACGATCGGTACCACTATTGTCTTCAGCATATCGGGTGGAAGGTATGAGTGGCTAACGCAAAGCGTGAAAAACAGCGCCAGCACTCTAGGTAGATGTATCCCGGCATACTTGAGATGCTCGATGCTGAGACCGTCGTGACCTGGGGACTTCCCCTTAGCCAGTCCTTTGATTATTTCAGCTACATGCTTGGCTGAGAAACGGATCGGTTCATAATCACGACTAGTCTCCTCATCGATCACCTCTTGAGCCGGTCCAAGTGGAGATGATACCATAAATCGGTCTTTGAACATGTGGGCTATGTCCTCCGGCGAACTACATTCCCCTACACTCACAGGGCGGCCCGGTCCAGCCTTCAACCTACTGGTCGACTTCCAAAACTCGGAAAAATTTTTAGACGCTCGGTGCGACGCTAATATGTCCATTTTTATCTGGTCCTGGTGATTTTGGCACCATTTAAGCCTACCCCTGAAGATCTTCTGACTCTGTCGCATTTCTTCCCAAATTCTTCCAGATTTTGGCTTATTATAGAACAGCCAAGTTTGATATTTAGACCGAGCCTCCCCATAAGCGGCCCGAACGTGCTTGTTCCAGCCTGCCACTCGTCTTACCTTTTGAGGTTGCTTATCATCCCAGGCCTGCACAGCTGCCACTGACAAGGTATTTACAATGTTGCCGTACATCTGATCTAGAGCACGCCTATGTTCTACATTGTGACACATACTATCCCCACACTTCTCAAACAACTCAGGATAGTGGATGTTCCTCAACTCTTCGTTACATAGATCCCGATACCTATCTATTTCCACCTTATCGCGCTCCCGCCATAAGACTTTGCTCCGTGCTTTAGTTTCCTGAGCCACTTTTGACACTATTATATTTAAATCGCACTCAATTATTAAGGGTAGATGATCTGACCAATAGGTATCGAGATCCACGATGACATTTGTTACAGTGTGCCACGCTGACTTCGTAACGATACAGTGATCCAGCCATCGCTGACTACCATTTATGTCACTGACATACGTAAAAACGCCCGAGTCAATACCTAATTTTTCTACATCAGCGCATATCCACTGATGATCTTGACAGTGGCTACATAGCTCAGACCAAAACGGCTGATATGGATGAGAATTAAAGTCTCCTAACATAAATATTGTTTCAGTGTCATTGTTTTCCACAATGGCACTGATTTCACTTAAACAATTTGTAAACTCTAGGAGGTTTTCTGAGTTGTCCGTCGGCAAGTAAACACTAAATATAATTACAGAGCGGTTGTCACTTAACGTTGCTCTAATGGCCGCTAATCTATCACTGTTACAGTTAATAACACTGACAGTTTTAAACAATCCTTTGCGCCACAAAATAGCCACTCCCCCATAAGGACGCCCTTTAAGAATACCTGCGGACGTATCTACCGCAGACTTCCCCGTGTATTCAAAGTCTTTATGTATGGTATTGAGAAGGTGCACATCATAGGGGAGGAGCCAGGTCTCTTGAAGCGCTAATACATCTGCAAACTTACATATATCTCGAACACTGTCTAATGATCTCTTTAACGACTTACAATTAAATGTAACAAACCTGCTTGTACACGCTTGTTTCGAGTAACTATCCATTACGATTGTTTTTGAACGACACCCGAACCAGAGTTTACACTAACTCTGTCTTTATTTTTGAACTGCACAAACTGTCGAAAGTAAATACCTTCCGGCCAAAGAGCATCATCCAAAAACAACGGCAGTTTGCTTTTTTCAACAAAGAACTTATAAGAATTATAACCACGCTCCTTCTTTGATATAATTTTTTCCAACTTAACAGTTATATGGGTCTTATCACGAATATAGTTTACAATGTCATCATCACTAGTTTCCGTACATATGTTAGAAATATAAAGAGGTACCTGGGTCCACGCGGCCCTAAACTTCGCATTTAAATCATAAGTTGCCTTCCCCGTGTTACTCAAAAACTTATTCCGTAGCCTCTTTTTATTTGTTACCATAATCCATTCGTCACTTTTGTCCCCTACTACCTTATTTAAATTCACCACTTGCAAAGTTTCTCGATTTACACTCGCTGCCAGCGCCGACGCATACCCACACACAGCCGTATTATTCACACTCGTGCTCGCCTCGGGCGCACTCGTAGTAGCGATCTCTGGGCCGCGGGTGGGGGCACCAACCGGTCGCTCGTTCGAAACCGCTGCAGGGGCCTCCATGCGCCGCTTGTCTTCTACCGATGTCTTAGTGCGTTTGCTCGGTGCAGTCGAAACCGGGGTACGGGCCTCCACGTGGATAATATCCTGACCTTGTACACTCATAACCGCATTATTTTTTTTGTCGTTTACGGTAATCGTATCTTGCCTAGAGGTCATTGTCCTATCAGGTAAATATTCTAAGCCTATAGGACCACTATCACATTCAAAACTATTAACCATGCACGCTCCACGTCTCTTATTAACAGGATCGAAATGCATTTCGTTTGTCTGTTTTAGTTTAAGCGCATCACTCAATTCTTGCCGTGTAACGAATTCATTTTTTAGTCCACCCATCTCAGCCTGTACGTTTGACAACTGATCTTGCAATTTCAAAATATCCTTTAACAGTCGTGTCGCATCTAAGTGGTCGAAGGTTACGGGAGGTAATTTGTGCAGCTCCCGCGCCACGAATATGGGTAGTCGCTCGGGGTCTGTTGCATCTATATGTTTCAGCATATCGATGATATCTTCCAAGTCCTTTCGTGATTTGTCATCCTTCTTTCTATTAATCATTTTCTTCATTGGAACAGATTCAAATAATAGCTTTTTTGCTATCAATATATCCTCAGCCGAAAACGCTGTTACACATATCCTTGATAAACTCGTTTCATCCATAACAGATATTTTGTTATACACAAACGCAAGCACTTCGTTTATAACAATATTGCACGAACTACATTTTAAAATATTCGAGGTCATTGCCCCGAACAGCTGTTAACGCGCGCACGATAAGTTGCGTACGTCTACCCTCGACCAGCGCGTTCGCGAGACTGTATATGTCTAGTATAATAATTTATTATTACGAATTTAAGTAAATAGATATAGGATTAGATCAATCCGTAGATATTAAACTTGGGTTTATGGTGTCTGTCCAATGTTAACATAATTATTATAATTTATCTGCCTAATAAACTAAAGGGTGTCTCAGTAAGAGTGCACTTTTTAAAATTGGAATATTTTTTTTTTCATGCAAGTTGCAACTCTGAAATTTGACAGCTGTGACCTCTGTTTATTCCGATTATTAAAAATGGAGAGCTTTTCAAAAGATCAACGCGTTATAATTGTGAAAACTCATTACAAAAATGGGGAAAGTTACGCTGAAACCGCTCGCAAACTTCGCCAAATTTTTAGCCGAGAATTAGATCGTGCGATTTAACGCCGTGCAATTTTTTCCTTTGGGGTTTTGTGAAATCTCGGGTATATGCGAATAAACCCGAAACAATTCCTGAGCTCAAATCGGAAATCCAACGCGTCATCGGTGAGATACAGCCACATCTCTGTGCAAGTCATGGAAAATTTCATGAAAAGAGTAATGGCCTGTCATCGGAACCGTGGGGGTCATTTGCCGGATATTTTATTCCATACTTAATCGGAACATGTCTTCTTTACAATACATTAAAAATATCACAACTCTGTCATAAAATACTGGTTTTTGTTTTAAAATGAAAAAGTGCACTCTTACTGAGACACCCTTTACGTAAATGAATAAGTGTATAGCTATTAATTTATTATAAAATCTTACCTTATATCAGTTGTCCTTTTATCAGTTCTAGACAACTGATAAAAGGACAACTGATATAAGGTAAGATTTTATAGTAAATACACATAGCACAAGCTCTGCTTAGTTTGGGACTAGATGGCGTTGTGTGAAAGTTGTGGAATATTATTATTATTATTATTATATCTGTTATCAGCTTCTCACTATCACTCACTCAATATACCTACTACATAATTATGTTAAGCTTCACTGTTACACTATAACATTAATAACACACTTTGTCAATATTATTATTACAGAGAATTGGCGATGCATAGCAAAACAACAGCGCATACGCACATTGTCCTTGACTGCACATTTGTTTGTGACTGGGAATAAAACAAAATCAGGTTCAAGTTCAACAGCAAACGAATACGCGCGGGCCGCAGCTAATGAAAACATAGTGCCCTCTCTTTTCTTCAAGGATGGAAGTACCGTTTCAAGCGGGAAGCCGCCTATCGCTCGATGCGCGCAGCGCTTATCTATTTTTTCACACTAGAATATTTTTGATCAATTCATAACTACAATACTTACACTATTTAACCAAAGGACTAGCCTTAAGCGTACCGCTTCGAACAAAATAATTCTACATATTTTGGTGGGGTGCGGGGGAACACGCTCACATACATAAGTCACTAGGTACCAGTACAACGGCTTACATCAATTAAAAAATCGATTCAAGAAGTAGTTTTTTTTAAGTTATTAGATTGTTTGATCCACTAAAGTTGCAAAGGGGAACGCTCGTGCATGCCTAGTCCATTGGTTAAATAGTGTGATAAGCTACAATATGATAAATATTTACCTAAACAGTAGTACTCACATGTGGTAATTATTTAACTTCCCTAAGGGGTCTATAGTTAGAATCCTGATCCGTGAAATCTTCAATAGAAATTAGCTGTATGAATTTTATTTGTCTTAAATAATATATCTAGATTTTATCTCAAGTCTCAAGCGCATACTTAAATAAAGTACCTACGTAAATAGTACCTACTTTATGTCATAGTCAAATACATTTAAAAAAGTAGGTGTACAAAAATAAATGACCTATAAATTATATCGAAACAACAATTGTGTTATCACCTATACCAATTCAATACCGGTATTATACTGTAAATTTTGGGATGTTACCTACATATATTGCACGGCCGCTTTTTTGTAGCCATCCGAACTTGGTCGGGTTATGTAGGTTTTCGATGCTTCTTCAGTATTATAATTGTTTTTCTTTAATTACTGAATTTAATGACATGAAATTTTGCATGTGAATAGTTGAATAAATACACTAATTATTAGCATACATTTTACCATGCAATTCCTTTAGAACGTCGTGATATTTGACTGCTTTGTAAACAGTGATCTATTCATGGTAAATTGTCCTATAACTCTTTAATTACTAACGGAACATCATTGATACTTGGCAACATGTTGCAGACACTTACAAGGTTTGTATAAACGTGAAAATCTAGACCCCAAAGTGCATACTTTAAGAACTAAGACCTAATAAGCGTATTTTCCGTTTATACTTTTATCTTTTAAGCCCTACGATTTTTTCTAAATCTGTTTTTTAAACAAATATAAACAAATTCAAAACAACGTATGTAAAAATCTACAGCTCTCTATGTAAGCGCTTTATATGAAAACTAGCTAATGGCCAAACGTTCGCGCAGCGGAAACTTGAATTTCTCCGAAGTTTATGCATGCACTAATTTTATTCATACATACACAATTACACACAAATACACACTAATTTTTGGACACATCTCTTTTCTTCTAAAGTCTATGGATTAAAAAAAGTTCCGCCAGGACAACGTTCGCCCAGCGGAATCAGTTTTTGGTGAATTTCTCCACAATGGCTGCGTGCACAAATTTTTTTTTTTACCATACACAATTATACGACGTCATACACTAAATATCTGCATAATTAAAATCTTTAAATTCAACAACATTTCGCTGCGCGAACGCACACCATTTGTGTGCTTAAAGTAGATATTGTAAATAAATCAAAAGTCATTTATTCAAACTAGACTGACCATCAGCACTTTTCGAACGTCAAAATGACAAAAGACAGTCCCCCAAAACGCCCTTCACCAATTCCTAATGCTTTCGCTGGGGAGAAGAAGTGGCGCAACAAACTCCCCAGCAGCACAGCTGTCTGTTCAGTTAGAAAATACTTGATTGAATACAATACAAGGAATGCAAAATAATTAACATTACAATACACAAAACACTAAATTATATTATTTGCCATAAGTCAGCTATCCACGTAAATACAATAAAAACTATACGTACTCAAGCAAAAAAAAATTGTTAAAAAAAGCTTTGTTGTGGGGCAAAGCTGTGGAGCAGAATACCGTAGGACATAATGCTGTGAAAATAACTAAAATAGACTAAACGAGCTGTATCAACGTCAGTGTATTGTCTTACTTTCCTGACGGCGTAGGCAGCCGAACTGAGCCTTCCTGCTAGGATATAAGTATGTGGTCCCCACTGAAGTTTGGCATCTACTGTTATTCCCAGCAAAACTGCTGAGCTCACAGTTTCAAGCACCCCTTTATCTAATAAAGGTCCTAGATTTCCAACATTTAGTAAGGTGAAATAAAATATATTTTATGGAATAAACGCTAACCTTTCAACCATCCACATTTACATTTCAAAATCTGATTGAATTCTAAAGCGTATATATTTCACAATTTCCCAAGAATTTTCAGTATTCAGTCAAGCAAACGGAATGCTTCAAGATTTCCGACGTAGTGCCGGTATTAGGATCCTACAACGATAGGTAACGATCTCGATGTAGGTATGTGCTGAATATTTATATCCACACATAGATCTTGCTATTCTTTTGGTGAATAAATGGCTTTGCTTGCTTCTTGGGTAATAAATGAATCGTGAGAGTTTTATTCTCTTATATACCAACAAAGTATTTGCATACTTTTATTATGTCAGTAGTAGCAACAACTCGTAAAAGTTATTTACTTATATTTTTTATTTATTTATAAGACATGTATTCATTAACTATGAGTCTAAACATTCAAAAATAATTAGCTTCTTTTAGGTCAATTATTACTTAACGCAATCAAAATACTTTTTCCTATATATGTTGGAAATTATCTTCATCAGAGGTAAATGTTGTGTATGAAAGTGATTGTGGACAAGCCACAGAAATTGATAATTCGTCGTTTACTGATTTTTTTCTTAAAAAGTAATAGTCTTATAAATATAATTTAAGTGGCTTCATTTAGATTCACGTCTTCTTAATTCTGAGAAAAAAAATCGTTGCATTATCTGTAAAGCAGCACTACGTTTTCAGCCTAGACGCGTAAATTTTTCGCCTGAGAAATTCACTCATTTAATCACTTATGTTCACACAAATACAAGTTCTAACTTAAATAATGGACAACCTCATAAGGCGTAATTGTACTCATCTTTATGAACAACTTTTACTATGGGACCAAAACAGAAATCGGGAAAAAAAACAGCTGTTGCCTACATTTTGACGAGTTATACGAACATAAATGTAGGGAGCAGCTGTTTTTTTTTCGCGTTTTCAGGTTTGGTCTCATAGTAAAAGTTGTTCATAATGATGATTACAATAACCCCTTAAGAGGTTATGCGTTAATTCTGGGTCATGTTGTATAAACAGACAAGAAAAAAAAAGGACAGCAAATTAGGTACAAAGTGATGCTTATTCCTAAAGAAATCTCTTCCAGGATACCTGGGATAGGAAACTAGATAGAGAGATGTAGACAGCGTGAGACACTGTGATGTTATTTTGTGGTAAATAATAAAAATATATCAAAACAATCCAAATAAATATACGTAGTGACTGATAAATTGTTATTTTATTTGCACCTTAAAAAAATGTAGTAGGTACCTACTTTAGATGTTTTGTCCCGTTGGTTTTGACAACCGTCCTCCGCGAATATTACATAAGTTGATAGCATGGTTAATGAGATGATCACTATTTATTTTATTTTTTTATTAAAAAAAAAAAAAAAAAAAACTTTGCCCCACACTAGGAATTTCTCGTGTATTGTGGGTGCGTTTACAAACATTTAAACTCACGTACACAAACAGCCAGACCCGGAACAACTACTTGTAAGTCATACAAATATTTGTTCCGTGCGGGAATCGAACCCGCGACACGCAATGCAGCAGTCAATCGCTTAACCACTCATGTTTAGAAGGTTAGAAAGAATATAATAGAGGTTCAGCTTGGAGCGCTGACAGCGCGCCTCAAGATGCAAACTATGTATATGCAATTCTAGAAATAAATATTTGTAGCATAATCACCCGATATTATTCCCACTGCTGGGGAAACAGTCCTCTTTTTGTGAGAGGGAGTGGGCCGTAATCCACCACGAGTGCCTAGAGCGGGTTAGTAGATGTCACAAATCTTCGAAACGTTTGGTTCTAGGACAAGCCGGTTTCCTCACGATGTTTTCCTTCACCGTATTTAAAACAGTCGTGATGATCAATCTGAGAGCCTGTCAGAATTCGAACCCACGACCTACAATTCGTAGGTCGCAGCCGTTTCCACTGGGCCACAACCGTTCTTGCTCTGCTCTCAACAGTATTTATGTTAATTCTTAAATCGTCTTTCGTTGATCATCCCGGTATTGTAAATAAGCACAGCGCTTACAGTACTTTATTTTTAAGATAGATTAGAGTAAGGTTAGCTTCAAATATGTTACATTTAAAATCTATAAAATAGCTATATTCGTAAACACCGCGGGTTTACATCCATTATGGTCTCGTGTCAACACACAATAAAATTAACGTCCTCCAAATTCACGTAGTCATAAAAGTTCAGCCGTAAAACAATGTTACCGTTTTTCGTGAAATAACCCTGACATTACCTTGAAATTGGGGGTAAGAGTGTATATTTTTATGGAAATAGCAATGTTGTTGACATGAGTTTAAGACTTTATGGCCTGATAATGTTTATGTAGTCTGATCGATGGTAATTAACATTTTGTGTTATGAAGGTTGGGGTTTATTTACATAAGGAGGCATACTATTATGATAAGATTACTTAATTTTTTTTTTTTTTTAAACTGGCAGCTAAGTAGTTGTTCTACTTTGGCGCGCAGAAGAATGGCCCCAATTATTTACAATAAATTAACAAGTGGTTGGAAAGACTTGACAACAGTGCTGTTTAAGAACAGACTACTTTTATTAAAGAAAAGAATTGCCTGAATTTCTCTAGATTGATGGATCAGCACCCTAATTACGTAACACACTATTTCTCTCAATTTGAATAATTTTGAAGCATATTGCTTATCCATTGCTCCATATGTTCGAAAAATGTGTCTGCTCAACAACGTAAATAACGCAATAAATGTTGTTGAACTGTCAAAATGAAACACATTGCTACTGTTAGTGTGTTACGGAATTACCCTGTTGGCCTACTGGCTTTTGGTTAACTTGAGTGACTGTTAATAATATAAACGAATGATGAAATATGAAATAGCTTTAATGTACAGACGCCAGCACATCAAGCTACTACAATCTGTCAAATTTCTTTAATAGATTTTCAACTTTATCGCTAAAGCATAAGGTTCAAAGTTTATTGGGAAAATTTTACAGTTTCGGGTAGCTTGATGTGATGGGGTCTGCATTTTAACATCTATTATTTATATTACCCATATTTGCAAAATAAATATCTATTCTATTCTGTTTGTTAATTTTAAATGTAGTAGTTTTCCAGACCGAATTTCGGCCATTGCGGGGGATATTATAGTGCACAAAATATGTGTGCACAGACACAGGTGAAAGAAAGAAAGAAAAATAGGTTTATTTCTCACAGAGGCACGTGCATAACAGTTTTACTTAGGTTGCCAATACAAAAACAATTCAGAAATATTTGAAAAATTGTGGTCATCACATCGTGGACATCATCTGCCTAGCCTTTTCCCAACTATGTTGGGGTCGGCTTCTAGTCTAACCGGATGCAGCTGAGTACCAGTATTTTACATGAAGCGACTGCCTATCTGACCTCCACAACCCAGTTACTGGGGAATACGATACCCCTTAGTAAGAATGGTTGTCAGACTTTCAGGCTTCTGACGACCCGTAACTACTGTCAAAAATCCACGAATGACAGCCGGGAATGTGAAAAAAAAAACTGAAATGGATTTCAATAATAGAAGCGTTTTTCCTGAAATAAAACGCATATTAAATACTTACCTTATTTGAAGCTTACTGTTTGAGATAGGCCCTATCTGTTTTCCGGTTATTTATGTCCTTCTTCTTCACTCCTATATATCTGTCTCGCTCGCACACTCCCCACCAGGCAGGCCCGAGCGCAGTCGGCAAGCTCGAAGGCATTCACGAATCATTGAGTCGAAAATACCAGGCAGAAATTAATTGTAAGCTTCAAATAAGGTAAGTATTTAATATGCGTTTTATTTCAGGAAAAACGCTTCTATTAAATCCATGACCGTTATTTGAAGCTTACTGTTTGAGACGTGTTTGTTATCGCCTGGTGGTGGGGACGCCAATGTGAAGTAAGTTTGATTGACTTCAGGAAAAAAATCTATGCCTATGGATTAAAGATATTCATTATTTGGAAGATAATATGTTATTAAATTAAACAGCTTTGGAGTGTGCAAGAAATAAATTTATACAACAAAAACCAATCATTAACAATTCTGTAATCACAACAGTCACTCTATCAGTATAATCTGTGTTCCAAGAGATTATTATAGAAAATAAAAATTTAATCAGCTGGGTTGAACATTCTAGTAATGCTGTTGCTAGCAGAGGCTGGCAGTATCTCTCGTCTGTAGAAGCGTGTAAAAGTCTCTTTGGACTTCCAATTTCCTCTGGACAAAATTTCATCCAGGGGTAAGTTATCAGACCAATTTTTTGAAGATACTGCTGATCGTAGACTTCCAGGTGTAGCGGGTATACCAGCCTCTGTTAGTACAGTTTTAACCCATCCCGCAATCACAGTGCGAGAGGCCGCCTTTGCTTGTCCTCTAATATTTATAAATAAGTTTTGACAATTACCCGAATCTCTTCTATCTTTAAGAAGATCAATTAATTTTTTGACCCAAAACACAGGATCCAGATTTTTATTACTCGTATTAGGCAGTAACTTCCATCCCGATTGCCTATGAGTGTCACTATCGGTTTTAGAGCCAAATACTGGCTTTAAAATAATGTTACAGCCGTCTTCGATGCAATGCTCTGAGTCCACTAGTAGCAATGTCAGATCATGGACTCGTCTGCCTGAGCACAGGAGGAGGAGTGTTGCTGTATGTCGAGAAGTGGCAAAAGGGTTATTTTCATCTACAGTGTTTGAACTTAAAAAGGAGGTCAGGGCATCTATATTCCATACAGGAGGCCTATGGGCGACAGGCTTCTTTAAAGCAATAGACTTTAAGACGTGATTTACTAATGTATGCGAACTTATTCGTCCAGCGTCTTCGGCATTGCATAGAGTAGCCACCACCGATTTGTGAAGCAAAATAGTGTTATAAGAAAACTTCTCGACTAGATGTAGGTCCGCTAGATATCTAGCAACGATGGGCCCTGTTGGGTGAAAAGGATCCAAATTATATTTTTTAGACCAAGATACCCATCGATCCCACGCGACCTTATAGGTTTTAAGAGTCGAAGTACGCCACGAGGACTTAAGTAATTGTATTTGATCTTCATTCCAACCCGTCAAACTCTTCGACCACCCCCACACTTCCAGACTTCGAGCGCCATCTCTTGCACCTTGGGGGGTGGCAGACCGGTCGTGGTGTCTATTAGATTCTCCCTGAGATTGGTGATCGACCACGGAGCTGCTACTGCTCGAGCTTTGAGATCGGCCCGCCAGAATACCCGACTCCACCGGGGGACAATTAAAAGGTACAGCCCGGTCGCCGAGTTGAGGTGGGCCAGCACCTTGGGTATCAGATATGGTGGTGGGAACACCCACGCAAGGTGATAGTTCCACTGCCGGGAAAAGGCATTGTGGAATAACGCTTGAGTATCTGTTAGATCCAGAGACACGTAGTTGGCTACCACGTTTGCTCGACTGGACGCAAATAGATCTACTACCGGAGTGCCAAACTTGTGAAATACCTTCTCCGTGCAAGCGGGCAGAAGATGCCATTCTGGTACTAGCTTGTGTCTGGAGAGGTGATCCGCATGTCCGTTGTAAATGCCGGGTATATAATTGACTGTCAGATTTATTTGATGACAATCTAGTAAGCGGAACACTCTGTACGTTACTTCCATCAGAGGTGGCGATCTCGTGCCGCCCTCGTTCCGCAAGTGGGCCACAACTGTTCGATTGTCGCACTGGAACAGAACAGTGGACTTGCACAGTAGAGGACCGTGGGTTTCGAGCACCTTTAAGATTGCCAGCATCTCTTTTAGGTTGCAATGTAGATGTTGTTCCTGAGCAGTCCACACACCTGACACTGCGTAACCGTCCACCTGAGCTCCCCAAGCCAGATCGGAGGCGTCTGTGGTCACAAAGTGAGTTGGTGGTGGTAGATGGATTGCAGATGTTTGGTGGCAGTTGTGAAGCCACCACTGAAGATCTTCTAGGACTTCGTCTGGTAAGTGGATCTCCTTCCTGACTGGCATATTTAGAAATGCATTTAGGAAACTGAGCAGAGACCGGTAATGTAGTCTGCCCTGTGGCACCACAAAACTTGCAAAGTTTAGAAGGCCCACTAGGCTTTGTAATTCTTGCAGGCAAGCCTTGCCCAACTTCAGCCTTGCAGAGACCTTGTGGATAAGATTTCTGACCTTGTCTTGCGGCAGAAATTTTTTGTTGGCCCAAGGATCCCACTGAACTCCCAGATACACAAGACTCTTTTGTGGGGATACAACGGATTTCTTTAGATTTACTTGCCACCCTAGATATTCTAGACGGTTCAGGAGCGTACGAACATGAGTTTGCAGAGTGTCCTTGTCCTGGTGAACAACCAGGAAATCGTCTAGGTAGACAATTATGCGCAGATTCTGTTCTCGCAATGTTTGAGCGACCCAGTTGCTCAGAGAAGCAAACACCTTCGGTGCTGTACTGAGGCCGAAAGGTAAGCAGGTCATTTCTAATAGCTCCCCTTGGTAAATCAGGCGCAGAAATCTTCTGTGTGCCGGAGATATTGGTAAATGACAGTAAGCTTGCGAAAGGTCTACTTTGCAAAGCCAGTCGCCTGGCTGGAGCAACTCCGGTATACGAAATACATTTATCAGGCTGAAGGGTTCCGTGATTACATATTTGTTTAAAGCTCTTAAGTTGAATATTGGGCGGTCGGAGCCATCGCTCTTTGGCACAAGAAACATTGTTGAAAGGAAGCTCGGGGAACGTCGCACTGCTTCTAATACACCTTGGTCTTTCATCTGACTGATGAGTGCCGACATCGATTCGGACTCCTGAGTGATGTAGGGCCCTTTTCTCAGATGTGGCAACATTAGAGGTGGTTTCAGAAGAAAGGGTATGCGATACCCTGTTATTATGCGCAACAGAAAGTTTGGAGCTCCCATTTCCTTCCATCGATTGTAAAATAGTGCTAGTTGACCCGCCCTGAATTCTGTCGAGTCAGAACTTACGGTTTTTGTTCCCAGAGTTGTAGTCTGAGGAGACTCCGGGGCGTTTACGGTTTCCTTTGCCCTGACTCTGAGGCTTGTAGCTTTGGCGGCCACCCCGGGAGCGAAATGAACCTCTGTTGTTGCTTGTAGGCGCCGTGTGACGGTCACTCTGGCTGCTCTGTCGCTGAGGACGTTCATGATAGCAATCCTGCGAGGACTGGCGGTATTGATAATGTGGATGAGGCACAGAGGCGCAGCATCCATGGCTGGTACCCTGCGAGGGTCCATGATAGTGAGCCGACCCCTGCGGGGGGTGGCGTGCAGCCTTGCTTGGTCCTGCTTGCGAAGCAGAGCCACTTGTAGGTTTGACTAAGGGCATGAATGTCTTCTTAACTCCACCCATTTTTTCAAGGGCAGCGGTAAACGATTCGCTTTCGAATAAATGGCGGTCTGATGGTGGGATCTTGCGCAGCGTTGCCTTTATTAACGGATCACGAACGTGATTAGTTATTCCATCACGGCGCATTTGAATAACTTCAGCCCTGTGTCCACAGATAAGCTGCAACAAATCTGAAGACGCCTTGTGGAAAACACCTTTAGAAAAAACCTCCGTGATCTTATCCTGCAAGCTATTAAAATTTAAACCCTGTTCTGCATGAGCCCAGGATAGTAGTTCTGTCAAAATAGATGATAACGCCTGCCTTTGTTCCAGCGCACAAAAAGTAAGAGCGGCGTAAGCCTTGTCAGCATAAGCCAAATGGCGCAACTGATCATACGCACGAATCTCCTCATTAGCTTCTAGGTCAATAAAACCAGGCGTATGGCAATATGATTTCTGTACTTCAGAGTACCTGACCTCACTCCATTCACTTTTATTAAAATATTGTATATCCTGAAGGGCTTTCAATAAATTATCGGGTGCTTTAGGAACCGCAGGCTCTTTCAGTTTTGTTTCAATATCGAAATTGAACGGCAGTTGAACCTGAGTAGGATCACTCGCGCACGCGTCACTACCATCATTGTACAAGATGCCACTAACACTGTCATCAATCAACAAGTCGTTGTCTATAACTGATGCGGGCTCCGCACCGCCACATGGCACTGATGATGATAAAGTAATTTGATTACGTAAAGCACTCACCTCTCGGAATAACTTATGCATCTGCCGATTGTCTTTCCGTGATTTGCGACTATATTTGCCCCCCCTTCTTTTGTGGTGACGGCCACGTTTCTTCTTTCGGTCGGAAGAGCTCGCGGAACCCGTGGAATCACTTGACGAAGAAGGGCTGCTACTAGATGATGAACTCCTAGCGGAGCGTGCACGTTTCCGAGAACTGGACTGAGCCGGCTTTGGCACCCGATTTCGCGATAAATCATGTCGCGGCTCCTCAACAATCGCGTTCACACATGCACTATTTTTATCTAAATCATCCATCCTAAAAGTAATCGATAAAACACAAAAATACACAGTATGATTATGGTACTTTATACTGAAGAAAGGACAATAGGTAAATGTTTCTAGAAACAAAAAGAAACCAAGAAAAATAACGTTAATATCAAATCGACTTGAAATACGAACGGTAATACCGTTTAAATTTGAAATTAACTCACGCGCGGCTGATACTTCTACTTATGGTTTAGTGAGGTGAAGACAACCGCACCCGTCGGAAAACAAGACGCCAATGATTCGTGAATGCCTTCGAGCTTGCCGACTGCGCTCGGGCCTGCCTGGTGGGGAGTGTGCGAGCGAGACAGATATATAGGAGTGAAGAAGAAGGACATAAATAACCGGAAAACAGATAGGGCCTATCTCAAACAGTAAGCTTCAAATAACGGTCATGGATTTAATAAATTGTTATCAAACCGCGGGGCGCAGCTAGTTAAAATATAAAACACTAGCCGTGCCCCGCGGTTTCACCCGCATAAGTCTCGATCCCGTAAGAATATCGGAATAAAACTACTCTATGTGTTAATCCTGGTCATAAACTATCTGTGTGCCAAATTTCATCAAAATTGGTCCAGCCGTTTGAGCGTGAAGGAGTAACAAACATACACACTCACAAACATTCACCTTTATAATATTGGTGTGATAAAAATTGTAAAACCGGATACCTGATTTGTGGCTCCTGGCTCATGTCACATTTCACAGCATCTGCCAGATAAGTAAAATGGGGTAATTTATTTTTGGCGAGGGACCAAGCGGTAGGTAGCAAGTACGGCCGGGTCGGCTGGAATTAAATGATTAAAATGACGTAACCTGAAGGAAAAAGTTGAACCTAATTGAAAATTGTTATGGAAGAAAGGGAGGAAAAGATTATACCCACTTAATTTTTTGCTTAGTCTTGTATTTAAAGGACTACCAAGTTTTATATGTCTGGAAGTTTCGGCAGGGTATTTTCCGATGACGGTATTTAATCTCATAAAACAATAAAGATTTGCTTCGTTCAGCCATAATGTAAAATTAATTGAAAATGTTGAACCGAAAACCTAAAGACACTTTGCCTAAGTGTGCATACACACGAGCGATACGCGTGAACGATGACAGAGGCAACTACAACCTTGAAATAATGGTATATTTTTTTTAATTATAACGACTTTTGTACAATAAACTGGAGAAAAGTCGCGCATCCTGAAAAAAAAAACATGAAACCTGCAAACTAATTAAATCCATTTTTTAACATTGTCTTGTTTCATAACGATTCCAACGACATAAGTTTTATATACAGTTCCCATGCAAAACTTTAGAGATATCGTCATTTTAATCGAGATCGTGCGAATCGCGCGAGACCACCCAGAAGTAGCGCCACAGATGCGCGGATTTGCGAAATATGGCCGCCACAATTGAGAGGTTATCAAGTTAATCTAGTGAAATGTATTATACCTAAAAATTGTTCTTCCAATTTATGAGCAAGTGGCCATACCTAATTATCATATGAAATACTTAAGCTCTAATTTTTTTCGATAAATGATAGAGTAACTTATTAAAATAAATCATCAAAATTGTTTCTATTGGTTTTTGAGCGGGTCGAATTCAGAACAGGAAAAGGCTTTCAATTGCAAAAAGTTCAAAACTTACTCAGTAATGTCACAGTAAAAGCAACATAAACTTCCCATTATTAAACCTAAAAATAATATTTCTTAATAATCTTCCACCTCGTTTGTTTATCTTGACGAACGCCACAAAGTATCATAAAGTCAAAAGCCACCTCATTCAAATTCTTGGCGCATCGTCAAGTAAAGTCACAAAAATCCTTTGCCCTAGCTACTTCCTGTACTCCCGCAATGCTAATTTTACTGAAAGTCTCAGACCGCCAGAACAGTGCCCTGTGTATCTTGGCAGGCGACGAAATACCAAACTTAATTTAAATGTCCGTATATTTTCTAGTTATTGTTGACATTTTTCTCTTGGAAAAGCACTCTCATGAAATGCCAAATTAAAGTACCCAGATAGTTCTTTAAAGTTGCTATATTTCGAAATACCTACCTACCTATATTGGTAGGTACTGGCATATCTTATTGGTGATGTTCTTCAGAATGGTCAGGTGCTTAGTGCTCACAACCAGCGTTCGTGTTTGATCAGAAGATGTAAATAAAATGAGCATGTAATGATGGAAGCAGTTGGCGTTCTGTAGCTTGTGCGTGTCCTCATGGGAAAACACATAAAAAAAACAAATAAAGACAAGCACAAACTCACTTCTACTATATTTCCATGTACAGACGCCAGCACATCAAGCTACTACATTCTGTCAAATTTCTTTCAAAGTTGATTGGAAAAATTTGTCAGTTTCGGGTAGCTTGATGTGCTGGCGTCTGTACTTCTTACTACTGTTTCTCAATACTTAGCAAAAATATATAACGTCACCATTTCTCGTTCACTACCAAAATGTTATATAAAAATATTTTCACAGCAAAAACATACCATTTCAACCACTACACACTAAGTAGGTAATCCGATTATCCTGTCCGAGTATTTTGATATAAAAGACACGGAAAGACCGAATGGGAATAATTTTCTGGAATACGATGTTGACTGGAAACGGTAAGGAAAGACATACTGATCAATTTTCCTACATTGCATATTAAGCCTATAAGGTTCCCACTACTTTCCCACTACTGGGACAGAGGCTTCCTCTCTGGGAGAAGGAGTGTGCCGTAAATCACCATGGGTCTAGTGCGAGCTGGTGAATGTTGTGTCTTCGAATTTTTGGTTCTAGGACATGCTGTTTCTTTAGTTTTCTGATGTTTTCCTACACCGTTTTGAGAGCAGTGGTGAATTTGAGAAATTAATCAATTCGATAAAATATTTTGAGGGGTCCATGGCAAAATAATAACAGCCGCACAGGTCAGTCGATCAGGTTAAGCTACGCTTGCTGCGGTTGGCCTGTGGATTGATCACCATCTTTACACACCGAGACCCCTCCGAGCCTCGGAAAGCACGTTAAGCCGTTGGTCCGGGCTGTCATTCGTGGATCTTTGACAAATACAAATCCCAGGGTTGTGGAGGTCAGATAGGCAGTCGCCCCATGTAAAATACTAATATTCAGCTACATACGGTTAAACTGGAAGCCGACCCCAAGATAGTTGGGAAAAGGCTAGGCAGTTGATGGTGAATAATGATGAAATAATTTGTACAAAGTAGAGCATTTCTGGGTTCAAACCTACAACTCGTAAGTCACGGTCGTTTCCACTGTGCCACCATTGCTCCTACAGATGAGACTCCTAGAGACGACTTGCAATTTAGTGTAGTTCAAATATTCAGAAAACAAACATCACAAAAACGACCAGAAAACTAACGACCGAGCCACAGGATTAAGTACTCACATTTACTTACCTCCCCGAAAATAACCCTACCTGTTCTACTTATAGGTCTAAATGACCCATCCACAGCGACGTGTCACGTAGTGTCGGCAAAATATGAATTATTCATACCTACACACTTTTCTTCTAAGAGAAATTAATTTATGAAAGACTCCAACACTTTTTCTTTGAAGCTTTTTTCTGTTTACGCTTATTTTAGTATTTTTTATTTCTTTTTTATTTTATTAGTGCTGGAAAAGTGACAGAAATAAAAAATAAAAATAAAGCCGGGACACTTTTTTTGAAACATCTCTACAAAAAAGGTATTGCTTATATTTTTTTTTATTCAGACACTACACCAGTCCGTCGATTCTGTAAAAAGGTCACCGTAAAATCATAAGTGAAGTGAGCACTTAATAGTGTTAATCCCTAGCGAATGACAGCTCACTCCACGCTCACTTCTCCCAAGCTTTCACGGTGAGCTGGTTACAGAATCGCACGGCAGATTTTCACCTACTTCATAAGAACTATGGCACAGAATATAATATAATCAACGAAGTTCTTAATAGAAAAGTGAAATTAATTATGATCCTATAGAACATCGCTTGTTCCATTCCCATTCATATCCACAAACTAAAAAACCTCAGACTCTGAACAAAAATGAAATAAATTTATGATTAAAAGTGAACATCAAATAATTGTGTAGTCACCACAAAGACTCCGGGGACAAATTAAATCTCATAATTTTATCGTGTTAACAGAACGTACTGTTTACTTTGTCATTTTAATTCTGTGTCCGAACATAATTCATTAAAAGGTTAAAGGTCGTGTAAATGGTACACCACAGACTACCTACGGTATTTGTCTCTCCTTCCCTCTTCAATCCATCCAAAGGTTGTCTTTAAAAGATCCCTCTCAGTGATAAGACCGCCCATTGTGTCACCCTTTGTAAAATTTCCATATTTATGTCTGAGGGCCCGTGGCTAAATAATACCAGCCGCACAGGTCGATCAATCAGGTTAAGCTACGCTTGCCGCGGTTGGTCTGTGGATGGGTGACCATCTTTGCATACCGAGACCCCTCCGTGCCTCGGAAAGGACGTTAAGCCGTTGGTCCCGGCTGTTATTCGTAGATCTTTGACAGTCGTTACGGGTAGTCAGAAGCCCGAAAGTCTGACAACCAGTCTTACCTAGAGTATCGTATTACCCAGTAACTGGGTTGTGGAGGTCAGATAGGCAGTCGCTCCATGTTAAAATACTGGTATTCAGCTGCATCCGGTTAGACTGGAAGCCGACCCCAACATGGTTGGGAAAAGGCTAAGCAGATGATGATGTCTGTAATGTATATGGTGTACATAATAAACAGTATTCTATACTATTATATTCCCGCCCACAGGCGCGTTATTATCGGTCAATACTATCGGATGCATTATTGTGATAACTAAATCTAACTATTCAGGCAAAACTGAGCACTATCCCTAGCAATGGCACTATTACAGCGGCCATTTTTATTGTGTTTCTGTTACTACTATAAATTCAAATCTAGTTAAAACTTTCGCTCTCAACTTTTCTGTAATCTGCATCTAAAGCGCGGCTTCGCAGAAACTTCCTATAACCGCAGTAAAAGACTGTTCGTATTTTATTTTAACGTTGATTAGCTAGTACTCGGAAAAAAACAAATTAATTGCCGTTCAACGTGGCAACCTCTGCCAGTGCACACGTGTGAGCACTATGTACAGACGCCAGCACATCAAGCTACCCGAAACTGTTAAATTTTCCCAATTAAATTGGAACCAATTTGCTTTAGCGATAAAGTTGAAAATCTATTAAAGAAATTTGACAGATTGTAGTAGCTTGCAGTGCTGTCGTCTGTACTTAAACTATAAAGCTACCGTTTACTGGGTACGTCTTTCATTGACTTGAATGCGCCCTGGCGGCTGAGGGTATGTCATGCTCACTCAAATGTCTCGCTGGTGGTGGCGTGTGTGTTGGATTATCAAGTTCCCTTTAAAATGGTGGAGCTAAATAGTGCTGATCCATACGTCATGTTCGTGAACGGGCGCCGTCAGTAGGGACTGGTCATCTCTTAGCCGCCACGGCTTCTTTTAATTTATTTTAATTTGTTTTTTTTTTATATATTTTTTAGTAGGGACGTTTTTAACGTGCACGTCTTTCTACATCATTCTCACATGTATAATTTCAACAAGAATTATGTAACCAATATTTTGTAATAATTTTATGATTTAAAAGAGTGTCCGTGAAGCTTTTTGACCGTTCTTTTCCATAGGTACCTTTGGAATGGGCAACTAGCTTCATCTTTCTGACTGACCGACCCCTTGACAGTTTAGAAGTGCCTGTAATTGTTTTATTTGAAATAAATGCTTTGAGTTTGAGTCACTGCTGTCAGTCACTATTCCCACAGAGCGATGCGGACGAAATTTTCGATGCCCAGTGAGCTCTTTTGTTTTTTTCCTTTATATACTTGTACACAATAAAATTATGTATGTCGTCGCAAGCGATATCAAGACGACAAAATAATCAAAATACTACTTCCGGTTGATTTCATAATATTGGTCAATCCGGAACTTAATTCTCATTGGTTGATCGGTTAGTACAGTGAACGCCGTGAGGTGGCGCTATAACTTCGCGCCATTTTCTACACGTGGACAGAGCCGATTGGAGAGCGGCCGGCATTCGATTTGCGGAGCGCACGCCGGACGCTTGAGAGCATACCATCGGAACTGTCATGTTCACCGTACAAACCCTTGTTTCTTACTACCTCATAAAGTGATTGTAAATTACCGAATTTAAACGTGACTGTGATTTGTGCTTCAAACTACGTTTTACTGGGTTGCCCGAGTACCCACCTTCCTCATGGAACCCGTACCAAGAAACTATGATGATGGCCTTATTATCGCTACGCCCACGCTCGCGCCGTCATGTATTTTATATTGTATTTAAGATTTTTTAATAAGCATGTAAATAAATGATTCTGCATACTGAAAGCTTAGTGACAAAAATTGAAAAGATTAAACTTAGATGGTTTGGTCATGTTGAGAGGATGAATGAAAGGCCACTAACAATAAAAACTTTTTTTATAAAAAAAACCACCGACTTCCAAAAAACACTACAAACTGAAAAATAACTTTAATTTTGGAAGTCGGTGCCGCATTTTCGTTTTTGACATCGACTTCAGAAAATAAAGTTATTTTTCACTTTGCAGTATTTTGTGGAAGTCGGTTGTTTTTTTTTTATAAAAAAACTTTTTATTTTTCACTTTTTAGCTTTACCTAAGTTTTGCAAGAATTAATTGCAAGATTAGAGGTACCCCAATAACAACTTTGACAGAAATCTCTATCGAACAAAAAAAGAATTTTGCAAATCCGTCCATATATGACGGAGTTATGCCTGAATATACAACGTGTAACGTTAAATGCGGAAAACCTGAAAATAGTTTGATCAGAATAACGAGCAGAATCTATTTAACCACTTTTTAATATAGGTCATATTTTTCAAAAAATCTTCATTAAAAACGTTGCCGTGTCTATTTATTAATAGGTCAAGCAAGCCAGTGTCAGCACGGCGCAGCGGCCCGGTGACGACTCCTTCCTCGATAAAGCGTCTTCGCAGACGCAGGAAACGATCAGAATGGCCAGTAAAACTAAAACAGCACATAAAACTTTTCCTTTAAAAAAATTTTAATGACTTATTTTCTCTCTGAAATAGGTCAATTGAATTAAAATTCAGTTGGGGTGTCTGAGGTTTTGCGCATTTAACGTTACACGTGGTATATAAAAAAAAAAAAATGTTGAAGTCGGTTAAAAACTATTTATAAAGTAGATGTCAGTGGATACGCCGCCCGGGAACGCCCTTATGGACATATAGTGACCTTATTGGAAATGTTCTTCAGAAAGGTCGGGTGAATAGAACTGGCAACTGGCGAGCGTTTGTGTATGAACGTGAACGAAGCAATAAGAGGATATAAGAATCGTAGCAGGTGGCGCTCTGTAAGTTCTGCCTACCCTCATGGGAAGAAGACGTGAGTTTATGTATGTAGGTACCTACAGCTGTAACAAAAAACTGTTTGTATAGGTATTTTACTTGGATTAGCTAGTACTAGGAAAAAGCAATTATTCTTCATACTATTATTATATTATAACAGCAGATTCTTCCAACGTCAAAATATCTTTTATCCGTGGAATAAAATTGACGTCTGACAGTTATTGTGTGGGAATCTGCCAAAATTCGAATACGTGTCGGAAAAATCAGCGCTAAAATCTTTTGCAGTTCCGAATTTAAAAGTAAGTGTGAAACGCGTCTTTTCTAGTTTTAATTAACTTACTCCTATGAAAAGCTAGTGTAATATTTGATCGTTGTTGGTTCTGCTGGTATACCATGCATTTTTCACGAAAGAGATACCCCTAATGACCCGTGGCTAAATAATCCCAGCCGCACAGGTCAAATCGATCAGGTTAAGCTACGCTTGCCGCGGTTGATCTGTGGATGGGTGACCATCTTTACATACCGAGACCCCTTCGTGCCTCGGAAAGCACGTTAAGCCGTTGGTCCCGGCTGTCATTCGTAGATCTTTGACAGGTAGTCAGAAGCCCAAAAGTCTGACAACTAGTCTTACCAAGAGGTATCGTATTACCCAGTAACTGAATTGTGGAGGTCAGATAGGCAGTCGCTCCATGTAAAATATTGGTATTCAGCTGCATCCGGTTAGACTGGAAGCTGACCCCAACATAGTTGGGAATAGGCTAGGTAGATGATGATGAGATACTCCTAATCTCCACTGAAAATAACTGAATGTCAGATTTTTTCAATCCATCAAACCTTGTTAGGTATCTTTTTCGTATCACACTTTCGACCTCAGACTAAAACAATTTGACAAGATACCTAAAGAGGATTCCAATTAGGTAGTATTAGTTATCTACCCGTAGTGCTATTCTACATACAAAAATCTCATCGTGAGAACTTAGGTGAAGTGAGATTCAGTAGACTAATGCTAGGAAGTATTATGCTATTGACTGCTCACTTCAAGCTCAATTCACCTACGATTTCATGGTGAGATTTTTACAGAATCGACCGGCTGTTTCAAAGTTACATCCTCCAATGAAACATGTACTTACAGATTTAAGATGGCGACCAGAATAATCTCTATCTACACTATTAATAAAGCTGAAGAGTTTGTTTGAACGCTCTCTAGAATCGGATTACAAAAAATCTTTTTGCATTTCATAGCCCCATTCTTGAGAAGGGTTATGGGCTATTTATCATTACACTATGACCCGTAGGGGCCAAGCCAAGAACGATAAGCGAATGCGAAGTAATACCGCGTGAGGACGATGCCGTGGGACGCGGCTAGTCAGGGGCCGAGGGAGTTGTACAAAAATCTGGCCAGCCGGTCGATTCTGGAAAAATCTCAACGTGATAACTAAGGAGAAGTGAGCAAAGAGTGAGCTGTGAGTCATGCTGATGCTAGGGATTGACACTATTCACGACTCACTCCACGCTCACTTTACCCAAGTTTTCACGGTGAGATGGTTACAGAATCGCACGGCAGTTCTTTGTTTCTGTCACTTCAAAACAACGTTTATATATATACAACGTGTACCGTTAAATGCGCAAAACCTCAGACACTCCAACTGATTTTTAATTCAATTGACCTATTTCAGAGAGAAAATAAGTCATTAAAAAAATTGTATATGTTTTGTGCTTTTTTAGTTTCACTGGCCATTCCGATCGTGTCTTGCGTTTGCGACGACGCGACGCTTTATCGAGGGAGGAGTCGTCACCGGGCCGCTACGCCGCACTGACATTGAGTTGCTTGACCTATTAATAAATAGTCACGGCAACGTTTTTAATGAAGATTTTTTGAAAAATGTAACCTATATTAAAAAGTGGTTTAATTGATTCTGCTCGTTATTCTGATCAAACTATTTTCTGGTTTTGCGTGTATATTTGTAATGTATATTCGGGCATAACTCCGTCATATATGGACTAATTTTCAAAATTCTTTTTTTGTTCGATAGAAGTTTATTCCGAAATGGTCCCATTTAAATTTCGTAAAGATCTGGTGATGAATTTCGGAGACAGACCACGGAATTCTTCAATAAATACCAGTAAAACAACCATGATTGCTGCTATCGCATATGTATGCATTGTTTACGCAATCGCACAACATAACATCACGTCTGTACCCTATAAACGAAGATAAAGCTTCCTGTCACTGATATTTACATGGCAAGTAGTGTTATATGAATTTGTTTGGGGTAGGTATAACTAAAAAGTGAATAATAAAAAGTTTTTTTTTTTAACAACCGACTTCAAAAAAAAACACTACAAAGTAAAAAATAACTTTAATTTCGGAAGTCGGTGTCATAAAACGAAAATGCGGGACCAACGACACCGACTTCCAAAATGAAAGTAATTTTTCACTTTGTAGTGTTTTTTTTTTGGAATTCGGTTGATTTTTTTTTTTTTTTTCAAATTTTAGTATACTCCGTAACTTGCGACTTCTACGCGAACTAATTGTAAGTCACGGGCAGAAGCTAGTCTATTATATACCAAGGGAGTTAACTAATGAAAAGTCCGGTATTATTACTCGTTCCTTTGTCCTGGTGACTTCAATAGAATATCTTGCTCTTTGCTTAAACATTAATGGTTTGAACGCCTTCGTAATACCTATATGTCCATATTTAAACAGTGGTACCTACGAGTACCTTTTAAATAAATTATCATTTGGTACTGTAAGATTAATTAGGGGCCCGTGGCTAAATAATAACAGCCGCACAGGTCGATCGATCAGGTTAAGCTACGCTTGCTGCGGTTGATCTGTGGATGGGTGACCATCTTTACATACCGAGACCCCTCCGTGCCTCGGAAAGCACGTTAAGCCGTTGGTCCCGGCTGTCATTCGTAGATCTTTGACAGTCGTTACGGGTGTCAGAAGCCCGAAAATCTGACAACCAGTCTTACCTAGGGGTATCGTATTACCCAGTAACTGGGTTGTGGAGGTCAGATAGGCAGTCGCTCCATGTAAAATACTGGTATTCAGCTGCATCCAGTTAGACTGGAAGCCGACCCCAACATAGCTGGGAAAAGGCTAGGCAGATGATGATGACTGTAAGATTAATCTGTCTTTGGGTCGGACTGTGTGATAATGGCCTGAATGGAATTTGTTTATCGTCATTGCTTCTGCTTTTTAACTCGCTTTTATTAGCTTCACTTGTAACTAACTAACAAACAATGTAATAAAATCTTAGAAGTCAATTTTAATCTACTTCTGATTTTCGCATTGAAATGAAACTTTGTATGTATATGTAGTTCGGATGACAAAACTATAATTTAGTATCTGATGATGGATCCAGGAGGTGGATAGTGGAACTCTTAGGTGGCTACTAGTGACAAAAGCGTGTTTTTTTTACTACATATTTAATAGTCAATAATATAAATTAAAAATATACTTGTGATTTTTGCTTTGAAACTTGTTTATACGCTTTCTATGGGTGTTACCGCGGCCGAACAAAAAGTCTCGGATTCTATTCATATACATATGTTCAAAGTGTTTATACCTATTTAATGCAGTGTGTTGATAAAAGTTTTGACCTATAATAGCTAGGTCTGTCTTACTCGTGGCTAAATGATAACAGGCGCACGGGTCGATAGAAGGTTAAGCTACGCTTGCTACGGTGGGAACGTGGATGGGTACCATCCATTACATAATATCGACACCCCGCAGTACCTCGTAAAGCACGTTAAGCCGTTGGTCGCGGCTGTCATTCGTAGATCTTTGACAGTCCGTCCGGGTAGCCAGAAGCCCAAAAGTCTGACAACCAGTCTTACCAAGGGGTATCGTGTTATCCTGTAACTGAGTTGTGGATGTCAGATATGTGGCAGTCGCTTCATGTAAAATACTCATGTTTAGTATTCAGCTACACCCGGTTAGACTGGAAGCTAAATCCAACATTGTTGGAAAAAAGCTAGGCAGATTGATTGAGGTTTGACTTGCCCCTATTCCTTGAAATTAGATACCCTTAGATCAAAACTAATCTGCAATGGAATTAACCTTATATTTTGTAGAAGATTGGTAGCTTCTATACCACGTTGAATGGCAATGCTGCCAGCTTGGTTGCCATTCAACGTGGTAATGCTTCCAGTCTTCTGGGTACGGTTCCGGATGACAGCGCTGCGGACTAGTACCTATACTCCTAAGTGTCCTTTTGTTTTTGTAATTATTTTTATAGGTAGTTACATTTAGTACCTAGTGTAAATAGTTAGCTACCAATAAAATAAATCAAAATCAAAATCAAACTTTTCGAACGTCAAAATTACAAAAGGCAGTCTCCCAAATCACCCGCCCTTCACCACTTCCTAGTGCTTTCGCTGGGAAGAAGAAGTGGCGCATCAAACTCCCCAGCAGCACAGCTGTCTATTCGGTTAGAAAATACTTGATTGAATACAATACAAGGTATGCAAAGTAATTAACATTACAAGACACAGAACACTAAATTAAATCATTTGCCATATGCCAGCTAGCTACGCCAATATAACAACAATTGAAAAAACTATACGTACTCAAGCAAAAAAGAATAAATCAAAATTAAATAAAATCCTTCAGGTGTAAAGGGCGTGACCGCTCACATATTTATGCAATGCTGGGTTCTGTTTACATAGCTGTCACTTAATGCCACAAATGATAAACTAGGACCATCGAAGGAAACTAAATAAACAAGTTATTACTAATGACAACAATAATAAAACCATGGTAAATAATAATACAAATATGTACCTACGCAGTAGTCTTTACCTACTCATATACCAATTAAGTGTTATTGGATTAAAATCAATGGTGCGTGGCCTCCTGTTTTATTGTTATTGCACGGATTCATCGAAAAGGGAATAATGCACGACCCAGTGCATTCAAATAAAACGTTGTTATTTTAAAATGGGTGCTCTCAATGTTACAATTATAATTAATTCTTAGTTTGGGACTAGATGGCGTTGTGTGAAAGTTGTGGAATATTATTATTATTATCACTATCACTACATAGTATAAAAGAAAGTCGCTTCCCTGTCTGTCTGTCCCTATATATGCTTAGATCTTTAAAACTACGCAACGGATTTTGATGCGGTTTTTTTTAACAGATAGAGTGATTCAAAAGGAAGGTTTATATGTATAATACATGCATAATATAGCAGAGAAACACTGAAACTTTTAGAGGTTTCTAATGTGATGTCGTAAATAAACACATTTTTTTGCGCTTACATTGTAAACGCTGGCAGAACCATTCGAGATAGATCAAAATAATGTACTACAGTATTGTACACCTTAAAAAGGTCTACAAAAAAGTCTACGATGGTATATGTCTATCTCTTAGGGATAACCCACAATAACCATTTTTTATCCTTAACTTTTTACGAGAAATAATGGCTCTAAAATTATCAGTGTTTCTCTACTATATTATGCATGTATTATACATATAAACCTTCCTCTTGAATCATTCTTATCTATAAAAAAAACCGCATCAAAATCCGTAGCGTAGTTTTCAAGATCTAAGCATACATAGAGACAGACAGACAGGGGGAAGTGATTTTGTTTTATACTATGTAGTGATCAGCATTGCACCCGTGCGAAGCCGGGGCGGGTCGCTAGTTCTGAATAAACTGTTGTTAGAGCAGTCGTGGCCCAGTGGTAACGGCCCCGGCTTACGAGTTGTAGGTCGTGGGTTCGAACACAGGCATGCGCTTTACTTTGTGTAAATAATTTCATCACCACTGCTCTCAAAACGGTGAAGGAAAACATTGTGAGGAAACCGGCAAGTCCTAGATAAAAACTCGAAGACGTGTGACATCTACCAACTCGCACTGACGTAACAAACATTCAAACATACGTAAACTTTCACTTTTTTGTCCTTATATAACTAGTAGTAGTAGTAGAAAAAAAAAAACAAAATTGATATTCTAAGTTTCTATTTTGCTATTTTATTTTAAACCCCCACAAAATAGTGTTTTGATAACTAAAATACCAGTTTTGAAATTATATAAAATGATCAATAGAATTAGCTTAAATTTTTTTATTAAAATCTCGATTACGATTTTAAATGTTTGCTTAGTCAATCCCTGATGCTAATCAGTGGGAGCACATTGATAGCTCACTCCACGGAAGTTTTCACGGTGAGATTTTTACAGAATCGACATGCTGGAATAAAACGTTTATTTAAATGACACAAGTAAATTTTCAATTCCCGAGTCTAACACACCATATTTTTTTCAAAAGTTATTAAAACTGAAGCTAAAATTCGATGTCCTATAAAAAGAAATGATTCTGCAGAAGGGTGAAAGCAATTTATTATGGAGCTGTGACGTCACAACAGTGGACGAAGGACGGATTAACTCCCTCGAACCCCCACGGATGACAAGGGACCTACCTGAATAATATATAAGGCTTTGTAGTAAGATGGATGTAGTATAAAGAGCTTTGTTTGTTTTTTTTTTAATGGGAAAGAAGATTGTGACATCGGTATTGTTATTGTTGTTATTACCATCGCCCGTGGTATTAAGAGTTTCCAACAAGATGCTATTGTGGAGGCATTTACATCACCACATATGAACTACGCATCACACTGACGTCATACAAAACCCTGCATCGCGCAAGCAGAGTTTGCAGCGCAACTAGCATATAAAACATTATTTTTAGTATAATGCAAAACTGAATATAGTTTCTTTAGAATCGATTCCAATAATTTTTACACCATGTTATATTTTACCCCAAAAATATTTAAAAGAGGTAACAAGTTGGACACCGAGCTAAGTACTTATCCGCAATCATATGCGCACAACACAGGTCACAGCCGGTCGGCCGGCGGCGCGTGTTAATTGGTAACCAACTTTTTGTACGGACAATCAGGTAACATAAGAAGCTTAAAACTTCGTGATTTTTCATGATACAGTTTTGAAATTTTGTACATAGATTCTACTTTACTTTTGATTTTACTTTTACTAGACGCGTGTTTCGGGTTTGGCATTATATACTAAAAATAATGCCTCGGGCATTTGCCCACACAAAGTGCTACATTAGCATTTCTCTTACCTCCTCGACGCTGCAATTACAATATCCGCTCCCATATCGTCTCCTAACGAGACAAGACATTGAGTTTCATTTTAAAATTAAAACACATTGAAGTCGATCCGACACAGTAGACAATGTAATTTCCTTCCATTTGACCTTATACTGTTGCTGTATTTCTTGATATAAGATTTTTATAGCATGTCATTATAAGACGTTATTCCTATATAATACAATTGTTATAAAGGAATAATAATAATATGAATTATTATGTTTTCACATGTCTCGGGACCGTGGGGTACCGGTCCTTTGGAAGGCGTACGGAAGGGGCCAAAGCCAACTCGCAGAGGCCCCTTAGGAAATTTGAATGAACTGCGGCACCATTATTATTATTATAGTAATGTTAATAACATAATTGTAGCTCACCAATGGGTATCGTATTACCCAGTAACTGGGTTGTGGAGGTCAGATAGGCAGTCGCTCCATGTAAAATACTGGTATTCCGCTGCATCCGGTTAGACTGGAAGCCGACCCCAACATAGGTGAGAAAAGGCAGGCAGATGATGAATTGTAGCTATATCGTCATCATCATCCTCATCAGCCTATAGCAGACCACTGCCTCACACTTAAAGTCACATACACAAACAGCCACACCCGAAACGACTACTTTTAGGTCATACAAATATCTGTTACGTGCGGGAATCGAACCCGCGACACGCAGCGCAGCAGTCAATCGCTTAACCACTGCGCCAACCATGCCGTCATGCCTATTGCACGCCATTCAAAAAGATTTTCGACAACTCTCATCCACTTGTTACCAGCCACTCTGTGAAGATGGACGCTCCATCTAACCTGAGCGTCCTACCTTACGTTTGCCGATTTGCGGTTTCCACTCAAGAATACGTCTACCCCAACGGTCATCCGTTCTACGGCTAATATGGACGGCCCATTGCCACTTCAGCTTGCTTATTCTGTGAGTTACGTTGACAACATTGATTCACTACCGGATCTCCTCATTCTGGATTCGATCCCTCAGAAAGCATAAACCGTTCCGTAACTCGCTGAGAGTCCTTGAATTTATGGACCCGTCGAACCGTCAGTATCCACATTTCGGCTCCGTAAGTCATAACAGGCAGGGCGCACTGATTGAAGACTTTACGACTTTAGTCTTTATGATTGAGTTGAAAAAAACCTGATAGACTAAAAACCGAGTAAGTACCTTAGAGACTAAGTACCTAACTAAATGGCCAATTCTAAGGTAAGACTTAGAATTGGCCATTTAGTTAGGTACTTTTCATTGTTACCTTTCTTCTCAGAGTAGTCAGATAGGAAACGCCGACCTCATCTAGTTTAAAAAAAAATATGATTGACATGTAAAAGTGTTTGTACAAACCTACTTACAGAAAATAAATCATTTATCATTTATTTATCATTTATCATTACCAAATAATAATCAATGATTAAAGGTAGGTACTCAAAAATAATAAAATTATGTAGATTAATATTCATCAGAATGATCGTGGCAAGTGAGGGAAAAGGAGTAAGTATGTCAGGATCCTAGTAGGTGGCTGGTGGTGTGTGGTGGTGATGTGTAGTTTCTGCCCACCCCCATGATAAGAAGGCGTGAGTTTATGTATGTGTAGTGTAAAATAATCGTTAATACACTATATAGATAATTATATTTACGGTATAATCCCGCAACGGTTACACGTAAAAGCCAAACAAATTCCACTTCAGGTTAAATTATACCACTTCTTCTCCCCAGCGAAAGCATTAGGAAGTGCTGAAGAGCGGGCGTTTTGGGGGACTGTCGTTTGTAATTTTGACGCTCGAAAAGTGCTGATTCTCAGCCTAGTTTGAATAAATGACTTTTGATTTTGATTCAACAGCATGCTATTTTTCAACCTAAAAGCAAAATAAACCCTACCTCGATAAATCTGCCTAACCTTTTCGAAATGATGTTGGGGCGGCTTGCAGTGTACTCGTAACTGGATGCAGCTGAATACCAGTACTTTACATGGAGCGACAGCCTATCTGATCTCAGACACTCAGAACCTCAAGACTGGTTGTCAGACATTGGGCTTTGGACTACCCGTAACGACTGTTAAAGATCTACAAATGACAGCCGGGACCAACGCTTTAACATCCTTTCCAAGGCACGGAGGGGTGTCTTTATACAACGTGTAACGTTAAATGCGCAAAACCTCAGATACCCCAACTGATTTTTAATTCAATTGACCTATTTCAGAGAGAAAATAAGTCATTAAAAAAATTGTAAAGGTTTTATGTGCTGTTTTAGTTTTACTGGCCATTCTGATCCTTTCTTGCGTCTGCGACGATGCTTTACCGAGGGGGGAGTCGTCACCGGGCTGCTGCGCCACGCTGACATTGGGTTGCTTGACCTATTAATAAATAGACACGGCAAAGTTTTTAATGAAGATTTTTTGAAAAATGTGACCTATATTAAAAAGTGGCTCAATTAATTCTGCTCGTTATTCTGATCAAATCATTTTCAGGTTTTGCGCATTTAACGTTACACGTTGTATAATGGATGGTCGCCCATTCCACGAATTGACCGTGGCCAGTGTAGCTTAACATGGACAATGGACCCGTGCGGCTGTTATCATTTAGCCACGAGCCCTTCCTCAAAATAAACCCTACTTAATCAATTTAATAACTCAATCACCGTCAAAGCCGTTTTACCATAAAATAAATAATAAATTCTTATACTAACAAACGAGAGTCATTTGTTTGTTTGTCCCACTTTCACGCCTCAACTGCTTAGCCGATTGGCGTGAAATTGTAATGGATTGAAATAGCGCGCAGATAGACAGGACGCTTGACTTGTAATACTTTTTATCCAGACTAAACGAATAATTAGGTTCCCGAGCAAAGTTGATGCAAAAAGCTAGTTCTACATGAATACCGGGGCTTATAATATAGCATAGTATAGCTTAGTATGTATACCTATATATCTTTAAAAGCTTTTACACAAATATTCACACTGTGAAGGACCATATTTACCAACTGCCTATATAAAACAGGGATTTTCTGTGACAGTCTTGTTTGGTTGAAAGCACGTTTATGTAACGAAATAGCCATATTTCACGCAATGTTGTGATAACAATGGTATTTTGAAATAAATAAATACCTAATTAAGTATGTCCTTATTATACGTAAGAATAATACAGTATTTTTATCCCAGGACGTGACGCGCGCCTTACTTATGGTAACCAAATGTACTTTCACTGCGACTTTCAACAGGATTGACATATAAGCTTATCGATAGCTTATGTCAGTATAATACATTTTTGACTCTTCCATCATCGTTATCGCTGATAGAATGTCACTTTGTCTAAGCCCTCAGGCTGCATCCTTATCAGATGCGATTGTCCCGCGAATATGCGTACAATCTTCACGTTCAGTTTTTGTCCGGTGAAAAGTGACATATAAAAGCGACGCTGCGTATTTGCACGACTGTCACGTGCCGTGTTTTCGCGATGGTCGCTATCGGTTAAGACACGGGGAGCACATAATAAGTGGGAACAAAAAACGATTAATATCAAGTAAGTAAGCCGCCATTCAGAAAATACTGTTACAGGAAACTAAATTAAACTACTTTACTTTACTTTATTGGGACATTAACAGTTACACATTACAATGAAAGTATGACAGAGTAAGTTTAAAACTAAATAAACGTGTAACCCACACCAATATCCGCGAAGTAATTATAAGAAAGTAGTTAAAAGCGTGCATTAATAATACAGAAAATTAAATAAGAACTCATATGTACTTTAGGGATAAAACTAATTATGAAAGATCCAGCACAATACTTAATAATAATAATAATTTATTTAGAATTCCAGTAATATAGTACATTATAAATAAAAACATATCTTAGATGAGCTTATACTGAACAAAAATTCGACAAGACATCTGTGTCTGAACTAGATAAATAAATATCTGTACCTCAGACAACAGCGCTCTTCCCTAAGAATATATGTATATTTAAAAGCTTACAAGTTACATATTTCGTTATTTTTTAGATCAGCTAGTATAAAAAAAAAGTAAGAACTTAGTTACGTACAAAATATATGTATAAAATCCACTTCAATAGGTATAAAGTAATTATTCATTTCAACATTTGAATTTCACTCCAAGCAAGAGTATTTAAAGACTATGCTAATACAAGTACCAGTAAGAGTATCTGAACGAAACCCTTATTAAATTTTAATTGCTATTTGAAGCTGCCTCATTAGGAACAGTGCTTTGAAGTATATCCTTCAAGTATGTATAAATTGGCTTTGCTTGTTACATTATAATTATGTTCTCTAATCCAAAACAAAGACGGGGATTTGTTTTCTGGATACAATAGCTTTATAAAAAAAAACTATCCGACAGGGGTAATTAATAGGACGTTTTTTCCATAAAACTTTTTTCTGCGACTTTTGAAAGTGACGACTGCGGCAGAAATAAATCGTTTTTGTTTTATTATACTGGGCTCTCGTTTTACCACTATATTTATTTATGTACACACATATATAAACAGACAAGAAAAAACAGAACAGACAAATAGGTAGAAAGGCCATGCTTATTTCATAAGAAATCTCTTCCAGCATACCCGCGATAGGACATTAGATAGAGAGATGTAGACAGCGTGTGAAAGAATAAAGGAGACAAAAAATACATAAAATCGTAATCAATAGCACACCTATCTTACCCAATGTGCCGTAGGTATGTATTGTGGGTATCTGTCATACGTTTCGTGAATTTCCGACGTACGACGTAGCTTGGATTTTAATGTTGGGTATTTTTTTTATTAAACTTTAGTGTCCACTGGGCAAAGGCGTCCCTACTCTCTTCCCACCTCTCTCTGTCCAGAGCTGCCAAGGACCAATCATTACTAAAAGAATCCAGGTTGTCCGGGCTAACTTCAATAAACAAAAAAAAAAAAACACGCACCAACCATACTCCTAGTCACAAAAATAATACATCACATCCAATAAAGCCTCAAGTGAGAACAAACAAACGATTTCAAACAGCGTGCACTTTATTCCACCAAGTGCGTAGTTGAAACGGATCTTAACATCTCATTGTATTATACGCCCGAGTCGTCGGAAATTGCGACCCCCGGGCGTTCTCGCCGGACCGGCCCGGAGTGCCGGCGGACTCTAGTAGGTGCTAACTCCGGCCGCCTTTGGTGAAAGAAAAGTTTACTTTTATACATAAAAGGCATAAGTAAAATGAAATAGTGTGATAGACAAAGTGGAAGAGTAATAGATAAGATACATAGAATATTCTTTACTTTCTCTCTTGTTATCTTAATTTATATTTATCTTTCTAAATGATTTTCCTTTCCTTTTTTCTCTATTTTCTTCGTTTTTTTTTGAATTATTCATGCAATGTAATTTTTATAACTGACTTCAGAGTAGGAGGAAGATTTTCAATTGACGCATGTTTTTACTTTAAACAGATCATACCTATGGTTATATAAAGTCAGGCCAATTAATTATTAAGCAAATTGAATACCAACTTAGATTGTCTGCATATTGAAATCAGGCGTGATATTATCTTATTTTATTACATGTTATTATTCCATTTGGACTACTATGAAAACTATCATTGGAATTTCACTTTGAGGCTCATTTGTATCACAAACCGCTAATTCCACTGTTACAATTAGCTAAAGAGTTGGCATTGACAGCTCAATTTTCAAAACTACATAATTCGTTAATTGACAAATCCGGTCAATCATACGTCATCAATTTATTCAGCCATCAATTTATTTATTATTGAGCTAACAAACAAATTGTGTTACAAGGTATCCAGAAGTGTTATTCGAAGGGGGGTGACCCCTTCCATACAGACATATGCAGGATTAACGCTGAGGAATGTGCACCTCTTCGTCGCTTTGTTGATTCTTACAACATGCATTTTATTGAACTGCTAGTCGATTCTGTAAAAATCTCACCGTGAAATCATAAGTGAAGTGAGCACTTAATAGCGTTAATCCCTAACGAATGACAGCTCACTCTACGCTCACTTCACCCAAGCTTTCAGGGTGAGATGGTTACAGAATCGCACGGCTGGATATATTTTGTCTATCTGAGCAATTATTTAAGAAAATGGCTCTGGATATTTTGTTTAACGAGAATTTTATGTTCAATTAAGCTATGTTAAGTAACACAGCAGTATTGTGGCAGCGACTATTGTTTTATTTTTCTTTCTTTTTTATCACTTGTCTTTGACACTTCTTTTAACCTTTAGTTAAAACGTGGACAATGGTGTGGGTTACATGTTTGTTAAATCTTAGTTTAAGTATTTCTCTGTAGTTTGTAGCAAGTAACTGTTTTGTTGTCCCTAATAAATAAATAAATGATAAAACTGCAAATTAATTTAAATGTAACGCATTCAAATAATTGGTTTTACGAGTATCTCCATGTCAACTAAAACAAAAATTTGCGTTCGACATTGATATTATATATGTGTTTAGTGATTTGTATCATAACTAAGCGTGCTGATATTGAAACCTTTTCACTGAACCTCTATTTCTTTATTTCTGTAAACGAGTTGACTGGAGGCCTTAATTTATTAAGGCATCCAGAGGCAAGCCCAGTTAAGCAGACGACAACCTCATAGGTTGGAACTGCGAGATGCCATTTAGAAAAAAAAAAAACCGTCTGCTAGATAATTATCCAACATTTGACTGATTTTGACAGGTTTCCATTTCAGCTATAACTGGACACATCTTACATTATATTTTCAAAGAAAACACCACATTCCTCTGCCGAATACAGAAGGGATATTCTTGTTCTTGTACCTAAATACATTAAGTAAAAATAATTGTACAAAACAATTCAATATAACATTTTGTCTATAACAGACGGTGACTCACTTCAATCGGTCTGGTCTGACTAAATAGTGTAAGTGTACCTAATCCGCGTATATTGAACCCTTGTCTGATGTCACGAGTAACCGCCGTCTTATCTGGAGTTTATAGAAGCCTTCGAGCGGTTTCTTTTATTAAGCTAGCTTTGATTCAGAGGACAGTGCCTTGTGAGATTGGCGGCATTTTTGTGTTCATGAACAGAATGCCAATGGGGGATTTACACTAGGTCGATTTTAGCCGTGCGGATGGTCTCTTACTAAATCGTCTCACAGGCTGAATCGCCACCCCATTAACACATGTCGATAAAAATCGCAGCTTATGCGGCGGGCAATCGCCTGAGACTGAGCATTTTCGCGGTTGGTTTCCGTCACCCTCCATATGTGACCAGTCGCCGCATGACAAAAGTCAAAACCTACTCTATTTTGGAACGTGCGATTTTAGTCACATGCGGCCTAGCGGAGTTGTCTCTGTCGTTGACGCGTGTCACTCGTGTGTATGAGCACTTCGTATTGGTCGGAGTTTATATGCTCATACACACGAGTGGCACGCGTCAACGACAGAGACAACTGCAGCAGTCGACGAGGGTCAACGGCAGCCGCCGACGAGTCAACGGGGGACGTTGACGGGTATCGTCGGCTGCAGTTGTATGTGCCGTTGAATCGTGTGTATTGCACACTAAGGCCCATCGCCCAGTCGCGGGTTGTTCGAAAGAGTTACCGTGACCTTTGGCACAGGCAACTGAAGGAACACGGGTGGGTTTTAGTCAGTTAAAGTCTGCCACACCCTCCCGCTCCGCCCAGAGCGGGAGAAGTTATTTGATAATTTCCCACCCAAAAAAAAGAGGCCCATCGGCCACGACGCTAGTTCTCAAAAGTAAGGTGTTAAAACTCAAATCACCAATGAATACCCAGAATGTCACAGTGTTAGTTTTTCAACTGCGATCTGTACACGACGCGATCAACTAACGTGTTACTAACTAGTTTGTGATTGGTTGTGTACAGATTAAAATGGCTATCTAAAAAAATCAATTTGCCTAGCCTTTTCCCAACTATATTGGGGTCAGCTTCCAGTCTAACCAGATTTAGTTGAATGCTAGTCTTTTATTTGGCGACTGCCTATCTGACCTCCACAACCCATTTACTAGATAACACCGTATCCTTTGGTAAAACTGGTTGTTTGACTTTTGGGATTCTGACTACCCGTAACGACTGTCAAATATCTACGAATGTCAGCCGTGACCAACGGCTTAACTTGCTTTTCGATGTGGTTATGAAATGGATTGTCACCCATCCACGAAATTACCGTGGCAAGCGTAGCTTAACATTCGATCGACCCATGCAGCTGTTATCACCTCAAATGGCTCTTGCTACACAAAACTTGAAAAGTCATTTCTGTATCTATACAAACACACGTCGTAGTTTCTAATTTTAACAACAAAAAAATACCTATCAGGAAAAACTTCCACGCGACTTAATCCACAGAATTTTTCACAAAGATACGTCACACCGTACAAAAGGAACAATATGTCTTGAACACACCTTTTATTGTTTATGTCGTAACTGATAACACATCGCCCTTTATATCTTGAGCTATATTTTATCGCTATCTATTTGTATAAAAGTTCTTTAGCCGGAAATAATTCCCGGGTTATATGGACCACGAATGAGGAAATGTCTTTGGAAAAGTTACTTTAACACTTTATTGTACCTACAGAAGGATATCGGTGTTGTCTGATGTAATCCAAAAAGTTTCTGAGATTTATTTGTATTTATTTTAGGAGAACCGAAAGTTATTTTAGACCTTGTGATTTGGATATCTTTAGCTAACTTTGTTTCTACTTATTTATTTATTTATTTATTTGAGGTAATAGAAAATGTTTAAGAGTCCCTGTAGGCAGCTGAATTGACGAAAATGTTTTTGTGTCCACTTTCAGCATGTCGATTCTGTAAAAATCTCACCGTGAAAACTTGCGTGAAGTGTGCTGTCAGTGTCATTCCACTGATGCTAGGGATTGACCAAGCAAACATTTACAATCATAATCAGAGAGATTTTAATCATACTTTTTGTATTAATTCCGATGATAATTTTATCTTATTTAAAAACTACTAATTTATTTATCAAAATATAACTATTTTGTGGGGGCTTAAAATAAAATAGCAAAACCGAAACATATTCAGAAATCAGAATATCAATTTTATTTAATTTTTTCTTTGTTTTCCTAGATTAAAACCCCACAAAATAGTAATGTTTTGACAGTTAAAATATCACTTTGAAAATATATAAAATGATCAATAGAATTAGCATAAAAAGTATGGTTAAAATCTCTCTGATTATTATTGTAAATGTATTTAATTGAATGAATGTATTTTGATAACAGAGATCCATTGGGTTAGTAACAATAGTCTTAACCTATGTTTTAGTTTAGTTAGTACTTAACTAATAACCTAGACAATGTACAGGTGACAAGTGACCTCACCAACGGGCTGTCATGTCTCCCGGCTATAGCGCGTAGAATACTGCTGGGGCCGCCATGGAGTCTGTTTAACAGCGAGACTGCTTTCTTACGCCGTACAGCATTGAAGCAGTCGGTGCGTGCCTCAGCAAACATGGATGATGCGCTACAGAACCGAGGCAGACGCAACAGTATTAAATTAACGCTAAATGCGTTGTTATACTGGTTCCGCAGAGCATTGTAGGCCTTTTGGGTGTAGCTGAACCACAGGGTCCTCGAGTACAGCGACATGCAATATGCTTTAAACAGCGTTATTTTGACCGTCGCTGTACATCGGAAGAACGGGCGGGTCAGCATATTAGCCCAAACCGACAATTCTCTGCGCTCATACATACATATGAATAAAGTCTTAAAACTAAGTAAATGTGTATTATGTGTAAAACGATTCAATTAAAAAATAATTAAATGAATTTACGTTACGCTAAAGTACGCCACTCGTTCGTGCTAGGCCCACAGATTGGTGATTGCAGAAGTTTACAGAACCTATGCTCCTATAATCCTTTCCCATGCTTTTGTTTTTGATTCTCACAGGCAAATAAGTATGTCGTCGCAAGCGATATCAAGACAACATAATAATCAAAATACTACTTCCGTTTGATTTCATAATATTGGTCAAACCGGAACTTAATTCTCATTGGTTGATCGGTTAGTACAGTGAACGCCGTGAGGTGGCACTATAACATTCGCGCCATTTTCTACACGTAGACAGAGCCGATTGGAGAGCAGGCGGCATTCGTTTTGCGGAGCGCACGCCGGACGGTTGAGAGCACACCATCGGAACTGTCATGTTCACCGTACAAACCTTTGGTTCTTACTACTCACAAAGTGATTGTAAATTACCGAATAAACGTGACTGTGATTTGTGCTTCAAACTATGTTTTACTGGTTGCCCGAGTACCCAACTTCCTCATGGAACCCGTACCAAGAAATTATGATGATGGCCCTGTTATCGCTACGCCCACGCTCGCGCCGTCAAGTATATCCTCATAATTTTATTAACCTTTTATGTTCTGCAGATCAAAGGCCTCCTTTCCCCCCTTCAGCCTTATATCTACCAGAAAATAAAAGTGCAAGCACATGCCATTCCGCCATTCGCCTTTTTAAGATTTTTTGAAGCTACACTGCAGCCTTAAAATGTTAATCTCCTGCAACGTAGCCTTTTTACCACCAAGTGTTACAGACAAAGGTTTCAAAAGACACGTCGATTAACACTTTCATTAAATGCACAGCGTCATTTTGGCGACTTTGAAGTTTTCTTTTTGATGTTCAACTTTTACTGAACTTTTAAGCGGACTTTTATACTTGATGTGAAGTTTTCTTGCTACGTTGTCAGAGTTTTAAGTTGTTCGTGTGGGTAAAAACAAAATGTATCTTCTTGTAGAGGTCCTCGTAAAAGTACTTGTCGAGGGATAACAAGCACTATATTGCTGTGTCACGGTTCGAAAGGCATGTGTGCCAACGAAATACAGCAGTGCGATTCTGTAACCATCTCACCGTGAAAACTTAGATGAAGTGAGCGTGGAGTGAGCTGCCAGTGTCATCTCACCTGATACTAGGGATTGACTAAGCAAACATTAACAATCATAATCGAGATTTTAATAATATTTTTTATGCTAATTCTATTGATGATTTTACATATTTTCAAAGCTACTATTTTAACTGTGAAAACATTACTATTTTGTGGGGTTTTGTGAATTTTGCATCGAGACTGCCGATATTTTAAAGTTTCCATATTTTTCAGTAAATATACAACGTGTAACGTTAAATGCGCAAAACCTGAAAATAGTTTGATCAGAATAACGAGCAGAATTATTAATTGAACCACTTTTTAATATAGGTCACATTTTCCAAAAAATCTTCATTAAAAACGTTGCTGTGTATATTTATTAATAGGTCAAGCAAGCCAATGTCAGAGTGGCGCAGCGGCCCGGTGACGACTCCTCCCTCGATAAAGCATCGTCACAGACGCAAGAAACGATCAGAATGGCCAGTAAAACTAAAACAGCACATAAAACCTTTACAATTTTTTTAATGACTTATTTTATCTCCGAAATAGGTCAATTGAATTAAAAATCAGGTGGGGTGTCTGAGGTTTTGCGCATTTAACGTTACTCGTTGTAAATGTTTTGGCAAGTTTGCCAAGACTTTCTTTATTGATTCAGTACTACTCCTAACACCTTAGTGCTTGTGTAATACATAGTACTGTACGGTGTCTTCACGGCTATTTTACGAGTTGGTACTATCTGCAACTCGTACCTACGCGTAAACCAACTTTGTTGCTGACAGTACCATATCTAGGCACGTATTTTACACAAATTTATACAGCTCCGTCGCTATTTTAGCGTCGGTCGCCGCAAAGCCACTAACAATGGCTTGCCATGGTAATTCAACGTGATTAACATACAGCAAGCCAATTCTGGTGAAGTGCATGGATTTGCTGAAATTGCCAAGCTTTGACATTGAAATATGGCAATTTATATTCGAGCTTTGTGGCTTTTTTTGTATCAGAATAAATAAATTGTGGGCAATAAACACGATCACATGTGATATAGTCTGTTCCAAAAGTATCTAATGGAAGTGTAAACAAACCCTTTTTAGGTTAAATTCTTATGCAATTATTCACTAAATGGAATTAATAACACATCCATCTGTATTTACTAAGTTTGTATATCTCACCACTTTTTCCAATAATTATTGTTCGAATAACATTATTAAATTGTTATTAAAAACCGGCCAAGTGCGTGTCGGACCACGCACAACGAAGGGTTCCGTAGTTGGAATTAATTTAACCCAAGAACAAACTTAACAATGTAGTTGAAAATCATGTCCCATACATTGCAACTGCAAATGTAAGCTGGCCGACTATTACTCTTAAATTTGTAATGCTTACTTGGCTGTAATAGTTTTTCTTTTAACTTCGTTGTAAATATATACATACTACTATCGTGGATTTTTTCACATATCCAAAATCAACCATTTAGCTGGTGGGGGAGGGGGGGCACACTTGACTCTGTCAAAAAATAGCACCTTAAAGCTAAATTTTTCAAAAACGGAATGAAAATGAAAATGTTTGAAATCACGAAAAAAAAATCAGCTGTTCCCTACATTTATGTTCGCATAACTCTTTAAAATGTAGGAAACAGCTGATTTTTTTCGCGATTTCTGTTTTGGTCCCAAAGTAAAAGTTGTTCATAATGATGAGTACAATGGGGTCATTGTACTCATCATTATGAACAACTTTTACTTTGGGATTATGAGGTTGTGCGTTATTTAAGTTACAACTTGTATATCGTAGAATAATGTACCTACCAGTTTTATTTACTCCTTATACCATTGTACGAATAATAAAATAACATAATAAACCCCATACTGGCACTCGCCTTAAGTTTAAGCCAATAAAGCATAACCGCGATAAATACTGATGGACACTTAACAGCTGTGGTCGTAATTACCCCCGCCTGATTGTGTACTAGGCGTTACGGTACAGCCGTTACAGGGTTATAATACGAAAGAGCTTTTGTCTAGTCACGAAAGGGTTATGTAAAAATAAAAAGGGTTTATGTGTTATGATAATCCCGTTATTCAAATATTATGTTTAGTTAAGGGGCATACCCCTTTGCAGGAAAAGAGAAATTCAAAGGAGAATGCCGTCAAATATAGAGCGCTCTGTATCAAACGAAAAGTCCGCTGTCACAATCAAACCTAGTGTATTTGAATGAGAATTTACTGCCTTTCCTATATTGCTAAATATTTTTTTACATAGATTCTCCCAATTCGTATTTATGTGCCATTTACCTACTTAATATGAATTTTCTGCTTGATTTCGAATGTCATATGCCCGATGACTAATTCCCCGAAGTCATCAGATCGAACGTCTGAATTGCCGAAATTCCATATCACCGATGTACCACAATTTCGAATAGCCATTAAATCGAGCGTGCGTTTCGCCGAAAGCCATTGCAACGATAGTCCTATCTATCCATCGAATGTCCATTGGCTCGACGTGCAACGTTTTTAACGTAGTGGGGCAACATTTAAAAAAAAAAAATAAAAAAACTACGGGCTACCCTGACGCTTTCGCCTTAAATGCAAAGTGATTTTATACATAAGATTTGAATGTAAGAGGGTTTCTTCAACTATTTATTTCCTAGCGACCGGTCCCTCATTCGCACGGGCACATACAATGGTATATATCAATACTTCGTGATTTCTGTGCTATATGTAAGTTAAATATGAATTTGTTGTACACATAAACCTTCCAGAATAAATGTCCTAAATGATGGTGTAAACTGCATCAAAATCCATTGTAAAGTTTAGAAGATTTAAACACAGACAGACGAAAAGCGACTTTGTTTTATACTGTGTACAGTACAGATTTTGGTATAGATAGATCTACAACATTTTAAGAGACTTACAATTTAAATTCACTACATAGAATGTCCCTGGAAGTGTGGATCAAATAGAATAGGGGTGTGGGCAAATGTTTTTTCCTTATTGAACAAATGTTTTCTAGCTGCGTAAAAGTACACAGAAAAGGTCCACTCTTCAACAACGTCCTGAAAAAAAATTTAATTGATAGCCCTGGTAGTTTTTTTTTTTTTTATGATTACTGAGCTGCTGATTGATTGAGCACTATGCGAAGCGATTGAAAAAAAAAACAAAAATTGATAATAATTTTTGAACCGTAAAAAATTCACCAACATTCTCAGTGTTAAAAAGTTTGGAAATGACCTTGCCACGCCCCTATTCGATTTAATTCATACTTCCAGGGACACCCTGTATTCTTGCAGAGAAAGGACACGTACAATATTCAACAAGGTTCAAAGAATTTATGTCTGCGGCTACGACAGCGTAGCCAGAGGCGTAGCGATGACATTATTGCCTCGCCTACGAGCTACGCCGTAGCATATCACAATCTTTTATCGCTGTCTTAAAGGGTGGAAACTTTAATGCTATCATGTTTCTTAGTTTCATGCTTAAAATACCAAATTTCATTACAAAAATTTCTATTTTCGTCGACACAAAAAACAAAACTAAGGATCAGAATAATGAAAAAAAAAATGAGGTGAACTTGTACACAACCGGTGATTTACGAAGGCAAAGAATAAACCGCTACAACACGCTGAACAAATCACTTTAACCCTCCCGCGCCGTGTCGTTTTTCCTCCGGTATAACTCATTATGTTCCCTCCAACGTAAGGGTTAGGGAAAAATATACTTAGGTCTCAGATTACATAGAAATATGGAAGACATATTATTTTTGGTTATTTTTGTGAGGATCAATCATGAGGACGATACCGTGTCGGTAAGCCTTTATGATAATCTGATTCTTTGGTTTGCAAGGTGATATCCTCAGTGGTTTTCTATTAGTGACAAATGATATTTGATCATATTACCGTTAGACCATCAATCTTCGAACAGTAACCAAACATAAGAATACAATGTGGAGACGACAATACGACAAAAGAAGAAAAAAAATGTTTTGTTTTTTTCTCTTGTTTCACGATTATTATTTTAAATTTTGATACTTAGTCAAGTATAATATGTATTATTTATGTATAATATAATAATAATAATAATAAATGTTTAAAAACATAACAAAATAAGAAAACTAAATAAATAAATGACATAATAATAATAATATTCCACAACTTTCACACAACGCCATCTAGTCCCAAAATAAAGCAGAGCTTGTGCCGAAATGATCGCGCTCATCACACAAAAATTTGTCCTGGGTGGGAATCGAACCCACGACCTTGGGTAAAGTAGTTAGGGCTACTGACCACTAGACCAACAGGCCTGTCAATCTACTTCTGATGTCGCGGGTTCGATTCTCGCACGGAACAAATAATTGTATGACCTACAAGTAGTTGTTTCGGGTCTTGCTGTTTGTGCATGTGAGTTTTAAATGTTCGTAAATGCACCCACAATACAGGAGAAATTTCTAGTGTGGGGCAACGCTTAAAAACAAAAAAAAAAAGAAAAGAACAAAACATCAACTTATACAAAAAAAAGATTGTGTGTTTTTTATGAAACCACGGTAAAAGTGAAACATTTTTTCACATTATAGACATTGAACTAAAAATGTTCGGAATAATATTCCATTAAGGGTATATAAATATTGGCCCCGGCTGCTCTAACGAACGCCTTTCACTTTATCCATACTACGCGGGCGACCGTCACGCGACATGCAACACACAGACGAAAAAGTTTGAGACGATGTAATAAAAGCTTCACTTTAACAACTGAGTAGGAAATATAGTGACCTTATTGGTGATTATCTTCAGAAAGGTCAGATGCGCAATTCTCGCAACCGGCGTGCATGTATCATATAACCAGATGTATGAACGTAAACGAAGCAAAAGTAATATGTATGATACCAGGTGGCTTTCTGCTTACTCCCATGGGAAGAAGGCGTGAGTTTATGTATATAAAATCAACTTACTTAACCTATTTTCCTACCATTTCTCTTATTACGACCTAAACCTTAAAAGGAAAGGTCTTCTTACGCATTGGCCCACGTAGGCACGGGCGTAAAAATATCGCGGCGGGATTTTATCGCGCATTGGATTTCCAACTCTAACTGTTAAGCCAAGCGTTAAGAATCCAACAGATCGCATCCCAGCACATTAAAAATTTAGACTGTTGGATTTTCAACTTTTCGCTAAGTAGTGCATTGAAAATCCAATGCGCAAAAAAAAATCGCCGGGGGATAACGCCGTCCGTACCTGGGCTGATTTTGTTGAAGATTGATAAGTACCTTCCGTCAAGCAGATTATCCTGCCTCAGAGAGACACGAGGCTAAGATATTCAGGTAGCCTCAAGCGAAGCTTGACATTTTGATAAATACAACTTGGAAATGCCGAAATTTAGGTGTGTAATATACCTCTAGTGTTTCCTCTTCAAGGAAAACACGCGATAAATTATGTTATATTTTATGCTCATGTAGGAGGTACTCGAAATTCATGTCACTTATGCGCGGTTCACATTACTCAAGTAGCATTCCAGTCCAGCGATCGAAACCAGCGCTAGAATGCCACTGAACTAGTGTGTTCGGAATAGATAGTGATTAGATTGACAGTCTACTTCTTCATACCAGCTCACCCTTTTCAGCGCCACTGGAATAGTGTAGACGGTCCATCCAGTGGTGGATTAAACGTGAAACAGTAAACACGCACTGTTGTTTTTTTCGAGTGACTAAATGAATGGAATAATGTAGACAATATGATCCAGCTGGATTACTGGACTGGAATAATGTGAACCGGACATTCATTGCGATAACATGTGCCTAGTTTCTAAGTTGTAGTTTTTGAGGGGACGTAACGAAAATGTAAGAAAATCTGCAACAGATTCACCCACGGTTTTCTTATCTAAGGGATGATTTTTCTATGATAAATGATTTATTTTCTGTAAGTAGGTTTGTACAAACACTTTTACATGTCAATCATATTTTTTAAACTAGGATGAGGTCGGCGTTTCCTATCTGACTACTCTGAGAAGAAAGGCCGAAACAAACTCAGAGGTCACAGTCTCTTTTAAAGTCCAGACATAATCTTGGTCAGATCATGTGAAGACCATGTAGATTGGTGTCTGAAATGGTCTTTTGAGTAAAGAACCACACAGATTGAGCGGACCTGTCCAGTCAGTGCACGCAGTGCAATCGCCAGGTAACTTTTATTCGAGGAATAAATTGACTGTTGACAGATTTTATCTGAAATAACTGTCAAAATTTGAACATTATTCCTCGAATAAAATTATAAAATGATTGAAAAATCAGCACTAATAATCTGGAGAGATAAAAACGGCATTTTTATTTCTCTTTTTACCGGGAATTCAATTTTTTCTACTTTGTTGGTTACAAGGATGTAAACTATGGATTTATATCTCCTTCTTTCTACATATAATGGATGGTAACCCATCCACAGACCGACCTCGGCAAGCGTAGCTTAACCTTCGACGGACCCGTGCGGCTGTTTTTACTTCAACAACAAGCCTCACCTCTTCAAATCTATCTTTACAAACTCGTCTACATATTTCCTCCTAAAATCCAAAAACTGTTTAAGCATATAAAACAACGTAAAAAGATAGAATGAGTACATAAATAAAATTCAGTCTAGGTGCGAACAGAGCGCGCCTATAAAAGACGGCAACTTTACGAGCGACGCCTCGTAGAATCCCCTAATTGATTAATACACGAATGATTACTGAACGTTACTGGAGCAATCAATGGTTTATAGTCGTACCCTGTTGCTTTATTTATTGTTACTACAAAATTTTGGAGATTTAAAGCTGATGAAAATTAAAGTTGTTTTTGTTGATACCGACTACAGGGTGTCCCTGAAAGTATGGATAGAATAGGAGCGTGGGCAAGGTCATGTCCAAACTTTTAAGCCTTTGTTCCAAAAAAAAACTTTGTTGGGAAAGGCTGTAGAGCTATGAAACGTAGCTGTTTAATCCTTACGAAGGTAATCGTATTGCCAGGTGACTTTCCCAGGTCTGAGTCAGAGGTGATTCGTGACTGTCGGTACAGCACTAATCCTAGTGAAGCTAGAGCCTTAACTAATAAACCGCCAATATGCGTCTGGTTAAGGAGGTGAACACATTACGACTTAACCCTAGAACCGTACACTGCTGTAAAAATAAAAAAAAATTGCGATTACTTTTTATTAGTCCACCGATTCGCGCTACCGCGTATTTGGGCGAAGCGGGGGTAGCGTCGAATGGTCGGTCGGGCGTAATTCCTGTGATCGTGTGGTCGTAGTACGCTACAGTTGGGGTACTCTAGTACCTGTGGGTGCTAGAGTAGCCGACGCAAATAAGTATTGGGAATATACATAGAAAAAAGTGGTCATTAGATACTCCAAGCCCTTCCGGTTCCAAATCTGTGAAATGTTCGTTATGTCCAAATTCCAAGGTCAAAAGGCCGTCAATCACGAACCAAATGTAATAAATGTAAAACTTCTATGTTTAGAGCACCAAAAAAATTACAAAATTGTTAATAAGGCAGATGTTAGTGCCTGTTGGGGTTATGTGTGTCTTGATGTGTGCGGGACGCAGCGGGTCTTTCCAATGATGATCTTTATTTATTTACTGTGACTCGATTTATTGGTATATCAAATTTACAAAAATATATTTGCAACGTATAAGGACGACGCGAACGCGCGGCTGTCCAGAGACCTCGAAAGACCAGTGTGTCTTTCGGAAACGGATGTGGCAGCCGTCATGGCGCTGCGACGGGGGGGGCGCGCTCAGCGGGTGCGGAGCGCGCGACAGATGATTAAGGCCAGAGTTGCCCGTTGCGGTGAATAGATGGCGCCAACAGTCGCTTCTTAACATGCCGGCAGCCTTGGAAGAACCGTTCCAACACGAAGAACACGATCATGATGTAGGTAGCGGGCAGATCTTTGAGAAGGCCCGCCGGATGGTGCCCGTGGCTGTACGGATGTCAGCGACGCGGGAAATTCCGTCCTTACCAGGGAACACTTGCGTGACTCGCCCCAATTTCCACTTGAAAGGTGGAAGCCTATCCTCTTTGATAAGGACGAGGCTGTCTTGAGCGATGTCTTCATTGCCAGTCTTCCATTTCGTACGTTGCTGGAGTTCGGACACATACTCCTTGGACCAGCGTTGCCAGAAATGTTGCCTCAGCAGTTCCACTCGAGCATAGCGCCCTAGTTGTGTAGGCGTGTTGGTCGTCAGGTCTTCGCAGGCTGGCGCGGTCAGCGGTCGGCCGATCAAAAAGTGAGCTGGAGTCAGAGGAAGGTAATCGGTCGGGTCGGAGGAGAGTGGGGACAAAGGACGGGAGTTGAGGACGGATTCAATTTGAGTTAACACAGTTTCAAATTCCTCGCGTGTCAACCGCGCGTCACCCAGTACACGCCGCAGATGGTACTTGCAGGACTTGACTCCTGCCTCCCACAACCCGCCAAAATGAGGACTATAAGGGGGTATGAACGTTAGACGAATTTGATTTTGATTAGTAAAATCTACGATATCATTCGAATTTTCAAAAATTACTGCTAATTCTTTTTCAGCACCCACAAAATTCTTTCCATTGTCTGAAAAGATTTGATACGGCTTACCGCGACGTGATATAAAGCGTTTCAAAGCTAAGATATAATCTTGTGTGGATAAGCTACCAACTAACTCCAAATGTATGGCTCGAGTGGTAAAGCAAATAAACAAACAAATGTATGCTTTTATTAACTTGGCACCTCTGCCTTTGCGGTCCGATATGAGCAATGGCCCTGCGTAGTCAACGCCGCATTGCATAAAAGGAAAGTTTGGTTCCAATCTTTCGGATGGTAAATTACCCATAATCGGGGTCAATGTCCTACCTTTCATACGTGTGCATGTAACGCAGTTATGTACTACCTGCCTAGCCAAATTTCGAGCTCCCAGTATCCACCACCGTTCACGCATGGAATACACTAGAAGCTGAGGTCCTGCGTGAAGTAATTTTTTATGTTCGTATTCACACAACAACCTGGTAAAACGATGTTTACTACTCAGCAATATCGGGTGTTTCTTATCAAAACTAAAATCAACCGCGTTGTTTAACCTACCACCTACACGAACAATATTTAATTTATCTAAAAATGTATTTAAACCCGCTATTTTATTAAATAATTTATTTTTATGGTTTAACGGTATATTATTTTTAAGATTGTAGTATTCATCACTAAACGACTGTTGTTGAACTAATTGAGTCAACACAGTAAGTGACTGTTGTAGTTCGCTTACTGATAACGAACCGGTTTTACGGCTTCGACCGTCGTCGCCGGGAGTGAGCGCACGCACATTACTTATGAATCGCAACATATAAGCACAAGCCCGTTGTAAACGATTAAACAATGAGAAGCGGTCAAAGTCAACTACTTGAAGAGACTGATTACAACTTAAATTAATTATGGTTTGTGATTTAACTTCCGGTAATTCGGTGGTTATTATTTCTTCATTATTATTCGAGAATATAAATCTGTTAGGTTCACGTAAAAACGTTGGACCGGTCCACCATATGTGATTGTTATTATATTTTAACGATTCTAAGCTAGCTCCTCTCGTTATGAGGTCAGCAGGGTTCTCGGTACCCCTAACGTGCCGCCATATGATATCGTCAGTAAGTTCGTTGATTTGTACCACACGATTTTGTACAAACGTTTTGAGTGAGTGAGGAGACATACGTAGCCATCCTTGCACTATGGTCGAATCTGTCCAAAAATAAACCTTATCGAATGTTAAACGTAGAGAATTTTTAATCTTATTATATAACTTTGCACCTACCAGCGCGCCGCATAATTCGAGCCTAGGTATGCTTACGGTTTTAATAGGTGCTAATTTGCTTTTTGCGCACAATAGATGCACAGAGATAGGTATAGAATGCTTACAGCTATCACAGCAAGATCTGATATACGCGCAAGCACCGTACGCCTGTTGAGATGCGTCTGTAAATATATGTAGTTCTTTATATCGCGAATCGGTTGTTGTTATATAACGAGGTATTTTAATATTACGTAAAAATTGCAGACTAGAAACGAAATTAAGCCATGTATTTGCAACTTTAATGGGAACTTCTTCATCCCAATCTAGTTTTTGAAGCCATAAATTTTGCAACAATGTCTTTGCTGTGATAACTGCTGGCGCTAGCAAACCTAACGGATCATACACCTGTGAAATGATTGATAACATAACACGTTTAGTCACTATTAAATCATTTTGAGTGAATTCAGTAGTAAAATGCAATTCATCACTTTCTGTGGACCAGCCTAATCCTAATGTTTTAGATAAATGATTGTTACCTATGTTAAGATCTTTAGTGCTGTCAGGACAGACTTTGTGACTGAATGTCCACTTGTGTAACGGAAAACAACCCTGACGCAACACTGCTGCCGTTTTATTACATAAATCGACGAGTGAGTCAAGGTCATCATCACCAGTGATCAAATCGTCGACGTAGAAATCGTCATTAATTGTTCTAGCGACCAAATCATTATCACATTCCCGTGCTAATTGTTGCAAACATCGCATACTAAGAAAAGGCGCTGATGCAGTGCCATACGTAACAGTTAACAAAGTATATAATTTTAACGGTATATCAGGATTTTCCCTCCATAAAATTAACTGTAAGTTTTGCTGATCTGAATCAATTAAAATCTGCCTGTACATTTTTTCAACGTCAGCGCAAGCGACGTATTTATACTGTCTAAACCTCAATAAAATTGAAAAAATGTCGTTTTGTAATGGCGGACCTATGTATTGTATATCATTTAGAGATTTATTAGTAGACGTTGTTGCGCTCGCGTCAAACACAACGCGTAATTTTGTCGTGAGACTATGCTCACGATAAACACCGTGATGCGGTAATATGTAATGTGGTTTATTTAGTAAATCGGTAACATTAGATACCGGGGACATGTGACCCAATGCTTCATATTCTCGCATAAATTCACAATATAATTGTTTGTAGTGTGGTGAACGATTTAATTTTCTTTCAAGAGATAAAAACCGATTCTTTGCTGTGGTGTATGAATCACCTAACGTATCGACAGATTCCTTCAAAGGAATGCGCACGGTGAACCTACCGTGTGCATCACGCTTTGTGGTCTCTGTAAACAACGTTTCACAATAACGATCATCTTTTGATAACGCAAACGATAAATCCGTTAATTCTTCCAACTCCCAAAATTTACGCAATTGAGAATCAATGTGAACAAGATTACATTGTACTTGGTTTATTTTAAACGAATGTTTACTCCGAATAGGGCCAGAAATGATCCACCCTATTTTCGAGTCATATAACGTAGGACCCGAAGCGAGCTTTATTTTCTTATTATTTAACAAGTCCCAAAATATATCCGCGCCCAAAAGTATATCTATATCAGACGGGACACTAAACTTGGGATCTGCGAGCAACATATTTTTAGGTATACGTATGTACTCGCAACTAACGTTCAACGAAGGTAACTTTGATGTTATTCGAGGTAAAACTAAGCATTGGATATCTGTATTGAAATCACTAACTTTAGATTGTATTTTTATTTTACAGGTGTGGGAACTTTTAGAAACGCTTTGTCCTACACCTGTTATGTGAACAGTGGACTGTATAATCGGCAATTTTAAACGATTGCATAATGATTCTGTAATGAAACAATTCTGACTACCGTTGTCAAGAAGAGCCTTTACAGTATAATATTGGCTGTCAGCATCAGGAACATCGATAAGAGCCGTCGATAACAATACCGGTTGTACCGCGGCGCTGCACGTCAGCGCATTACGCTCCGATTGAACCTGCGCATCAGCTGTTGACATAGGACGCGAACTTAACGTGGACGCGTTCATCCCATGAAGTAACGTATTATGTTTCCCTTGACATAATTTGCAAGGGCCATACGAACAATCATTTAACGAATGACTGGAACGAATACAATTTTGACATACCTTTTTATTATTAACAATTGTAAGCCTATCTTGCACCGACATATTAAGAAACTGCGCACACGAATACAGATGATGATTATTACCGCATAATTCGCAAACGCGCTTCTGTTTGTTGTTATCCGTGGTTTGTTTACCTTTGGCGACGTAAGAATGCGAGTGATGAGGTTGACTTGATGGTTTGTCTTTTTTGTGAGAACCTTTGGAATCGACATTACTTTTCTTAAAATTAACCATTGATAGCATATCTGCACGGTTTCTCAAAAACTCCATCAAATGATGTAGTTTTATTTTATCACCATTTAATTGAGACACCAGTGAACCCGTATGTGTTTCCCACTCGCGTTCGGTGGCCGGGTCTAGCTTTTCTACAACTAAATAAATGATAACGGTATCCCACGTATCAGACGGTTCGTCTAGAGATTTTAGTGCACGTAAATTTCGTAAAGTCGAATCAATAAGTTTTCTAATCTGTTCACTCGATTCATTTTGAAGCGGCTTGAATTTAAACAACGATTTCATATGATTTTGCACCAATAAACGATTGTTATGGAACCTGTTTTCCAATAAATTCCACGCGTGAAGGTAGTTTTCGCTAGTGAACTCTAATGCGCTGATAACTTGCGAAGCAGAACTGCTAAGCGATGACTTAAGATAATGGAACTTTTGTATGCTGTTTAGATCATTACGATTATGAATCATGGTAATATACGAGTTTCGATACTCAAGCCATTGATCAAATGAACCGTCAAATGCAGGTAATTTAATATCTGGTAATTTTATTGCTGAAAGATTTGGATTACTACTACCTACATTTTTAGTTTGATTGTCGTTATCGCTTATAAAACACTTCGCGGCAGCCGTAAGACGAAAATATTGCTCTTCAAACGTTTCCCGATAATCTATCTGCTGTAAATCTATTTGCTCAATTTCATCTTGTATTGAATTAAATTGTATAAACATATCAGAAATTGACTGTATTCGTAACTCAAGTTCCTTACGTGTAGCAATATTTATGGAATCTACTTGTTCTAATTTTGAAAGGAACTTCTCGAAAAGCGTCAGCCTGCCCTTTAGCGTGCTTCGGCTTCGTTTCAATTGCCCGAGCTTTAGTTTCTGATTTATTGTAAGGGGATCCTGACTAACATCCTTAAATGCTTCGTCATCACTCATTTTGGCGGTTGAGAAAGGCAAAAGTACTTACAATATTCCTGCACAGCACGTGCCCACGGCGACGCACAACTAGGCAACTGGATAACGCACGACTGAAAAACGAGAAATATCACTGGTTAATCCTTATTGCTGGAAAGAGGAGAGGATGGAACGGGATACGCTACCATTCCAGACCGTGATTCGCTACCTTTCCCACGATGCACTTCAGATCTCCTTGTGACGCCAAGATGGCTGCGTCTCGTCAGTCTCGTGTCGTTCAATTTCGGCTCGAAGGTCCAAATGTTGGGGTTATGTGTGTCTTGATGTGTGCGGGACGCAGCGGGTCTTTCCAATGATGATCTTTATTTATTTACTGTGACTCGATTTATTGGTATATCAAATTTACAAAAATATATTTGCAACGTATAAGGACGACGCGAACGCGCGGCTGTCCAGAGACCTCGAAAGACCAGTGTGTCTTTCGGAAACGGATGTGGCAGCCGTCATGGCGCTGCGACGGGGGGGGCGCGCTCAGCGGGTGCGGAGCGCGCGACAGATGATTAAGGCCAGAGTTGCCCGTTGCGGTGAATAGATGGCGCCAACAGTCGCTTCTTAACAGTGCCATAAGTCTATAAAGGTTTATTTTAATACATTTGTATTATTTCGTAGTAGGGGTACTCCAGTACCCCTGAGTATTGTGACTGATTTTTTTTTTATCGTCTCGGTTCTAGGGCCGAAACAATTCTATATGGAACCAATTTTTTTCTAGTCAACTATACCAGTCGGTAACAATAAAAGCAACAGAGATATAACATTCTATGAAAGTATGCAAGTTCTGAAATTTTGTCCTAGAAACTGATGTCATATTATATATTTTATATATATTTTTTTGGAAGATTGAACTAATATCAATATATTAGTTCAATCTTCCAAAAAAAATATATATAAACATTATAAAGGAAGGCTGTTTGCTAAAATAAAACTGTCTGCTAAGTCAATATCTTCATTTCCATAACAAAAAAATATTGGCCGCTTTAAGTAGCTTTTTGTTACATCATACATTGAAAGAAGCGTCCAGACTCCACTTACGAACACAATAACCTAGACTTAAGCTCATAAAAGTATGTAAATATATATATGTATATACAATATCAACATCTTGCCGGCTGGGGTTCGAGTGTTCACTTGGTTTTTCAAAGATATCGGCCAAGCTATCAACTTGGTTAGTCGACTCTTCACGTGGCCAGAGGGCTGGCCTATTTCTTGGCCAAAGAATTAGCATCGCCATACAACGTGGCAATGCTGCCAGCCTTATGGGCACTGTTCCTGTTGACAGCGATTTGGATGAATTTTTTGATGCCCTATGATTCTTTTGCTTGTTTTTTTACATAGGTACATGTACATATTATTATTTTAAATGTTAGCGTATATTATGTAAATATTATCTTGATTATTCACATCTTGCCGGTTAGAAAATATTCATAAACATCTATTCTGCAGGCCTATTCTGTAAAAATCTCATTTCACAAACGGAGATTTTCCGGTAAATTCGGTTTTTCTTTGTGTACCAGAAACTGTTGCCCAACAAATGTTAACATAACATAACGCCTTTATTCCCTGAAGGGTTAGGCAGAGGTGTACCCATAGTACACATTTTGACGGTTAAGTTCAAGTCTCATGTAATAGAGGTAACTGCCCCGTTGGTATTGTGGTCGTAAGAGCGACTGCTGAGCGTGGGGTCCTGGGTTCGATTCCCGGGTCGGACAGTGTTATTGAACTTTTCCATTAGAAATTTCGCAGTAACAGCCCGGAGCTTGGAAGTTGGCGGTGTGATACCCCCGTGCCCCGGTGCGCACGTTAAGCCGTTGGTCCCGGCTGTCATTCGTGGATCTTTGACAGTCGTTACGGGTAGTCAAGAGCCCAAAAGTCTGACATCCAGTCTTACCAAGGGCTATCGTATTACCCAGTAACTGGTACCAGTATATTATAGTAAATAATATGTATGCATATTATAGATTTTTAACCTATTTATGTATATGTGTACGTTTTTTTATTTATAATTCATATTTTTTTTTTATCATTGTTCCGCTCAACCAAAGCACCTGCCATCTAAACTCTTCACCGTCCTTGGTTGACTGGTAGAGAATGCCTAAGGCATTAAGTCCGCCTTTGTACCTTTTTGTGTGCGATCATATTAAATAAATAAATAAATAAAATCGACTATTTTAAGCCAGACTCCAAATATTCTTCTAGAGGTAGGTAGATCTTAGGTTCGAACCCAGACAGACTCTTTACTTTGTGTAAATTATTTTATCACATCAGCCGGTCGATTCTGTAAAAAATCTCACCGTGAAATCATAAGTGAAGTGAGCACTTAATAGTGTTAACTCCTAGTGAATGACAGCTCACTTCACGCTCACTTCACCCAAGCTTACACGGTGAGATGGTTACAGAATCGCACGGCTGCTCTCAAAACGGTTAAGAAAAACATCGTGAGGAAACCGGTATGTCGTAGAACCAAAAAATTCGAAGACATGCGACATCTACAAACGGGCACTGGGCCCGCGTGGTGGGTTGCGGCCCACTCCCTCTCGTCCAGCCGTGTGTCCTGTGTCCCAACAGTGGGAACATTATAGGTTGATTATGCTATTGCCATCAGCCGGGCATAGATCCAGATTCCGAGCTGTTACTGAAGAAATCCAGAGGGCAAAACCGGGACTTCATGATAGGCATGCTCGCGACCACTAAACCAAAGAGGCATTTATTTATTTATTTAAACTTTTCGCACACAAAAAAGGTGCAAAGTCGGACTTAATGCCTTAGGCATTCTCTACCAGTCAACCAAGGGTGGTGAAGAGATTAGATGACAGGTGCTTTGGTTGAACCGAACAATGATAAAAAAAAACTATAAAAATTGTTGAATTATAAATGAAAAAACGTACACTAATACAAAATATATATAATATACATACATACTATTTACTACAATATATATTTATCATATATACAACGTGTAACGTTAAATGCGCAAAACCTGAAAATAGTTTGATCAGAATAACGAGCAGAATTAATTGAACCACTTTTTAATATAGGTCACTATTTTCAAAACATCTTCATTAAAAACGTTGCTGTGTCTATTTATTAATCGGTCAAGCAACCCAATGTCAGCGCGGCGCAGCGGCCCGGTGACGACTCCTCCCTCGATAAAGCGTTGTCGCAGACGCAAGAAACGATCAGAATCGCCAGTAAAACTAAAACAGCACATAAAACCTATACAATTTTTAATGACTTATTTTCTCTCTGAAATAGGCCAATTGAATTAAAAATCAGTTGGGGTGTCTGAGGTTTTGCGCATTTAACGTTACACGTTGTATATATATACATAAACAAAATTAAGGGAGATGACTCTACACTATTTCGTTTTGAAAATAACTCCGCAATTTCCGCTTGAATGCATACCGACTGGTGGCCGTCCTGATATCAAGAGGTAGCGCATTCCAAAGAAGAATGGACTGAATATGAAACGAAGAATGAACAAAGTCAGAAGTATGAGAAGGACAGAGTAAGAGAAGATTTTTAGAAGAACGCAGATTCTTAGCGTGAGGCATTCATGTTATTCTTTCTTTAACTTAAACCATACTACGTGTTAACAACGGGCCAACAGCCAAATAAAACGGCTGAAACCAACAAAAAACATACTCAAGACAGTGTGAACGAACTGATAAAAAAGTGTTACTCTATCAGGAAAACTAAGAAGAAAATGCTTTAGGTGATAACGATTTGGTCTTCGGTTACAATCGTGACCACTCGGGTTCATTCGGGTGTTGGCCGACCGCCAGGGGAGAACCCGAGACGTCTGATAATCGTATGTCGTAGTACGGGGGTCAATTACCCTGGAATATGCCCAACTTTGATCTCAAGTGAAGTGTGAAAATTCAATTTACTATTACATGGATTGCTTATGAAGCGTTTCTTTATTGAAAGAGGGCAGGGTCGAACTAAAGTGTCGCTTCGTAATATTTATCGCTTTATTTTTCTTTTAGGGTGGTTCAGTGACTTTTTGGTTTATTTTGCTTGAATTACCTTTGTTAGAGGTTTGAACACAGAATGAAATTGAGCTATTGTTTTTTTTCTGGCTTTATATCAATTTATTTAGGGTTAATTTGATTGATTGGGCACCCTGAAGTCTAATTGCCTATCATCAATTCACCCTTAAAGTTTAATATGAGACTATTATTTTTAAAAGAAAAAAAAACTAACGAGAGAATGCGTTCTTGACACCTGTCAGTTTCATACGAACGGATATAATATGTTTTGCGAATTTGATGTTTATTAGCTACAAGAATTGTCGTACTGACAGGTGTAAGGAACGCAAGAAGAAAGAAGAATAAAATAAGTAAACGAACACTAAAGAATAAATTAAAAACTGTTTTCCTTAACGAAGTTGTCGTAAGATGTGAAAAAACCCACTAACTTGCTGTTGTTTAATATGTATATAATGTTGTACTCATGGGTAATACTGAGCTAGTGTCTATAAGTCAGAAAGTAATGCGCATCTGAGGTGCAACGGCTAAATGTTTGTTACTGCGAATGATTGTGACGGCGCGGCCCGCCGACCGGCGCGTGTGTCGGCGGCGGGCCGCGCTGCCACAATACTTGCTGACCGAGTATAAACTAACTAGCAGCACCTCCCGCTTTCACCCACCTAAGTTTAGGTATGTTTTTTTGTAGATATCGATATGTTCCTTAATATCTCGTAATAAATATAGCCTGTGGTGCTCAGGGATAGTGCGGCATTCTAAGGGTGAAAGATTTTTTTTTTTTTTTTTTTGTAATCGGTCTAGTAGTTTTTAAGTTTATTCGTTACAAGCATACATACATACAAAGATACAAATCTTTCCTCTTTATAATATTAGTGTAGATTTATATAGCTTTTACTTTTTAGGTTGTTGTGTGTTTATTTGAACCAAATAAATAAAACAAGACGAGCGCTAATCCCACCGACAAACTGTTACGCAGTTTGGTGGGTTTATGAAACTTTATAAAATGTTTGGTCTATAATAAATGATTTATTATTTATTTATTTTATTCTCTCGATGGCCGGACTGTAGTCACTGTTCATCATCATCTTCGACAGCCCGACTTCACCCACTGCCTGGGCATAGGACTCTCTTTTCGTGCCAATCCCCACATTCCTGTGCACGTCTCATCCAGGTTTTGTCTACGATGGCAACAATGTCATCGGCCCACACAGTCACTGTTAGTAACTCCTCATTTTACAAGTCAGTGGGTCGCAAAAGAGAGGTGACCTTTAAAAAAATAACTCTCAGCGTTCCTAATGTTGTTTGCGTACGTACTCAAGACACTTTACCACACCCCAGTGGATATTTAAGAAACCGCTCTAAGAAACGGAAAGCTAACCATTTATCAGCCATCAAAGCGTAGGCGGAATCTTCGCAGGAAAAATTAATCTAAAGAGGAACAGTAAGTAAATTACCTACTTCAATTCGATGACGTCATGACTTGCCGATAAAAAGCATCGTATAATATTGTACAGACGCCAGCACATCAACATTGGATAATACATACTTACATTAATATTTAAGTTAGATAATGTAATTTCAATGTTTTAACAGTCTTTTGAACCCGTGCGAAGCAAGGGCTGGTCATTTCGTTAATATATTTGATTGCATGAAGACAATACAAAAAACCTCCAAAACTCGCCAATCGCAACACAATCCTTCTCCTATTTAAAGTTAAGTATCTTGATAAACGTCCCTAAGCCGAATACGAACCGTCTCTTAAGTTCTGCGTCGTCTAACTTGAACGGCGAACTAATCTTAAGCCGTGCTTATCCCCGTGGGGGGCCGTCGCAAACTCCTTCAGTTGTTTTCTTTGAAAGCGTAATGTGATAGCGTACCTATATTTATTATGAAGCTAGTTGGTGATGAACGGTAGTTCTAAGTTTTCGCGGATCGAGCGGAAAATTAATTTCTAACTTATTCCAACACAAATTTTGTGTCACGTAGAGTAAACTACCCAATTATTGGCACATTAAGCAATATGGTGGAAAAAAACTCTAGAAACTTCTATTATTTACATTAGATTTTTTTATTTTCCGGTCAGTCAACTTGTTATATTGTGGCAATTACATTATTTATTTATGTATTTTATTACATTACATATGATTTTTCCAGTATTTTCATTCGATATAAGTCATTCGACTTGTTTATTTTCTAAATAGACCCATAGACCATTTACTGGCATCTTTTGACATATATTATATATATTTACATAACATAAGCTAAAATTAATTAAAAAGCTAACAGACTTAAAATAAAAATAATAATATGTACAAGTATATAAAAAGGAGGGCAAATGATCAAAGGGCATCAAAAAATTCGTCCGCATCGCTGTCAATAGGAAACGTGCCCAAAAGTTTGGCAGCATTACCACGTTGTATGGCAATGCTGATTCTTTGGCCAAAAAATAGGCCAGCCCTCTGGTCACGTGAGGAGTCGACCATCCGCTTGGCGATATCCCGAAATAATAGGTGGGCACTCGGACCCCATGGCCCTAGTGTTTCAACCCCAAACGGCTCGAACAAATAAGTTCCAAAGAGATTGGAGTATTTGCGCCGTTTGAGGTTTTCCGCACCTGCAGCAGCCGCACCAGCACAGCCCACCGTGCTTGGAAGATGGGATGGCGCAAGGGTGTCGACACACGTTGCATCCCACACCAAAGGCCTACCTACCTTCCAAGGCATTATGGTCATTCCGTCTGGTCTCTTCCCATCGTCGCGCGCCAAGCCATTGGGTTCTAAAACAGCTGGCACCCCGGCGGTGACAAGAGCACGACGGATGATATCATTGATGCTGGCGTGCCGTGCTAACCGGCCTGCGCTTTTACTGCAGGATAAGCCATGGTGTCCGAGGCAGTCGACACCTTCACCGCATTGGCAGCGATGCGGACCTACGCAAGGGGCGCCCAGACGTAGACAAGTAGCGAGCCGGAAGGTGGTGTCACCCAGCAAAGTGCCTATGTTGGGTGACGGTAGCGCCTGAAGCCAGAGACCCGACTCCCACTCACCCACAGCCAGTAGGCGGGCACGCTCGGCAGTGTTGGTGGACGTATTAATAAGATTATTCCGTACCAACCTGCAGAGCGGCTCATCCCACTGCCTCTGGGAACATGGGTTCACGGGCCGATCTGTATCCGGGCAAGCCATTTTCCAGGCGTTCACTGCGTCAGCCAAGCACGGCACTTCAGAGTTAACCAGGGAGGGGGCTAAAATCTTCCCGGTCAACTTTTCGGTGCTGTGGACAGAGGACAGGAAGGCCGGTAAGCTAATACTGGTAATTTTGCGGATGCCGAGGCCACCATAACGGATGTGTAGTGTATATTATATATATATTATATATATACCATATTATTATATAATATAATAATATTATATAATATATTCCACAACTTTCACACAACGCCATCTAGTCCCAAACTAAGCAGAGCTTGTGCTATGAGTACTAGACAACTGATAAACATACATATATATTACTAAATACATACATATTATAGATAAATTACACCCAGATAAACAACAAATGATCGTGCTCATCACACAAACATTTGTCCTAGGTGGGAATCGAACCCACGACCTTGCGCATAGCAGTCAGGGCCACTGACCACTAGACCAACAGGCCTGTCAATAATGTTGGCATGTACTGGAACACCAGTACCAATAGTAGGCATCAGTCAAAAAATCAAAATCGGAAGTCATTTATTCAAACTAGGCTGAGTTGATCAGATTAATGGCATTTAGTCATGTTCTTATTATTTAATGATAAGTTTAGAGTGCCAATGAATTGGGGGTGACAACAATAGGTCAAGTCACCCTATTTCACGTTGTTAATCGTATCTACTTGGTTGTACTATTTCTTACGGGTATTCAATTCAAGTAATTAATATTATTCTTTATTGTAATCCATAATGTATGCATACAACTGGTAAGTATATTCACAAAGACTAAAACTATTACAATATAAAATATAACAAAAAAATAAAGATAAAGGCATCTCACTGGGTATCAAAAAATTCGTCCACATCGCTGTCAATGGGGTAAGTGCCCAAAAGGCTGGCAGCATTACCACGTTGGATGGCAATGCTGATTCTTTGGGCTAAAAATAGGCCAGCCCTCTGGTGACGTGAAGAGTCAACCAACCGTTTGGTGATGTCCCGAAATATTCGACGAGCACTCGGACCCCAAGGCCCTAGTGTTTCAACCCCGAACGGTTCAAACATCTAGCTCCCAATAAGGTTGTTATATTGCCGCCGTTTGAGGTTTTCTGCTCCTGCAGCAACCGCCCCAACACAGCCCACCGAGCTAGGATGATGGGATGGCGCGAGAGTGTCAACACAGGTTACATCCCACACCAAAAGCCTTCCCTACTTCCAAGGCATTATAGTCATTCCATATGACCTCTTTCCATCGTCGAATGCCAATCCAGTGGTAAGTATTAACAAATAGAAAAAGATATGGACCCTGACAGGCACAGCAACATTTTATATAAGTAGGAGAGAGGGAGAGTGCTTTTATTATGCTTTTAAACACAAGAAATTGAACCCAAGGCGGAAAAACCAAAAGCTGTCAAAATGGTTCTCGTATTTCATATGGCCAATAAAAGTAGGCAAAAATGTCCACAATCACACCACTTTTGGCAAACTTTGGTTGATATGGAAGAATTATGTTCAAATGATTGTTATTAAAACAGTATACTTCCTTCAACACAAGATATTGGTCGACCTAAAATCAATACTACCTGGCCCTCAAGTACAATTATTTATATAGGCAATGAGGCCCTTGGTACGCCTTGGGAATACTTCTCCGGGAATTTGTCGTGTGACTGACAGGGGCAGAAGTATTTATGCTGAACCCGTAAAATTCTTAATGTAATAAGTTTTCACGAGTACAATTTTATCAGCAGTGATCGGATAATCGGGTGCTTATATACCTAAACTTCTTTCCACGAAAGAATAATATGGACATTCCTTTCTGAATAAATAAGTAATCCCGGGTTCCCGGGATTGAAAAATTTTGTAAAACAACTATACCAAACTTAATGAAAGTAGAGCAGTGGTTATTTTGATTTAGTATCTTTATTTTATTCAAAACAAATGAAATGTCATAAAAAATGACAATGTGGTCAAGTAGTGGAAATTGATTTATACAACGTGTAACGTTAAATGCGCAAAACTTCAGACACCCCAACTGATTTTTAATTCAATTGACCTATTTCAGAGAGAAAGTAAGTCACTAAAAAATTGTAAAGGTTTTATGTGCTGTTTTAGTTTTACTGGCCATTCTGATCGTTCCTTGCGTCTGCGACGACGCTTTATCGAGGGAGGAGTCGTCACCGGGCCGCTGCGCCACGCTGATATTGGCTTGCTTGACCTATTAATAAATAGACACGACAACGTTTTTAATGAAGATATTTTGAAAAATGTGACCTATACTAAAAAGTGGTTCAATTAATTCTGCTCGTTATTCTGATCAAAATATTTTCAGGTTTGCGCATTTAACGTTAGACGTTGTTTATCTAACAGATTAGCGATCGAATCGGCTCCATTGTACTACTTTACCCGGTCGTACGAAACGTCACAGTTTGAATAGCGTATAATTGTTGTTATGTAAAACACAAACATAAAGTCCCAAACTGAGCAAATGCATAGTTTTTGAGAAATGCAATATAGTTTTTTTATTTTTTTTTATTTGTTTAGGGACATTTATAATCGCAATGCGTATATCAGTCCCATCGTACCCTAAATACATATTTGTATAACCGTTATTTAAGCACATTATTATACAATAAACTGCACAACACCTTAAGCATTCACTTTTTGAACAAATTCCAATGCAAACAAAAAGTAAAAGAATATTTGCTAACCCTAAACTATGACGGCACGGAAGAATTACTCAAACCTTAGTAACTTAAACAAATCAGGCACCACCCCACACAGCATTCACATACACTTACTCATACATCTACACTCACACACACACACAGCTACACTCACCCAATCACACACAACCGGCACTTGTTACTCCCTTTTCCTTGATATGAATCCATTAAAACTATTTTTACCCTCTTTTCCCCGTTTTCTCATCTTCAAAATTAATTGTATTACTCTAGTTTATTTTTTACAAAAGTACACATTACCAATTTGTAAGCAATTATTGTAATGTTCCGAATGGACGGATGGACGACCCCTGTAACACAGGTTTTTGCCTAGCACGGGGGTCATTGATCATTTATTTTGGACCAGGCTATTCGCACGCTTAAATTAAGTGTCACTTTGTATTTGTGTACCTATTTATGCCAAATGTCAAATAAAAAAATATAAAAAAAACATTTGGGCCATGAACCTAAACAGACTATTCGCATCATCGCCATTTGGTTTAGCCAGAATTTTGTGGAATGTACCCACTTCAAGTCTGTTCAACCTCAAGGCCCTAAATAAATCATTTCTCACAGACTCATACCGAACACAGTCCATCAGTAAGTGGTGTATGTCTTCAATAACTCCATACTCCACACAGTTAGGCGAGTTCGTTTTTCTCATTATAAACGCAAAGTTAATGCATGGAATGTCTCCAGATCTGAGTCTATGTACAGTAACAACTAATTTTCGACTTATTCCTAACTTAAAAAATACGAAAGTGAGTTTGGTTGTTACGCTTTCACGCTAAAACGGCTGAACGTATTTGGATGACATTTGGCTCACAGATAAACCATGACCTCGGTAAGGCCATAGGCTACTTTTCATGCTGGATCGCAGACGAAGTTGCCAGCAACAGCTAGTAAATAATAATAAAACATTTATTTCGGGCTAAAATGGCAGATAGACATATCAACATCAAAATCAAAAGTCATTTATTCAAACTGGACTGAGAATCAGCACTTTTCGAACGTCAAAATTACAAAAGACAGTCCCCCAAAACGCCCGCCCTTCACCACTTCCTAGTGCTTTCGTACATATGCGCCTACCTTAGAAACTAACATATATAGGTATGTAAAGCATAAAACAAAACTTGTGTTGATAAATATAGCTTAAAACTATGTTAGTAGCACTTGACTAGCTTGCCCTTGTGTTGTCCTGTGCTGCTTGTCTGCGGAAGCGACGGTACACCATATCCTGCGACCAAAAGTTTTCTTCCATGACGACGAGCAGATAACAATTCGGCTTAAACTAAGCTTATTTCCATTTATTGGGCAAATCCCCAAACTGAAAAGTCATAAAGGTTAGGCGTTGGCTCCCACTGCTACCACAAATTAAACAGTTACTTTGCCAACTTGTTTAACATTTAGGTATGACTTTAAGGATCATTCTTCGAAAGTTTTATCCAATGTAAATAAAACCAATAATTATTATCTCACTGAAATAATAAGTTGTTTTAAAGTTGTGCGTGTGTGTTTATCTTCTAGGTTTATCCAAGCAAAAGTCGAAGGATATGAGTTCTAGGAAACTAATATAATTTTGTTAGATAGGTAATTATATGATAACAGTTTTGCTGCCCCGTTGGTATCGTGGTCACAAGCGCGACTGCTGAGCGTGGGGTCCTGGGTTCGATTCCCAAGTCGGGCAAAGTGGTGATGGGTTTTCCATTAGGTTTTTTAGGACAGCCCGGAGTTTGGAATTTGGCGGTGTGTTACTCCGTACCTCGCAAGCACGTGAAGCCGTTGGTCTTCTCTCTCCGGTCGTGTCGGATTAGGTGACGTCCCATCGGACCAGGAAAGTGAGGCACTATGCCAGCGCCGAAGGCCTCCGTTGAGATTGACCGCCACGGCCGTCTGGGGGACTGTTGTGGTTTTGCTCCCACATGCTTTGCTTCATGGATACATATTCTGGATGATTTTATCTGGGGGGCAATTCTCGTATTTTTATTAAGAACGTTTACAGTCTGATCTCAGTCTCAATTTGACAAAATACCTCTAATTTCCATACATTTTTGACAAGTTTTTAACATTGATTATCGCTGAGATTGCGAATAGATTTTGAGCGTTTTCTATTACGAGAATTGACATTCTAATATCTCAAGTAATGGATTCCGTACTTAGATAATTTTTTGGATGAATAAAAAACAAACTAATGTTTCTACCGGCGAAGTAACTCAATCTGCCTAGCCTTGTACCAGCGATATTGGGGTCGGCTGCCAATCTAACCGAATGCAGCTGAATACCAGTATTGTACATGGAGCGACTGCCTATCTGACCTCCTCAACAACACAGTTACTGGCTACACGATACCGCCGATGTACCTACATGCTAGAAATTTCAAACTACATTACAATGTTACTACAAAACCCAGTAATTAACGTCAGGTAGTTTAATTAATCCCAGTTTAACAAAAACCAAGAACTAACAATTAATCTGAAACGAATTAAATGTGTGCTAACGAGTTTATAACGAGCCCGGTTCAACTGAATGTGACAAAGGCTTAACAAATGAATGAACGATTTTTGTTTGAACATGTTCATTAAATGTTTCGAGGGGCCCGTGGCTAAATAATGACAGCCGCACAGATCGATCGATCAGGTTAAGCTACGCTTGCCGCGATTGGTCTGTGGATGGGTGACCATCTTTACATACCGAGACCCCTCCGTGCCTCGGAAAGCACGTTAAGCCGTTGGTCCCGGCTGTCATTCATAAATCTTTGACAGTCGTTACGGGTAGTCAGAAGCCCGAAAGTCTGACAACCAGTCTTACCTAGGGGTATCGTATTACCCAGTAACTGGGTTGTGGAGGTCAGATAGGCAGTCGCTCCATGTAAAATACTGGTATTCAGCTGCATCCGGTTAGACTGGAAGCCGACCCCAACATAGTTGGGAAAAGGCTAGGCAGATGATGATGTTCATTAAATGTTTCGTGGGAACAATGAATGAATTAGAGCGATCACTAGTGTAAACCTACTTAGATACTAAGTTAGCTTTAAAGATAACAGGTATTAAAGATAAAAATACTTCTTTTTATTATTTTGAGAGGGCCTTTCAGTTGTGAAACCATATTGGTTACAAGATATAAGTAACGTCAAGATCCATTTTTAAAATGTAATGATAAGTTGAACTTAGAGCAAGTGCAATCTTTTAGATTTGCTACATAATTATTTTTATTAGATTGATGTTTGCACGAAAAGTATCAAAAATAATTAACTATCGCCAATTTGACAAACGTCTCAAGGTTAGAAACCATTAAGGCCTATTACAAAAATGCGCATAGATGCATGATTTCCTCGTTGAAATGGAATACTATTCGTTAGTTGTTATAAATAACAATTAATTGGTAAAGAAATCTCTTTAGAAATCGCTTTTTTATTATTGTAGAAAAGAAAATGAACTATTCGTTTTCTTCTGTACAGTAATAATAAAGCGATTTTTTTATTATTTATCTATTTATTTAGCAATAATCATTCCCCTGATGCTTGTTTAGGCAAAAACTTACGGAGAGCTGATTTGATAGCTCTAATTCGCAGATTCCGTTGAGTATAGTCCATCAAAACATTTTTTTCATATTATATACTTTTTTAATAATAGAATACATTTTTGTTATATGCTTTATAAATAAACAAAAAACGACCGAACCTAATTCAATTTTCTACTGGAAACAAGTCTGAATATCTCCTAGCTTCTATATCATTTTCACGTGGTATTTATACTAAAATAGTCTCTAATAATTGTTTAAACAATATCAATAAAACAAAAAAATGATACTTCGATTTTTTAATAAAGGAAATAAAAGTAGGTACTATATATTTCACTGCGCAGGCGATGCGCGCTCGCCCTGGCTGGAGGCCTTAATTTATTGAGGCATCCACAGGCAAGTCCGGTTAAGCAGACGACAACCTCATAGGTTGAACTGCGAGAAGCCATTTATAAACAAAAAAAAAGAGAAAAAATGGTGCATGCTCCGTACTCGTATCGAAATTTAAGAGGGCTCTTAAATAATTAATCAGTCTTTTTCCACTGCTGGGACACAGGCGTCCTCTCTGGGAGAGTGGGCTGCAATATAACACGCGAGCCCAGTGCGGATTGCTAGATGTCACATGTCTTCGAATTTTTGGTTCTAGGACATGCCAGTTTCCTCACGATATTTTCGTTCACCATTAAATTAACATAAACTTTCACTTAACTTAACTTTTACGCATACCTACACAAGTTTCCAAAGAAAAGTTATCAAGATGGCCTTGGCAAACCCTTCGAGTAACGAACTATATTATTATGTGTGGTTAAAGTATATCACGCAACCCGACTTTTATTATTAATTGCACGTGACACGCTTACCAAGTGATGTAATAACTAATAATCAGTCGGAATGTTGAAGGTGGTGAGGAAATGAAGTAAGGCCCTTGTGATTGGTCTTTTCTTGTTTTATTATGTACTGTAGAGGCTATAGCCTATTTGATGCTTGAATGTCACCTTTGTGAATACTTTGAAAAGTTCATGGCATACGAGAAAAACATCGATTTATAAAAAGAATGAAAAAAAAAAATCTAGGCGGCGGATTAACTGACAAGCTAAGTGACAATGATAAAAATATAAAAATGTAGAACCATCTTTATAAACAAACTCAAGGCATGTTTTTTTAATGAAACCAATTATAAACACATTTGAATTTTCATGGAGTCGCGGTCGGTCAGTCATAAAGATAAATCTAGTGGCCCGTCCCAAAGCGTAGCAGATTCCTATGGACATGAACGGGCAAGAAACTCCATGGAAGATCTTTAAATCAAAATATTGTTCAAAATACACCACTTTTGTTGAAATTATAAATATAATACGGAGAACTATGTAGAAAGATATTAATATAGATATAGCAAGTAGGTAATTCGGATGGCAGTAATACAGACTATAGGATTTCTATATTGAAGACGATTGTATCTACGGCTGATAACCGCTACGTAAAAAATAATGTGCCTATATTTTTTAGAAAAGAAGTTAGTTCAGTTGTTCGAGGTTCCCGGAAAGGATAGACTAACAGTTTCCTAGTTTAGGTAGATCACCTAAAACACCGAAAATAAAACCTATAAGCAGTTTTCACAGTAGCCCGAAAATAAATGAATATTTAGTTTTCATGTAGGTATCTTGTAAGATTACAAGGTAGCAAGTTCGTATAATAAACCCGTATAATAAACACGGTTTTCTGGAAGGAACTCTCAGAGATTACCATTTTTCACTTACGTACTGGTTCCCCTGTGTAAAATAATATAATCATTTGAAATATTCCTTTCCTTTACCTTGGTAATTGCTATCGTAAAGTTTAGTTCAGCATCCCTAAAGGGCTCTTTACGAAAATTCTTTTATGAAGAAAGACGTAATCTGGTTTGGGTTTAAAAGTAATCGTGCAAATATTTTGTTTCGGAAGAATAGCAGCATTCTTCCTTCACCTTGAAATAATCCTATCCCGTTTACCTATTATAATGCCTACGGGACTTGAAATTCTAAAAGACGTTCGAAGCTCCTGCAGTTTTAATATTCTCAAGTATTTATCACCTCGCTTGTGTGATGGATTTTCATCATAATTATGGCAATATAATTATGTTTTATAGTACAATTAATTTAATTTTAGTAATAAAGGATGGGCAACGCAGTATGTTGTACTATGGTCAGATAGGAAACTGATTTTTAACGTCATCGCCTTTTGCGATATCCACGTAGCTGCATAATGTATTCTTAGCTGACAACCACAAGTAATAATGGAAAAAACAGTAGAATAAGAAAATCAGTTGGTATTATTTTGGATAAAATTGAAACGCTTACCAAAACTTTTCTTTTTTTTCTACTAAAAGGATAATTATAATTTATTGAAATGAATTAATGTACACTAAAAAAGTTTACTGGTAGCATGCGTTCATTTCTGTATTAGTCATCAATTCAGTCATAGATAGTATTCTTCGTTAGTTGTACATTTTTTTTGTTTCCACGTTTCTCAGCTTAACTTTTATTCTTAGCTCCCACAAACGCACTTACAGTTTTAAAAGGAAAATAAAAGTTCTACACAAGTTAGGTCCTCTCAAAGACAGGCTAGTGGTGGTCAGTAATTGGCAATTAGGTCCATCTGCAGTTGCAATTAGATCTGGGACCGGCAGTATTAACTATGTAGAGCTTCAGTGTAGCTAAACGACTTTAAGTTAAATGTTAATAGGAAAATTGTAGGATACGGTTAAACTTGCTGTGTTGCTGGGGGTACATTTTAGTATTTTCTAGTTTTTAGTAACCATTACGTAGGTACAATAAAATCATACTGTTCAGCGACTAAAATATTATATACAACATTATTTTTAGTATATTGCAAACCTGAATACAGTTTGTTCAGAATAAGTAACTGAATCGATTCCAATAATTTTTACACCATGTTATATTGTGTCCCAAAAATATTTAAAAAAAGGTAACAAGTTAGACAACAAGCGACACTAAGTACATATCCGTAATCATATGCGCACAACACAGGTCACAGCCGGTCGGCCGGCGGCGCGTGTTATGTGGTAACCAACTTTTTGTACCGACAAGCATGTAACATACCAAACTTATAACTTTGTGATTTTTTATGATACAGTTTAGAAATTTTGTACATAGATTCTTTACACAAAAATACTAGACACGTGTTTCGGGTTTCGCATACACTAAAAATAATGTTGTTGTACAATTACTAACCCGCGAATCCGACTCGTATATATCGTGTATTTCTTCATTTTCAATACAAATATCTAGGATGAAAAGCAGCCTATGTTTTTCTGCAGGTCTCAGGCTACCTTTTTGTCAAATTTCATAACGATTGATTTAAGGTTCAGCCGTGAAAAGGTAACAGACAGACGGAGTTTACTTTCGTATTGAAGTATTGATGGTGCTAGTATTAACCTAAAGGCTGTTCTCCATAATAAACGACCAATTGGAACAGGGCACCTAGTTTCTGACGTTTCACAAGTGCCCATGTAGGTTTATGTGAAATAAAATATTTTGATTTTGATTGTGAACCATGCCCGGACTGCCTGATTTTATACTTTAGATGTTTGTCTCCATTGTCTACACTGATCAAGATTGATAATAATCAATGATTTTTCTCCTCCGTATGTGAAGAGGCCTTTGTCATGCCGAGGCATAATAATATGGGTGTGTAACGGTTGATATAATAACAAAAAATCTAACGTTCACTTGACCTAATTTCAGTTAATATACTTTTGTTTAATATAACGATCAGTTGAGATAATGAATTGTTGATATAATTTAATTTTATCTAATTTCTTATGAACGTTACGTTACGTTACGTTTTTTTATATGAACGTTATTTCAAGTGAAATTAGAGCATTTGTTATTATATCATACATTACACACCCTAATAATATACAGAACGTCCAGTAAATAGTACTACATAATGCGAGGAGTGATAACTTGGGTCAGTACCCACCAACAGAGTACAACTATGAGAGCACAGTATCCGAAAAGTTACGGTTTGCAAGCTTTACAAAATATCGAACATTCTCCGTTTTGCCCTTACCTAGCATCGGATTTTCAACAACTTGTTATGAAAAAAACCTTTTCTCGTTCTTTTTTACATCGCCGACATTTGTATGTAAAGTATCGTATCAATGTTGTGTATTTTATTAATTAAGAACCACATTGTGTGAATATAACAAGTACTTTGCAAGTATGAATTCAGATTTTCTAAAATGCTTGTGGACCTGAATTGTATAGAGCCCTGGATCAATTGTAAAAATATCAAGTAGATGTTTCGGTCTTTGTATAACATATTAAAATAATAAGCGTAGTTTTGTTTTTATTTCATTCGTTCTATATTTGAGGAAGTTTTTACGAACCAGCCTGAATATTCAATTCAATTCAATTCAATTCAATTTATTTATTTCAGATAATAAAAATCCATAATATTACATAAAACCAATATAGAACATAAAAAGAATAAAATTTAAAAATATTTTGAATTTTGAATTGAATTGAATATTTGTTAGGTTTTTAGATTTTGTTCATGGAATAAAAAAAAAATATATTTTGTTTTTATTTCTCTTGTCACTCTTTGTATTTTACAAACTAAACAATTATTTTGGGGTAACATGTAGTCATTTTACATTCTATTTTTTTTTTTTTTGGGATACACCCCAATATCTAAAACGCAAGACTAACTTAATATAAAAGATACGCTACCACAAACTCCCGTCAGACCCGAGGCCCAAATTAAATATAGAAAACAGTTGAAATTTATATCACGTAGAGAAACGTTACGTACTTCAGCCTAATGTGAGATCATTGACCCATTTTCAGCCTCCTGAAACGTTCACTCAGTGACACCTTTACCTTTCAAGATTTAAAAAGGAAGAAAAAATGACTTATTCTGTTAGTAGATATTTGTGGGAAATGTTTAGTAATTTAATTTAATAAATTGTAGCAGTAGTAGTAAAAAATTGTTGAATAGTTATTTAAAATAATATTGTTACAAAACATGAATGTAACAAAGAATTTAAATATTAGAGCTATGTTTATTTATATTAATAAGGTAAAATATGAAACCATTTTTTTTTCATTACGAATAAAATCCGTCGTTGTCTTTTTCAAATATAAAACCCCAAAGCCAAACAAAAATAAAACAACAACCTTTAGCCTTAAAACTAAGTAAAACAAAACTATAACTTACATTACAAAGTTGTTACAAAGTCACAAAAAGTCACTTCCACATTCACAACACACTTGTAAGTAGTACGTACGTCACGTTCGTAGCAGCGCTACGGCGCTACGAGCGTAGCGGTCTAGGGGCGGCGCGCGACTGTGGTCCTTTGCTACGCTTACCGCACGGCCTACGGAGGCTTCGACGGAATTCCACTGCGTGATCGATGAGACATCGCGCCTAAGCCAAGGGGTGTGCTATGTTTGTCCCTCTCATGATTTATACTTATATTTAAGATGTATTTTGATGAAGAGTGTTGATAAACTTTGATTTTAGTGTGATTTTATAAAAATAAGTTGTTATGTGTAATTCAAGTTTTTCTGAAGTTTAGACGTTATAATTTAATGATTTCCAATCTTAGGTAAAGTAATATTGGAACATTTTGTAAGCTTTATTTTTAAAAGTTTATTAAATTATTTTTATAAGCATCTCAAATCTTATTTGTCATCAAAAATCGTATAAATTTGATATGCTTGACAAAATTAAATCTTAAGGTGGATTTCACCAGTAAAACTGATCAGTATATCTAAACTGCGTTCTAGAGTGTCAATATTCCACAACAATGATGACACCGGCCGCTCTTGAACGCGGTTTACATGTGCTAATCACGTTCAATTTCATTGGTGAAAATCGTCCTTAGTCTTACAATGTTACAATAATTTATATTGGGACGAATATGAAATAAATTCAATATCGAACTATGGCATAAATTTCGAAAGACTTAAAGCTTCAGTCTAGTATATAAAACGTAATTTTCGTAAAAATATACATACATTATTCACTAGTATTTTACGTGGGTTAAGTTATAAAAATATAATTTTCAAACTTCTTTTATGCTTCATTGAAGGAGTTTCGTCCGGGATTATATTTTAGACGTTGCTTATGGCCCATATTTTTTTATGGAAGCTTATAATATTACGCGTGCGTAGCTTTTCGCTGTGTTTTTTATGTGTAATTAAATTATATCAATTTCTGTAAATTGGTTCGAAAAAACACTTTGACATGTCAAAATTAAATTATGTTTAAAAACTAGTTGATTTCAGTGATTTTGACTGACTACTCTGAGAAGAAAATCTGAAACAAACTCAGAGGTCACAGTCTCTTTTCAAGTCCAGACATAATCTTTGTCAGGCCGTATGAGACGTAGTAAGTATGCTTAATACGCCCGAAAAAAAGCTTAAAATAAATTTGTAAGAATAGTGTGAGAAGCCCCTCAACTAGGTGGGCCGACCCTAAGAAGGTACCTAGCTGGGACAGTGAAAGCGGAGGACGAGTGTTGTAGCGTAGGCTGAGATGGGACAAGTAAGACTGCGATAGGCTACTTGATTGTATGACTAAGATTGAGATACTTTAAATAAAATAAAAATTAAATTAAAAAAATATATATTTATTCTCAGGTAACAAAGTCCCATAGATAAATACCTTAACTTAAGTATACATATAACAATTGTGTTAGTAAATAAAACTTAAAAACCGGCCAAGTGCGAGCCGGATTCGCGCACGAATGGTTCCGTACCATTATCTATAAGAAACGGCAAAAAAATCATGTCTGTTGTATGGGAGCCCCCTCATACAACAGACATGATTTTTTTGCCTTTTTGATTGATTTTTTTAAAGGGGTGTGAGCCTGGAGATCTGTCATACAGGTCCCGAACTTAGTTCAGACTCCAGCTCGCACAGAGGTTCTCATTAGGCAAAATTGAATATACGCACTACTGTAACAATGTACCTTTATGAGAGAAATAAACTTTATATTTAGTATTATTTATTTATTTATAATATTTATTTTATTCTGTTTTTTAGTATCTGTTATTATAGCGCCAACAGAAATACATCATCTGTGAAAATTTCAACTGTCTCACTATCACGGTTCATGAGATACAGCCTGATGACAGACCTTCGGCCGGACAGCGGAGCGGGAGTAATACGGTTCCGTTTTTCCCTTTAGGTACGGAACCGTACAATGGATGGATGGATGGCATGGGACATCGATGTACAACCTGCCAGTCGATTCTGGAAAAATCTCACCGTGATAAGGTGAAGTGAGCTTAGAGTGAGCTGTGAGTCATGCTGATGCTAGGTATCGACACTATTGACGACTCACTCCACGCTCACTTCACCCAAGTTTGCACGGTGAGATGGTCACAGAATCGCACGGCTGTTATCATGATTTCAGTACGTGCATGATTCTGAACGAACACCTCTGAACAACTCAGGCGGGGGGGTTGATATTTCTCGTTGATTATTTTTTTTTTAATTGCTCCGCCATACATTTGTACCGCTTAGGTATTGCACTTTTTTTTATGAAACAGCAGGTTTTTTTTTTATAACCAACGAGTTTTTTCTGCGCTAGGGTCATGTGCTGAATTCATGGTTTGCGGATTGTATGTATTACACAAATAAATATACAAAGCATTAATATTTGCCGAACCATCAATAATGTTTCATCTGCTCAAACATATTCTGATATCCGTACCATGACAGATAGCTACATTTATATCCTTTTTTGTGTAAACAAACGAAATTATGACAAAATAAAGTACCTAATAAATCACATCACACATTGTCGGTGTGACCGGCAGGTGAAATATTCTCGAAGGATAATCGGCGGCCATGACAGGGAGAATAAAAATATAGGCTCGGATCGACGTGGGTCAAAATTAAGGTACATAAATGAAAAATATAAAGATAAATGGGTTGCGGACTTCCGGAGTCCGGAAACAGTTTAATTGTTTTTTAAGCCAATGTTATAAATCTTTATTAAGTACATATTTACATAGTTTAAAAAGCTAAATGGTTTTATTATTATTATTGTAATATGTACAAGTATATAAAAAGGAGGGCAAATAATCAAAGGGCATCAAAAAATTCGTCCGCATCGCTGTCAATAGGAAACGTGCCCAAATAAAAGGCTGGCAGCATTGCCACGTTTTATGGCAATGCTTATTCTTTGGCCAAAAAATAGGCCAGCCCTCTCGGCGCATGAAGAGTCGACCAACCGCTTAGCGATGTCTCGAAATACTAGGTGGGCACTCGGAGCCCATGGCCCTAGTGTTTCAACCTCAAACGGCTTCAAACGGCGGGTTTTTGTGCCGTTTTAGGTTTTCTGCACTTGCAGCAGCCAATGTGAAGAAATATTGCATTATCGATCATTTTTCAAATTGATTACAAATTATTTACAAGCTTAAACTCCATAGTTAAGTGAGCCTGTGGGAATAAATTATGTTAAGCACCTTCCGTCTTATTACAAAACGAAATCTCACTTTAATTCTAGCCTTTGAGCCAGTTTTTGTAATTTGAACTTTATTTAGATTTAAGCAACGTTCTTAATACCAAAATGTCATCTTAGCAACGAACTAAGCTGTAATTTTTGCATAAAGAACTGCATTTCTATAACAGTTAGGTTTCTAATTCATAAATGGACTCAGTGTTCAAACCTGATCTAATGAAAAATCTTGTTGTTGGGTTGTTGTTGCTTGTTATTTTTTAAGTGCACCTTATTATTTTGAATGAAAATTACAGTTTGAAAAGGTAACACGCTATCGCTATGTCTGAGAACAATTTGATTGAAAATTTATTATCTTTATCGCTCCTTGACAGTACTTATCTCATCTCAAATCCCTAAACATCACTTTGAATTTCGAACGGTATAGAAATGTGAAACCGCTTTAGTTTTAAAAACAAATGAATTCGTGGTCGCATTATATGCGGTCTGTTGAATGAGGTTCGAAATGAACTTTACAGAATATCACTGAACTGAGAATGAATTTTCGAATTCCTGTTCTGAATTTCTTGAATGAAATTCGATTGAACCCCAGTTTCAATAAATGCCGCGGTCGACCACCAACCTAAAAGGTTTCTACTCGTATTTTCAATTAATCATACTAATGGCTTACGTAGGTACTCTCCGATATGGGTCACACTTCCACACAATCATTAATATACTCTTATACTCGTATGTACACGGTGCCCTTTCAGTGGGTGGGAATACTGTTCACGATAATTTATAGTGACGATTTTGTACCACTTGTTTTGTTAGTTTTGGAGATAAAGAAGATTTGAATTTACATTTGCCTGACCCGACCTTCGGTGTGTATGCGGCGTCTCTCCACAGACATTGTAGCGCATGTCCTGTCACCTGCACACATGAAGACCTAATGGCTGTGTTAGCGAACGGTATTCGCGTTGCTGAATTTTGGGCAAAACAAATTAAAGAAACTAGAAATATTTCATGTTATTTTTGCCATCATAATATTTTTTATTATTATTGATGATTTTAAATAATTTCAAAGTAGTATTTTAGTTTTCAAAACATTACTATTTTGTGGTGCTTAAAATAAAATAGCAAAACAGAAACTTAGTCAGAATATCAATTTTCTTTCGTTTCTTTATTTCCTAGGTTAAAACCCCACAAAATAGTAATGTTTTGGACAACTGAAATACTAGCTTTGAAATTATATAAAATGATCAATAGTATTAGCATAAAAATATTATTAAAATCTCGATTATGATTGTAAATGTTTGCTTAGTCAATCCCTAGTATCAGGTGGGATGACACTGACAGCTCTCTCCACGCTCACTTCACCTATGTTTTCACGGTGAGATGGTTACGGAATCGCACTGCTGAATCCATGATAACAGGTTGCTCGTTGATGTCCCTGCCATCTGTTTATACTTGTCACTATTCAGGAAAACTTGTCCGTGACTTGTTTTACTTGTCCAAAGAAACTGCAACATTTTCCATACGTAATCAAGTAGGTACCTACTTTCGCAAAACATTGTCAGGCTCCTGATAAAATTACGATTGCTACCTTTCTCATAGCCGCTTGATCTTCAAGATTAAAGAATGCTTACCAAGGTTGATCCGTGGATGGGTGACCTACTATTAAATACCGATCCCCGTCCGTGCCTGAGAAATTACGTTAAGCAGTTGGTCCCAGCTGTCATGATGAAGATGACTTTTCTGCGTAATACTACTTTTTTGCATTTATTGTTGTAACAACGGTTATTTATTCATTTACCCAAATATAACTCTACAACGCAAATTCATTTCGCTCCCGCTACAACCCGCTCGTCCAATAAGGGCGCAGTTTCCAGAATGTTCTAGAAGACGTATGTGAAACAAAAGACGTGCACCCTTCTTTTTGACATTAGCCGTTTGACATCCGTCAACTGGGCTGCGCAACCGACGCCTGCACTCCAATCACCAGTTTTTAAGATATTCACTTATTATAATAATGAACAATTTTTCATTACTGTCACGAATGAATTCATGTTTCGCTTTGATTCATTTTTTGTTCAACCGTTTCACTTCGAGATAAGACAAAAAGCAGCCAAGTGCGAGCCGTAAAATATTTAACGTTTCTTGTATGTGAATGCCCTTACATTTGTAAATTTATTTTATTTTTATTATTGATATTATACTCGTAGCCGCCATAGACACACACTCTGTGAAATTTCGGGTGTCTACCTATCACGGTTCAAAAGATACAGCCTTTTGACAGACGGACGGATGGACAGACGAACAGCGGAACCTTAACAACTAAAAAAAAAAACAACTAAACAACTAAAAATTAACTAAAAGTTAAGAGTCTGGTATCCACTTAAGGTTACAATAATCTGATACCTGATAATCTTATACCTTACCTAATTTATTGCTACATCGTAACACGAAACTCCAACTATTCGAATCCTGCCCCCAATTTATTTAGCAGTGTTTGTCTTTATATATTCTTGCTCGTTCCACTCACTCGTGAGCAGGACGTGAAGTGTGCCATCAATATGTTAGCGGTACTCTGTTAAATTAGCTACTTGTACTGAAGTTCAAGGCCAGATATAATGAAGATTGACTAGGGAGGTATAATATACAGGACTATTTATAATTTGACATATTCCTTCAAGGACGTGAAAGTGTGAGCCATTTGCAACAATTAAGTACCCGTAAAACCTTGGCTAAAATTCATGAGATTTGAGAAAACCCAATTTCTATGAAATTTTGAAAATGTGTCACTAAATATCATCTTCATTGCTATTTCATTGGATGACTATGAATTTAAGAAACTTTTCGATGCAAGCATATTTTGTAAAACATCAAACAATTAATAGTTAAAGGAAGTCATTTCACTCCCGTATAGATAATTTCATTTATTTATTTAAAATTTTCGCATACAAAAAGGTACAAAGGCGGAGTTAATGCCTTAGGCATTCTCTACCAGTCAACCAAGGGTGGTGAAGAGATTAGATGGCAGGTGCTTTGGTAGAGCCGAACAATGATATAAAGAAACTAATAAAATTATTGAATTATAAATAAAAAAAATGTACGCAAATACATTAGGTTAAAAACCTGTAATATACATAGGTACATATATATTCAAGGGAGAGTGGTGTTGAGATGACTCTACACTATTCGTTTTGAAAATAACTCTGCAATTTCCGCCTAAACGCATACCGACTGGTGGCCGTCCTGATATCAAGAGCAAGCGCATTCCAAAAAAGAATGGACTGAATATGAAAGGAAGAATGGACAAAGTCAGAAGTATGAGAAGGACAGAGTAAGAGAAGATGTGTTAGAAGAACGCAGATTCTTAGCACGAGAAGAACATAGATATTGAAAGTGAGACATGAGATAAGAAGGAGGTGTTGGAGAGTTGAGAAGGTCATTTCTTGTCATCGTCATCTTCCTGCCCTTGTCCCATGTTACTTGGGGTCAACGCAACACGTTTTCGTCTTCCATTCTCCCCTGGCAACCGTCACGCTATCATTCCCTTCTCTTTCATATCATTCCTGACAAACCCGTTCATATTTTCATATTCCCTCTCCCTCTTCATCTATGAACATTTATATTCATCACTCTTTTAGTCACATGCGTTTCATGTGCGTCATACTTCACAAGCCAAACTATTTTCTTTCAAGTTTTCTGTCACTGGCGCCACTTTCAAACTTAGATGGAATTTATATACTCATTTCCTACTTTGTCTATTTTCGTCAGTCCACCCATCCATCTCAATATTCTCAGTTTCATGTCTTGTCAATTATATATAATAATATTAAAAGGTAGGTTCCGTAAGGCCTTTTGTTCACACACGTTTTTCTTGCCATGAAACACTAAGGTTTATTCGCCGCAAAGAAACCAGGACTTGTACAAAAGGCTTCATGGTTCGATTCAAGAAAACAAACTCGCCTTTTCTTTAACCACGGATACCTATTTTATAAGGCAGCTTCGGGATTTTTTTAAAGACTGTAACAGAACCTTAGTATCTTATTAAACCAATTACATTAACCACATTATTTAAGCAACATATTCTTAAACGGCGGAAATTCCGAATTCTACGCAAACGAAATTGCGGGCGGATGCTATCTTATAAAACAACATAATAATATGATCATCTGTCAAGTCTGATGATTAGGGAGAGTCTTTATTACCGTAAGGAGTAAAGACTAGAGACGTATGATGAGCAGGGTGTAAAGTCCATGACCATCTTCCATAGAAAAGACGAAGAAAAGTCTCTAACCAGCCGGGTGTAGTGTCTGGTGGGCAACTGCCCAACGATTGACTTCGGAACTTTCTATGCTATTCGCGCGGTAAACTTTGCTTGCGCGATGCAGGATTTTGCGTAACGTCATCATGATGCGTAGTTCACAAGGGGCGATGTAGATGTCGCAAGTCTAACAAAAATAATAATCAAAAAAGGAAGTTCAACAAACTTTCACCCTTATAAAATTACATTCAATTTTCACTCCTTAGGGGCAAACAAAGCCTTTATAAACAAAATAAACGAGTTTATTTGACGTTAATTTCACCGTGAAAGAGAACAGTTAAGGGATTTCCGGATCCGAGCTGACTCTGTTACCAGAATAATAAAATTGTTTTCGGTCAAACGAAGTAAAGGACGTTAACTTGATTTAGTGATATTACTTAGTTCGTTCTGTAGTATAGTGGTAGTTATGATAGCGAAACCAACAATAAAGCGATTATCACATAAATGTTTTCGAGCTTATACTCGTAATATTATGTTATTGCTTTATATTCTTTTATTTTTTGAGGCATCCCTGGCTATATAATAACAGCCACACGGGTCGATCGATCAGGTTAAGTTACGCTTGCCACGGTTAGTCTGTGGATGGGTGACCATCTTTACATACCGAGATTTCCGAGGCAAAGAGGGGCCGTGCCTCGAAAAGCGAAAAGCATAGTCGTTACGGGTAGTCAGAAGCCCGAAAGTCACCAGTCTTACCAATGGATATCTTATTACCCGGTAGCTGGGTTGTGGAGGTGAGATAGGCAGTCGCTCCATGTAAAATAGTGTATTATTATAGTTATATCAACATAGTTGGGAAAAGGCTAGGTATATGAAAATGCTTCATATTGACAAATTCCTAGTGTGGGCCAACGTTTAAAAAAATGGTTTTTACCAAATTAAATTAATAACATTCATATTCCTCGAAAGGCCTTTACGTTATGATAACTCTTTCAGGGGCACTTTCATATAAGTTACAATATAGTGTTTTTTATATTTTTCCTAGTTATATATTTTAGGCTAAACAATACTGAAAACATGGTTGAAAAAATTACCTGCGCGCTGGTTAGCTACTCTATCCACCTAATTATGAGTGTGATATTACATTAGAAACGCAAAATTATATAAATTATTTATCTAATACATGCAAGAGAAGTCTAAATACGTGTAATAAAACAATCATAGTCATAAAAATAATAGACTTGCCTTACTTTTGAAAGTTTTTTCCGAGTACATTACAAAAACACTGTCAACGAATGTTTTTAAACCAACAATACACACACAAACGATTATCGGCGCCACTTACAGCCTAAACTTTCAAGCGTAAGGTGTATTTCTATGTTAGTTCAAGAAATAATCGCTATATGGCATGAATTTAAAGAACAAAAATCTGAAATATGCTGTTAGCGTAGCTAACCACTGACCCTGAAAGAGTCAAAGTTTCAAAACAGAAGGTGATCTAATTGTTATCATACATACATAAACTCACATCTTCTCCCCATGGGGGTAGGCAGAAACTACAGAACGCCAGCAGCTGTCTTTAGATACTCCAATTGTTATCAATCGTACAAATCCAGATTTAAGCCGCTTTGATTTTTTTTTGGATTTCTGGTTTTAGTGAAGGTACAATAAAATATATCATTTATATCTATCTTCTTATGTTTTTTAATAATAATAATACATTTCTTTATTGCGTCGAGAGAATGCGTTCCTGACACCTGTCAGGGCAACAATTCTAGTACACGAACACGTGTTTGCTAATTTGATCTTTATTAGCTATAAAGATCAAATTAGCAAACACGTGTTCGTTTGTATGAAACTGACCAGTGTCAAGAACGCATTCTCTCGTCGGCTGAACTGTGGACCAGCGAAGAAAAATCAAACAAAATCTTACATGATCGTTTAATGAAAACGACTCAACAGATAAATGTGTAGGTACCATATATCTGTTAATTTCCGTTCGGCCATTTTGTTGTTTCTCCATACACAGATTCAGTTTACCCGGTTTCACTCAGCTACAGGAATACTTAATTAAACGACCGGTTAAATAAATGGAGAAGCGTGTTGTAGGAACTAGAGTAAATTATGTTTGCTCAGGTACCGACTTCAGCGAACCTCGGAGCTAATCCAATTATTTATTTGTTTATCTATTTTGTCCATTCTTGCTGAGAATTTATGTTCGAAGTCTACTGTCGGCTCTTTGTTGTCAGGGAACAATGTAACTTTGACAACAATATAGAAGAAAATAATGTGATTTGCTATAGGTAAATATTACATACATACTTGAGAGATGGACACCTGAGGGAGAAAAGCGCCGTTGAGGTAGACCAAGGCGAAGGTGGTGTGACTGATAATGTTTGCAGGGTCAACATTGTCAAAGACTTTCTTCCAACCCAGGCTGGAATGGAAGAAGAAACGAAAAGGCTGGTGCCTTTACCCAGCAGAGTGTAATGTTGTAAAGTTCATAACGATTTTAACATTAAATTAGGCTTCTTTTAAGCATTTTATTAGATAGTTAAACATATTATGTACTTTTATAGAACCAAATTGCCAACATCTATTCAATGTAACGCGCGTGACCTTGCAGTCGCCACAGGAGATCTCGTATGTTTAACGATACCCCTGTTCTCTCTCCCCTGTCACACCCCGCGGCAAACCCGCCAGCTTGGAGCCCTGCGCGGCGTCGCACACGCCGGTGACAAGAAGACAGTCCCACGCTGGCGTGACGGGCACACGTATTCGCGTCGCTCATATTCAGCGGCGCAACCTTCATGCGATCCCTCTGTTACCTCTCCCCTGTCACATAACGCGGCAGAACCGCCAGGCTGGAGCACTGCGAGGCGTCGCTCACGCCGGTGACAAGACACAACCACAGAACGCTAATCCCACACCGGCCACACCGTCCCATGCTAGCATGATGGGCACACGTATTCGTGTCGCTCATATTCAGCGGCGCGACCTTCATGCGCGTGCCCCGTTCCTCGCCACGGTTATCTCCGTTGTCATGGTTTTATGTTTCTATTTTATAATCGACTACGTTTATAGTCATTAATCTTAAGTAAACTCAGTGTTTAACACCATATTAAGTGTTGAAAAAAGGTGACGATCCCATTTTTCACAAACTAAACTAAATTTAAGTTCAGTGCATTTTCTTCTGTCTATTTCATTAAGAAAAGGACAGAAGAAGGATTAGTTCAGTCCTGTCAAATTAAGATACTCCATAGACAAGTTTAAACGTGATTAAAAAAATGGCTACTAAAAATACGTCAGTTTATGTCAGGCGCTGACTAATTTGACAGGACTAAACTAATATTTATCTTCTGTCCTTTTCTTAATGAAATAGAAAGAAAAAGATGCACTGAACTTAAATTTAGTTTAGTTTGTGAACAAAGTAATCGGCGCCAACGTCGCTTTTATATTTTGTGTACCTACTTATCTAGGTTATCTTAGGGCATGTGCCATTTCAGTTCGCCGTCCGGTAAGGACCAGGCCCGGGTCGACGGCGCGTTGTGTTCCACGCGCGCCTCAAAGAGATGTCAGCGTTAACTGACGGGATCCGCTAGGGCCGATGCCTGCCAGGGTCGCGGGTTGTTCGAAAGAGTTACCGTGGCCCTTGGCACAGGCAACTGAAGGAACACGGGTGGGTTTTAGTCAGTAAAAGTCTGACACACCCTCCCGCTCCGCCCAGAGCGGGAGAAGTTATTTGATAATTTCCCACCCAAAAAAAAAAAAGGGCATGTGCCATTTGCTATTGTGCTATTTTGCCGGTTTGTTTACTTCATGTGCTTGTGGCGCCATCTGCGCCGAGCTTTGCGTAATATTCCCTATTACCCACACACACACCCACACCCACACACCCACATATAGTTTTAGCTTAGTATGCCTTAAGCATTAAATTATAATTTCACCTTTAGCTCTGTGCATTTTGATATTATTATGTGTGTATTTTCCTTTCTATCAAAATGAGCAAGTCATTTGCTTCTCACCTCCATTTCCTTGTAAACTCGGTAATGATTGTGATAACCACACACCACCTTTATGAGCGCCGTATAATCTCGCTTAGCTTATGATTGGTCACACAATCAGCGGAGATGACCATTGGCCATCTTGTGACTCGCTAGACATTATTTCCAGGGTGCAAAGTTCCAGCTTGACCACATCCAAGTTCCGGCTAGTTACCGCTTAATCCGTACATATCGAAGGCATCCGGCCACCGAGTTCCATGCCGACAGCTTGCAGCAATTCCAGACAGTCACGTGCTCCACGCCACCTGGGTACATATTTGACCCGCGTGGCCACGTCGTGCTAGCTCCGGGTCTGGCGACACCATCTGCCAACCAGCACCTCCCCTGACGTCAGCAGAGTCAGCGTGGCACGCCCGCTGGGGTCTTCGTCATAGCAGGCTGAGCCAGGAGAGTACTATGCTACTCCCAGGAGAACTTAAGCAAATGGTAGTGGCCAGAGACCTACCCTTTCTCATTTTCTTATTTAGAATATATACTTGTTATATGTTGACACTTTATGTGGTATTATTTATCTCTCCACGTAAACCTATTCCGTCACAAGTGAGATACAATATAAGCTGATCAAATAAAAAAAATATTAATAATAATAAAAAATTGGTATCTATCTACATACGAGTACATGCTTCAAAATCAATTTATCAATTTACGAGTATATACATAAAACAAATTCTCATAAAACAAACTCAAGAACGGTTGGACCGATTTTTGTGATCTTTGATTTGTTGGATTTGTCTCTGCCCCCAATTGCTGAATAACTATAACACATGGGAAAATTCACGAAAAAAATATTAAGATAATTCATTTTCCCATACATTTTGTATTTATTGGGTCTGAGGCGGTACGAAGTTCACGGTGTCAGCTAGTTTATTAATAAAGGTCCTAAAATTCCCACGCAGCGCCAAAATGCGAGTGCTAAATTGAAACCATAAACCCGTAAGAAAGATTTTTAAAAAGTACGTTTACTGAAAAACATCGTTTACTAAATCTGGGAAAATGTCAACAAAATTCAGCGCGACAAAAAGTGAACCGCAGCTCTGAAAATAGCAAAATGCTGGTGCAAAACAATTTTAATTTATTGACTTTCCTGTTTGCAAACTCATTATTTCGTCTTCCGGTCCTTGAACGCATAAAGGTCGGTTCATGAAAGGAGGCCAGTGATCTTTTTGTCGTACGAAAACCAATAAGGCGACAGGCGACTAACAAAAGGAATTTACAAGGCAGATGTGAGTGGAAACGCCAGAAGGGGACGCCCTAAGAGGACATAAAGTGACCTCATTGGTGATGTACTTCAGAAGATCAGGTGCGTAATACTCGCAATGAGCGTGCATGTATAGCCAGATCTATGAACGTTAACGGGGCAAAAAGAGTATGTAAGGACCGTAGCAGGTAACGTTCTGTAGTGTTGTATATGTGTGTGTAAACGTTACCATGTTTGCGTGGCTGCGCCCACGCGAGGTGTTTAAGTTTAACAGACAATAAAGCAGTGTGTCCATAGCTGTCGCGTGTGTGACGTGTGTCACTTGTCTCCCGTATTAAGTACATGTAGTTTCTGTCTACCTCCATGGGAATAAGACGTGAGTTTATGTATGTATAAAAACCAATAATTTACATAATGAAGTCAATATTATGAAAGAAGAAGAATCTAGCGACATTATAACAACAGTTTTTGTCAACAAAACAAATCATGTTATTCTACCAGAATATATCTATGACCAAGTGAAACAAGTAATAAATGACTGTTATTTCCTAACTTATACCTACAATCGAAAGTGAAGTTTACACATTGAACTCAATGACTTCCGACCGAAAAACAATGAAAGTAAAGTTTGAATAATCTCGAAGTCCAATAATAACTCTCGTAATTTAAAACATTCATAATCTAGTCGCCGTCTCATCTCGGCGACAAACAAATGTCAAAAACTTGTCAAAATTTAGGGAAATTAAGAGGTATTTTTGACAGATTGACACTGACGATGAGATCAGACTGTGAACGTTCTTAAAATTACTAGAATTGCCCCTCTGTTATGACGAAGTTGTTTTACTGTTTTATCCTCATAATCAAGCACCCTAATTGAGTAACACACTATTACTCTCAATTTGAATCATTTTAAAGTATACTGCTAATCCATTGCTCCATATTCGAAAAATTTGTCTGCTCAACAACGTAAATAACGCAATGAATGTTGTTGAACTGTCAAAATGAAACCCATTGCTACTGATAGTATGTTACGCAATTACCCTGTTGGAGATGTAGATTAAAGGTCATTGGAGCAGATGCGGCACAACCTCGGAAAAAATCACCCGCTTGTCGCCCAACGCCGTCGTCAAGATGACCGCTCGCAGCCGGAGAGCTATCGCCCGCTACCGGTACGCGGTGAGGTGGCAGCTTGTTGTTCACGCGCCGGTTACTAGTTGGTAGCGGTGCATCCAAACTTCAAAACTACATGTGGGGTCACATAGAGGGTCCATTTATTATGTAAAGTCGAAATAAACTTCTGTTAGGAGAAGAAAAATAGTGTTAAAAGTGGATAAACTTGAAAATACTTATAAATTGAATACAGATAGTGCCATCCACGAAGTCGCGCCCCACTCTCTTCCTAATCGTTAGTGGCTATCGCTAGTTAATTCCCCACGTGTTTTAGTTTTGACGATACTCACTAATTACCTACTAATAAGTAATTACCGTGTATCCACAAAACTAAAATACTAGCGGAATGATGCACACTTGTACTGTAAGCATTAAAAAGAAGAGTGGGGCGCGTCTTCGTGGATGGCACTATCTGTAATTACATGTCGAACACGGAAAACATCGTGCGGAAACCTGCCGTGTGATTCTTTGACCATCTCACCGTGAAAGCTTGGGTGAAATGAGCGTGGAGTGAGCTGTCATTCGCTAGGGATTAACACTATTAAGTGCTCACATCACTTATGATTTCACGGTGAGATTATTACAGAATCGACCGGCTGGACTTATAGTTAATAGAATAGAATACTCTTAACTCTCTCTCTTCTTTCTTTTAGTTGAGTCAGGTGTGCACATACAACGTGTAACGTTAAATGCGCAAAACCTGAAAATAGTTTGATCAGAATAACGATCAGAATTAATTGAACCATTTTTTAATATAGGTAACATTTCTCAAAAATCTTCACTAAAAACGTTGCCGTGTCTATTTATTAATAGGTCAAGCAACCCAATGTCAGCGCGGCGCAGCGGCCCGGTGACGACTCCTCCCTCGATAAAGCGTCGTCGCAGACGCAAGAAACGATCAGAATGGCCAGTAAAACTAAAACAGCACATAAAACCTTTACAATGTTTTTAATGACTTATATTCTCTCTGAAATAGGTCAATTGAATTAAAAATCTGTTGGGGTGTCTGAGGTTTAGCGCATTTTAAGTTACACGTTGTATAATTAGGAACACTTTTGGATAAACAAGTTGATTTTACTTTCGTATCAACTTACAGATAACTGCTTTGAAATGACAAACTTCGTAAGTCTTAAATTGTCAACCCGTGTTGAAAAAGCGCGGTTATCAGTGCTCATACCTTCCCTGTATGACAAAAAGTCTTAGCCCTGCAGTGGGACAATAATTGGTTGGAATTCTTGTGTCTAACGCTACAATGCTATCATACAGTTTCTTGGGAGTTCTTGCAAACGAAATAAAATACAACTGTGACAGACTAACATGACCATATTTACATACCGAGACCCCTCCATGCCTCGGAAAGCACGTTAAAAGCCGTTGGTCCCGGCTGTCATTCGTAGATCTTTGACAGTCGTTACGGGTAGTCAGAAGCCCGAAAGTCTGATAACCAGTATTACCCAGTAACTGGGTTGTGGAGGTCAGATAGGCAGTCGCTCCATGTAAAATACTGGTATTCAGCTGCATCCGGTTAGACTGGAAGCCGACCCCAACATAGTTGGGAAAAGGCTAGGCAGATGATGATGATGATGTGACAGACTAACATGCTAATTGACAGACGTAGACAGAACGGGCTCGCTGAACACGATAAAATTTTATATTTTTGTTGACGTATAAATTAAAATACCTCGCTGTTGTTTTACCAATTGATACTACTACTAGGATAATCAGCCTATAATGTTACCAAGGGATTGGGCCGTAATCTACCACGCTGGCCCACTATGAGATGAGCTGGTAGATGTCACATGACTTCGAATTTTTGGTTCTAGGACATGCCGGTTTCCTCACGATGTTTACCTTCACCGTTTTGAGAGCAGTATTAATGAAATTATTTACACCAGCGTTTCCCAACCTTTTTCAGCCACGGACCCCTAGGAAATCAAGCACAGCTTTCACAAACCCCCTTAATAAAATAAACAGCAAAAAAAAAAATCGGATTAGGTATTTATTTTAGTTATTACAGATACAAAATAGGTACTCATAACTGTTTATTATTATGTATGGTGCAGAGATGACACCGCGGACCCCCCCTGCATATACTCGCGGACCCCCAGGAGTCCACGGGCCACAGGTTGGGAAACAATGATTTACACTAAGTTAAGCGTCTGGGTTCAAACCTTCGACCTACAACTCGTAAGAATTATACCCGTTACCATTGGGCCACCACTACTCTTTACTTACGATTACTAACAAGAATCAAACTCTTTAAAATCATGTTATGAATTAAGTAAACGAAAATATAAAATTTACTTTACAAAACCAATTTCCTAAGTGCATAACTTCCGAGAGTATTCCTAATCTTTAATCTTCATTAATACTCCTAGATCATTTGTTTTTCACGCACCCTAGCTCCCTGACCGCAACTGTGAACTGGCTGGCAGCCAAATCGGTTCCCAAAACAGTGTCTAATGAGCTACGTACAAGCAAAAACCTTCTTCTCGACTCATAACTGTTTATTTGAGCCAGAGGTAAAAACAAACCGGCCACGTTCAAGTTCGACTTTTACCTACCACAAGGCAAAAAACGCCAAAAAAAAACACGTTTCTTGTATGGAGACCCCATTTAGTTTTTAACTTTATTTTTATTATTTGTTCTTATAGCGGCAATAGAAATACACACTCCGTATAATGTTCAACTGTCAACCTATGAAATACAGACCGCTGACAGACCGACATCCGGACGAACAGCGGAGGCTTAGTAACAGGGTTCCGTTGGGACTCTCTGGCCACGGAACCCTAGAAATAGACTGTTTGCCAGATAAAAACTCCGTGTGGTATACTTTCCTTCGGTGTAAGACGTACGAGGGGCGCAAAACATATTTGACCGTAATTCCTCAGGAGACTTTTGCTATATTTTTTTGCCTATTCTTGCTTGGAAATTAGGGTTAATGATATGGCCGGATGTTCTTCCAAATTCTGGGCAGTGGCGAGTTTTCCCAGTACTTACTTATTACGGTTTTTAGTCAAATACCTATAGACCTTACAATGTCAGTTTTGTCTAATTTTACAGAATGTAAAATCTAAGCATTCCACTATCTAACGGTTTGTCAGAATTTTTTTTCGACACTTAGTATCCTGCAGTGCTATTCTGTAAAATCTCATCGTGAGAACTTAGGTGAAGTGAGCGGGAAGTGAGCTGTCATTAGGGATTAACACTATTGACACTGCTCACTTCAAGCTCACTTCACTTATGATTTCACGGTGAGATTTTTACAGAATCGACCGGCTGTTACAATATTCCTAATATTCCTACGGAGACGAACGGACGAGAAACTTCACGTCTATGAACAAATACATAAACACAAGTTCCTAAGTAGTTCACTCACATCAAAGACTTCTTAAAGCCCCCTATATCTCGGATCTTCGCGATCCAACGTTTCATGTGGTCAATTGCGGCGCGCCGCAAAGCCGGTGTTAGAAAACACACTTGGGACCGTCTCGGGACTCGTTGCGACTCATAAGTGATCTTGTATAGCATATTATCACGCTTATATACCCTAAAGGCTTAGGCAGAGGCGTATGGAATACACGCATTTCACCAGATGCGTTTTAAGTCCCATGTTGTGGAGGCAAGTGTATTGACTAAACTGGCAGAGATTCAGACACCCAGTACCTGAATTCTTCTAAAAATTACTTCATTAACTACCAGATAAACTTTTCCCCGTCCCGGGGCTCTAACCTAGACTAGGCTTTACAGTCATACTTGCAACGTTGCAACCACTAGATGGCTAGGACCAATGAGTCACTAATGTGTAGTAATAATAATGATAATAATCTTCATAAATAAGAATGTGTCTATTAACGGGCAAGCACGAGACGGTAGAATTTACTTTTAAAAAAAAACCTTAGTTCGCGCAGGCGTGTTTATCCCGCCGCGATACTTTTGCGTCCGTACGCACGTCGGCTTAAGGAAAAAACAAACTTTTTTCCCTTTTAATATTGTATACCGTCGCAACCTGCTTCATTGTTTGCGTTCAGAATGCGTGTAAGTACCAAATAGGCTCTACAGTACACCCACATTTCGCCAGAATGTTCAAGTCCTGTCTATAATAGGGGAGAGCCAATAGGCTGTCCCCTATCACATAGCCTATATTACATAGCATATTACAGGAGCCTGTGATTGTGCCCGGGCTGTTCTGCCGTGCTAAACGCAAAAGCGGTATCTCAGGAAAGGCTACTTTTGAGAAAATTGAAGTTTTGCTCTTATTCTCTCAGTGCTTTGAGGTAAAACTGTGATAGGGAAAACTTTTTAAGGTTTTTTTTTTATATGTATTAAATAAGGATACCGCTATTTGGCTTAATAATAATAATAATAAGACATTTATTTCAGACGTAGTCCATATACTGTTAGTAACACAGCAAACCTTATAAAACTATTGTTAGTACATACAAAGACAAAGCCACAGAAAGAAATAAAAAGAAATAAAAATCACAAAGTGGCACCGCACAGGAGTACCAGTTTATGCCAAGCCCTGGACGCGACCACCCGCAGTGTGTAGTCGCATCCAGTGCCGCCACATCGGCGAGTCCCAGCGGCCCACGAACACGTTCAGAAGGCTGTTCGAGCTGGCTCGCATGCGCTTCATAAGAGACGCACATCGCTTACGCATGATGGCATGAAAACCATCCACGCTTTTCTCCGCAAACATTGCTGAAGCACTGCAGTGGCGTGGCAGTCCGAACAGCCTCTGAACGCGTTACTATACTGTACTCGCACTGTATGTACGCTGCGTGTAGTCCACAGGCTGCAGGTGTAAAAAGATTGGCTTAGCTCGTTGGATGCATATCTCTTTAAGCTATTCGATGCCATAAAAATTAAAGTCACGAATTTTTTTAGATACCGCTTTTGAGCTTAGCACGGCAGTATTGCCCAGGCACAATAACAGGCTCCGGGCTGATAAACTGCTGTTGGAAAAACCCAACAACACTATACGCGACCTGGGAATCGAACCCAGCACCTACCTCGTGCTCAGCCTTAGCACTTGTGACCATAAGACCAACGAGCAGTCAGATTATTTTCAGGACATTTGAAAACCAGATGAAGGTTTGAATCAAAATCAAAACACAAAAAAAAAAGCTTTACGACTGACGTTCAAAGGAGAAATGAGCACGCGACAATATCAGTAACGGCATTACAATGTTAATGAACTCTGTCCCCGGTCATACAATGGACTCTTTCCCTAATCCCTTAGGTCCATCCTAATTGTAGTTCATTCCTATGTGTCTAAATAGGGCTTTGAACCTGTGCTTCTTAGTAAATAGATCGAAAGAGTTGAATAACAATTTATTATAGCAATAATCTTTTTTACAAGAACCAATCGACTTCCAAAGCCAAACACCACAGAGTGAAAAATAACTTTAATTTCGGAAGTCGGTGTCGTTGGTTTCGCATTTATGACACCGACATTCGAAATTAAAGTTATTTTTCACTTTGTTGTGTTTTTTTTTTTGAAGTCGGTTGTTTTTTTTTTTGTAAAAAATGTTTTTTTTTCACTTTTTACTTGTACCCCACAAAAATTCATATAACACTACTTGCTATGTAAATATCAGTGACAGGAAGTTATTAAAACTTCATCGATATAAACTAAGTGGAAAAAATCGTATTATTGAAGCTAACTCAAAAACTACCAAAGCAAAGTTAATAAAATTTATATGGACCACGCTTGAGACATACCTTATCCATTAAAAAAATATTTTTGCAAAACGGCTTATAAATAACGGAGTTTTTAGGTAACTTAAAAAAAAATATATTCAACCGAATTGAGAACCTCCTCCTTTTTTTGAAGTCGGTTAATGAATTTGGCAATTTTTTTCAAAGAGGAAGGCAATATGGGGCGGTCGGCTTACGAGGCAGTTTCATTTAGATTCTGGCTGGTTCGACTGGGTTGAAGATATGAAAAACAAGACACGTCCTCTTTTCCTCCCAATTTTACTGTTACCGAAAATTGTATTGTTTCTAAAAATATCTTGCATTGGGAAAATCTAGGCGAGTGAAAGTGTTCTACGTGGAACAATGATCGAGCATTTTGTCAACCTATGTAAAGTGCATACTACTTAAAGAGTATTCTATCTGTTTCTGTGTCTTGGCAACATAACCGAGAATGCAAAATACCAACAAAAGTTGCAATATTTCTCACAAATGCATGCACAGACTGGACAGGTCCACTCAATCTGTGTGGTTCTTTCCTCAAAAGACCATCGCACACATCGATCTACATGGTCTTCACATGATCTGACAAAGATTATGTCTGGACAAGAGACTGTGACCTCTGAGTTTGTTTCGTCCTTTCTTCTCAAACTAGTCAGATAGGAAACGCCGATGTCATCTAGTTTTAAAATATGATTGAGGTGTAAAAGTGTTTGTGCAAACCTACTTACAGAAATAAAATCATTTATCATTTATTTATCACTAGAGACCCGCCCCGGCTTCGCACGGGTGCAATGGAGAAACACTGATAATTTTAGAGCCATTATTTTTCGTAAAAAGTATAGGATAAAAACTGGTTATTGTGGGTTATCCCTAAGAGATAGACATATACATTTATTTTTATTTTTTGTAGATCTTTTTATGGTGTACAATACTGTAGTACATTAATTTGATCTATCTCGACGGGTTCAGCCAGCGTTTACAATGTAAGCGCAAAAAAATGTGTTTATTTACGACATTACATTAGAAACCTCTAAAATCATCAGTGTTTCTCTACTATATTATGCATGTATTATACATATAAACCTTCCTCTTGAATCACTCTATCTATTAAAAAAAACCGCATCAAAATCCTTTGCGGAGTTTTAAAGATCTAAGCATATATAGGGACAGACAGACAGGGAAGAGACTTTTCAAATCAAATCAAATCAAGTCATTTTTTTTTATTTTTTTTTTATACTATGTAGTGATTTAACAACAACCATTATACCCCCACATGTTTCCAATAAAATAAAATAAAAAGAAGAGAAACGCTCTCTGATTAGTCAATTTTCTAGTTCAATTCAATTGCGCCACCACAATTTTACGCCAGTAACTAGCATGTGCCTTCAATAACAAGTCGGTCCTCGTGCCGGTCGTTAGAGGATATTAGACACGTGCCTAAAAGCTTCTGCTTAGCACGTGTAAGTATGGTTATTGGTTACATACATATTGATATTAACTGACCTCCGCGGAGATTGCTTGCGCTGTAATGCATTCTGTAAATATGATATTATTTTAAATCATTTTTGACACCTGTAAGGCCGCAGCGATGTCTAATAACTCGCCTTAGGGGCTTAATCAGCCCTTAGTATAGGTTCTGTGAACTAGTGTGGACTATTAATAAATATATTCCAATTTCTAGGAAGTGGGAATCCGCTGGAAGTGATAGACGTACGACCGGTCATTGTGACGGTACTTAAGAGAAGCCTTTGTCCAGCAGTGGGCATCTATCAACTGAATAATGATGAAGAACTTAGCAAAAAAGACTAAAAAAATTTTTTTTTACACGACTCTAACAGAACTAGCACTTTAAAGCTTAATATTTCACAAATGAATCCCTGGATCTAAAAATGGTTTTCACAAACCCGCTATTTTTTTTGAAAGATCTATCCATCGATACCCCACACCATGGGATAGACAAGAAAAAAAAAACATCCCCACTTTACATTTACAGAAGGTACACTAAAAATTTTTTTTTAGGGTAAGATTAGAATAAGAAGTGTTTTAGCTCGACGCAAACAACTAGCATCCATGTAATTAAAAAAAAAATCAAGAAAACTTAAGCCTTATGAATCACAACACGTGCACGATGCAAATTGAAACATTTTTCATCGTAAAAAGAAACCTTCACTTTTCCCTTCTCATTACGGGTTTCCAACAAAAGCGTGTGTGTCCAACGTTTTGAATAAAGAACACGTGGCCATTTGCAATCCGCTCACGTTGCCTTGATCTATCGTCAGCAAATAATCCAGGCATAAAAATGGCGTCCTAGATGTTATGGGCTTATTCAAATTTATTCGTTACATATAAGCCATGAACCCTATGGGATAACACTTCGGCAGTTATGTCGGACTTCTATACCAACTTTCATACTGTATTTGACCCCTTAGGTCCTATGTTGTTATAAGTTAAACGAACTCTTCGGCAAAATTTCAAGCTTACGTGATATGTACTTTATAATCTATATATAAAAAATAATAGATACTATTACTAATACTAATATAATTATTTTTAAACATACCTACTTCTCGCCTACTTCTTCGGTGAATACATGTTATGTGTGTATATTTCAAAAATACATATTATATACCAGTAAATAAAAACGTATCCATGACGTCAGGCATAGATGTTATGTGTACACAAGTGCAACGGTTCCACAGAAACGACCATCAATTTGAACGCGGCGCAACATCGTAAACTGTGCCCAGTTGGTTTTATACGCCATGAAAACTAGTAAAATAAAAGTAGATTAAATTCGCTATTACATGGGAATGGCTAGAGGGCACAGCGTTTATGTCACTTTGTTTTGAAAGAAACATAATATCGCATAGTTATATAATTATCGCGTGAATAAAGAAGTTTTTATTATTTATTTATTAAAACTTTACTTTTTATTGTCTTCTCGTAACTCGAATAAAACCTTGTCTTTGCTATTTAATTTTATTTTAATTTATGTTTTTTGGAAAACTTACAGCTAGGCGTGTATGTACAGACGCCAGCACATCAAGCTACCCGAAACTGTCAGATTTTCCCAATCAATTTTGAACCTTATCCTTTAGCGATAAAGTTGAAAATCTATTAAAGAAATCTGACCGATTGTAGTAGCTTGATGTGCTGGCGTCTGTACAATAGTGCGATCTATCTAATTTTTTTTATGTATGAGTAACTAAAGTGCGGCTGGCGAGAGAATGTATTCCTGGCACCTGTCAGTTTCATACAAACGAATACGTGTTTGGCGAATTTGATCTTTACAACCGTTACTATAGAGTTGTCGCACTGAAAGGTAACAGGAACGCATTCCCTCGACGGCCGGACATTACAAGATATTTCCAAACGCTTTCATGATATTTCCTGCTATCTAGATTGTTGTATTATATTATATATTTATTAAAATTTTATGCACAAGTTTAAAAAATACTGTACAAAGGCGGACTTAATGCCTTAGGCATTTTCTACCAGTCAACCTTAGAGTGATGCAGAGACAAAATATGGCAGGTGCAACATACGGGATAAATAGCTAGGAAATTACTATAAAATACAAGAATTCATAATAACCCATAGACAGATACATATATGTATATATGAACAAATGGACGGTCAGGAGAAAAAATGATCGGTAGAGGAAAAAACGAATCCAGCAAATCAGCGCTGGGATGTTAGGTTAGACTTATGATTGCTAAACTTTTTATTCATCTCATATTTACACCGGGCATCCTCAACACTAAATAAATAGGTACGGCGCTCTAAAATCATTCATTCAACATTCTTTATTCAAATTCCTTTACATATTACTGAATATTTTCAAATAACGCTACAACTTTACCACTAAAATCAAGAAAATTCCCATTTCACCACAGAGATTTCATAACTTTTATTTCCTAATCGAATAGAAAGCGCCTCTACGATATTTTCGAAAATATCTTCCGCTTCATCGGGTCTAAATATTCATTCCCAAATGGTTTCAGCATCTTTTTCTTCCCTTAAGTTGGTTGCAGATTGCAAGACACTTTAATTTCATTCCCTAGAGTACATGAAACTCTTTTCTTGGCAGATTTACGGGATTGCTCGCATGGTTTTGACTTCAAGGAGATTTTATTCGATATTTGTATCCCAGGTGGCCGATTCCATTAATGCTTCGTTTACGGGAGGGCTTATTCGCTTCGAATAAGCGATTATTGAAAGGAGACAGAATATTCGACTTGTTTTCTTTTTCGATGGTACTACGGGGACTATTGTAATATTATATAAAGTATTACGTGTTTTTTTTCTTACTTTTTATTTTATTTTTTATTTATTTATTTTATTATTTATGTACACACAGTAAAAAACATATGGAAATGACATTTTAAAAATTTGAGTACAAAGGTACTGCTTATTTCTTAAGAAATTTCTTCCAGCAGACCTGCGAAAGGAGAAGTAAAAAAGAAATGTAGACAATAGTGTGCGAGAACATGAATTTTCACCATCCTTCTCTGGAACACCATGGAACAGCAAGACTTTTCTTCGCATGATGGTTTCATGCCTATCGAACCCAGCGGCTAGCAGCTCAATTTGAGTTTTTAACTTGGAGAGTGCTTGAAAAACAAACAACTTAAACTCGGAGAACTCACGTGCAATGGATGCAATGTCTGGTGAAGCAGATTTGGTACCAGCGGTAGCTTGTTGCAATTTCGCTTCATACTCCTGCATTCGGGAGCCAAACAACTGCTCGAGGTCCTCTAAGCTGGCAGCAAGTTTAGTGTCCATATTGAGTGTGTAGTGAAAGTGAAGCAGGTACAAGTGCTACAGACTTGATAACAATAGATAGCGGGTGTGGGGGGGTCTAGTATAAAATGAACTGATTTATCTCATCATTAAATATATAAACTATTTAAAAAAATATATTTTATCAAGAGTACACAAAAACGTATGTTACTCCTATGTCTACCCACAAAAAAAAAAGGTTTACTTTCTTTTTTCTTCCTTTCTTTCTTTGTAATTATTAGGTTTATTCCGTGTGAACGTGTTTACATCAACGCGCTCAATATATTACAGCCGGTCGATTCTGGAAAAATCTCACCGTGATAACTAAGGTGAAGTGAGCTTACAGTGAGCTGTGAGTCATGCTGATGCTAGGGATTGACACTATTGACGACTCACTCCACGCTCACTTCACCCAAGTTTTCACGGTGAGATGGTTACAGAATCGCACGGCTGTTTTTCGAAACATAAAACCATATTCGAAATAATTTGAAAGCTAAATTCGCTTGAATGTTCGAATGCAACCAGAACTATTTTACTACTAGCCTACTCCACATAAGGTCGACTTTTGCAGACAACCTTTACATTACATCACGCGAATGTCGAAACATAACATAATATACAGCGTGTAACGGAAGGGGGGTATCAACCCTGAAGGAGGTGAATGTGCTCATGAAACTCAACAACTTTCCCCAAAGAACATATGTCGAAATATGAAAAAAAAAATTGGCCTTCCCTTACAAAACTGACTACCAGCTGATTGATTTACTATGAGAGGGCCAAATTTTGTTTTTCATATTTCGACCTATGTTCTTTGGGGAAAGTTGTTGAGTTTCATGAGCACATTCACCTCCTTCAGGGTTGATACCCCCCTTCCGTTACACGCTGTATAATGCCTATAATGTTCCCACTGCTGGGACACAGGCAGTCTCACATTTGAAAATGGAAGCGTCTATCAAAAACTCGTGAAGGTTTCGAATCACAATTTGCTAGTATGGAAAGAAAAAAAAAAGTCTCGTATGACATTAGTAACAAAATCCGTGTTTTTGAGTTAAGGAAACAAACGACAGTTGTATATTTAAAAAACGAATACCTATGTACGTAAGTTGCAGAAATGTCACAGTTAGTGAATATTTTGAAGACCTACCTAGCCTTCTCCCAAATATGTTAGGGTTGGCTTCCAGTCTAACCGGAATTGCTGATTAACTTGCCTACGTTCTAAAAGCTTTAGCACTTTTCCTGAATTTCAAATTATCACTTACAAACCTACTTGATAAACATAGTTCAGTTCCGAAAGGACTCTAATGCAAATTACTTCGCTCTAATTGTGAAGAGATCCTTCAACTTGATAATATGGCGGACAGAAAAGGGATCGTGAAACCTGGCCGGAATCTAAAACAAAAGGTGGACTTGGAAGTTTAAATTAATTAAAATCATTCCACTTAGTTGTTTCCATGGCCGGTCCATTGTTGATGTTCGGTTGAAATTAGTTCAATTTAGCGGTAGATAAGATTTTACTAGAGTTGTATAATAGATAATTTCATCATCTGCCTAGCCTTTTCCCAACTTTGTTGGGGTCGGCTTCCAGTCTAACCAGATGCAGCTGAATACCAGTATTTTACATGGAACGACTGCCTATCTGACCTACACAACCCAGTTACTGGGTAATACGATAGCCCTTGGTAGGACTTGTTGTCAGACTTTCGAGTTACTGACGACCCGAAACCGACTGTCAAAGATCCACGAATGACAGCCGGGACCAACGGCTTAACGTGCTTTCCGAGGCACGGAGAGGTCTTGATGTGTAAAAATGGTCACCGATCCACGGACCAACCGCGGCAAGCATAGCTTAACCTGACCGATCGACCCGTGCGGCAGCTTTACTTGTATAACTTAGATTTTTCTCTGTTTATCCATTACTATTATTATTTAATTGATACTTCAAACACATAAATGAACAGAGGCGGACTTAATGCCATAGGCATTTTCTACCAGTCAACCTTTGGGTGATGCAGAGACAAACAGTAGTAGGTGCAACCATGCAATCATAAAAATATAAGCAAAAAATAATATACATAAATACATGAATATACTAAAAATAAATAAGACAAATATATCGTATGGTATGGAAAATTTTACAGTTTCGGGTAGCTTGATGTGCTGGCGCCTGTACCTACCTGCAGTGCGATTCTGTAACAATCTCATACCCGTCACTGAAAACTTAGGTGGAGTGAGTGTGGAGTGAGCTGTCAGTGTCATCCCCACCTGATACTAAGGATTGACCAAGCTTACATTTACAATCATAATCGAGATTTTAATGCCTAATACTTTTTATGCTAATTCTATTGATCATTTTATATAATTTCTAAGCTAGTATTTTAGCTGTCAAAACCTTACTATTTTGTGAGTGCCTGGCTGACGGACCATAGAATTTAATCCCACGTAGTTTGTGTGGCGTGATCACTTCATCCGATTCACTAAATGTCATGAATCGGGTCTATAGTTTAGGATAAAAAAAGAAAAAAAAACATCATTGATATTCAAGGTACTGTTTTTGTATTTGTTGATTCTTTTTTTTTCTATTTTTATAATAAAACCCCATAATATAATAATGTTTTAAGAACCAAAATATTAGGGTTTGAAAAATGATGAATAGAATTAACATAAAAATATTATTAAAATCTCGATTCCCTAGCATCAGTGGGATGACACTCACAGCTCACTCCACGCAAGTTTTCACAGTGAGATTTTTACAGAATTGACCGGCTGTAGCAACAATAAATACTATTCTATTCTATTGCTTCTTGCTCACTCAACTGTTAACTCATAAAATCGATAAGTTCCTAGCGAGTTTTGTCCCCGTACAGCTACTGGCGAGAAATTATTCGCGTGTAAATGAGCCTTTAAGGTTTCAAGTTCCATATCAAAATTTTGCGGCCCTTAGAATAATTCCGTAGCAGTCTCTGAGTGACAGGCTGTCGGTCTGTCTATCAAACCCGTCGAAGCGTTCGCTAATCTGTCACAGGCGTAGGTAGGAGGGTTTCAATCTGCCGTGAATTGGCACGCCTACAGATACGTAGGGTATCTGTGTTGCTGTTATTTGAGGCCAGCAGCCTTGATCGGGTCACGTTGTAGCGGTACCTACAACGTCACATGCGAACTCCGCGTCATACTGACGTCACGCAAAATCCTGCATCTCGCAAGCAGAGTTTACCGAGCAACTAGCATATAATACCGTTGTATATACCATCTGGGACAACCCGACATGAATCACCGGGCAGTTGCCTGCCAGACACAACACCCGTCTGGTCGGAAGATCCTCCCTTTTCTATGGAGGATGAGTGAACTTTACACCCTGTTCCTTATATAAGCCGCCTTGAAGAACTTATAGCTTATCGAGCGCAGGTCGTTCGATTTACGCTAATTATGATAATGCTAGTATTTATAATATTAAAGCTACGGATAGTATTCTTGCATCTTTACTATCTGCTTTCTTATCCCGGTACTTAAAAACATGACGTGTGCAAAGCCGCAGTACCAACAGCAGGCAGATGCAATATTTTAAGATACCGTTAACCCTTAATTGCATGATTTTTACTTTTTAAGCAAATTAAATTTATTTGGACGTAACATTAGCTCTATAGTAAGGAAAAAATATTTAAAAAATATATTCATAAAAATATACATTTTTTTTTTTAATGGCCTGGTGGATATTTACATCTTTATGTAATCAGAACGAATCTACTGGGAACAAAATGAGTTGAATATCTCTAACAATTGGGGAATCCCCGTGCTCTGTGGAAACGAAAATATGGCATTGGATTGGTTGATGAAAATTTCCATCACGATGCATTTAAGGGTTAAATAAAGTGGCATTACCTTTCCATTAAAGTTTATTCGATTCAAAGGCAGTGGACCTTACTTTTAACTATTAAATTGGCGCTCATCTAATAAAAATAACTATCCTCTGTTTAAAAGTTCTCAAATAAAATTCTACAACTGGCTAGAAGAATTCTAATGATAGAAATAAACCTTTCAGCTATTGAATTACTTTTATGGCAACAATTATTACTATAATATCCAGATGGGGCTTGAGTTTTCACATTCAAGGGTGTAATTTAATTTTCGAAAAAGGCAATTTTCAGCAGGGTTTTCGTAGGGTGCAGTGTAATAAAAAGTGTTTTTAGGAAAGCGCTACATTTACAAATAAACAATCTGTCCGTGACTTCTTCTGCGCGAAATTCCTTGTTCCCCCGATCCACACTGTGCCTTCGCATCGCCTGTCCGCGATGACACCGTTTTCGCTTAACGTTCTTCCTGACTTTTTTTCATTTTGCTTGGCTCCTAATGGTCCAAGCGTGATGTTACGTAGCCCATAGTCTTCCTCAAGAATGAGGCCATCAAATGCAATTTTTTTTTTTAAATACGACTGGGAGTTCCAGAGATTAGCGCGATCAAAAAAACAAACAAACTGTACATCTTATGCACTTCATCAGCATCGGCCTAGCCTTTTCCTAACTATGTTGGGGTCGGCTTCCAGTCTAACGGGATGCAGCTGAATACCAGTATTTTACATGGAGCGACTGCCTATCTGACCTCCACAACCCAGTTACTGGGTAATACACCCCCCTTGGTAAGACTGGTTGTCAGACTTTCGGGCTACTGGCGACCCGTAACGACTGTCAAAGATCCACGAATGACAGCCGGGACCAACGGCTTAACGTGCCTTCCGAGGCACGGAGGGGTTTCGGTATGTAAAGATGGTCACCCATCCACAGACAAACCGCAGCAAGCCTAGCTTAACCTGGTCGACCGACCTGTGCGGCTGTTATTATTAAAGCAAGAGGAAACCGACATGTCCTAGAATCCAAAAATTCGAAGACGTGACATCTATCAACCCTCAAGTTCATTAAAAATTTGCAAATTTTCAACAAAGGTCAGAAGTTAGGACTTGTAGCTACACGCTACACGACAGCCTCTCGCGTCCCATGTATTGCCAGATAAAACTACCCATTTATAGGTAGGATATGTACACTGTTACAACCAGATAAAGGTTTCATCTAAGAAAGTTCAGTTGAAAAACAGAACCACTTATCCGGGAAATGTTATTTTCGTTTCTTTCTTTCTTTCAATCAAAATTTTATGATCAAATTACAACAAACCATTTCGCTCAATACCCATTTCGTTTCCTATTACTGTAATGAGCTTATTTTCTAGACACGAAATGGAATTTTCCAGAAACAGTTTCCTTAAAAGGTCCATTCCTCGCTCTGCAGTTTTACAGCTATTACCGGGTATTAAGGCTGCCATACATGGTTAGTTCTTCAGTTCAGGTTCTCTTGATCTGATCTCAGTCTTAATATACAACGTGTAACGTTAAATGCGCAAAACCTGAAAACAGTTTGATCAGAATAACGAGCAGAATTAATTGAACCACTTTTTAATAAAGCTCACATTTTTCAAAAAATCTTCATTAAAACGTTGCCGTGTCTATTTATTAATAGGTCAAGCAAGCCAATGTCAGCGCGGCGCAGCGGCCCGGTGACGACTCCTCCCTCGGTAAAGCATCGTCGCAGACGCAAGAAACGATCAGAATAGCCAGTAAAATTAAAACAGCACATAAAATCTATACAATTTTTTATGACTTATTTTTTCTTTGAAATAGGTCAATTGAATTAAAAATCAGTTGGGGTGTCTGAGGTTTTGCGCATTTAACGTTACACGTTGTATAGATTGCTAACAACGCGGCGAGAGCAAGGGAGATGACAATTTGAACTAAATCACAAGCACTTAGGCAGCCCGCGAACCTCTTTTCTTACGATTTTTGCAATTTACGGGCCATTGTCAGGTTGTATGATATGGTTCGCGACCATACGAATATGAATTTAATCACTATCACTACATAGTATAAAACAAAGTCGCTTCCCTGTCTGTCTGTCCCTATATATGCTTAGATCTTTAAAACTACGCAACGGATTTTGATGCGGTTTTTTTTAATAGATAGAGTGATTCAAGAGAAAGGTTTATATGTATAATACATGCATAATATAGTAGAGCAACACTGATAATTTTAGAGGTTTCTAATGTGATGTCGTAAATAAACACATTTTTTTGCGCTTACATTGTAAACGCTGGTAGAACCCGTCGAGATAGATCAAAATAATGTACTACAGTATTGTACACCTTAAAAAGGTCTACAAAAAAGTCCGCAATGGTATATGTCTAGCTCTTAGGGCCACAATAACCATTTTTATCCTATACTTTTTACGAGAAATAATGGCTCTAAAATTATCAGTGTTTCTCCATTGCACCCGTGCGAAGCCGGGACGGGTCGCTAGTTTATAATAATTATCAATACAACACGCCTTAAATGTCATAATTTTATGACATAGTCATTCAACAGGGCAATTTTAAACTTAGAGAAAAGTATCTCGATTATATTAATTACTAGCAGCACCCCGCGGTTTCACCCGTATAAGTTTCGATCCCGTGAGATTACGGATGAAAAGTATTCTATGTGTTAATCCTTGTTATAAATTATGTGTGTACCAAATTGTATCCAAATCCGTTTAGCAGTTTTTGTGTGATTTAGTATTTAGTAACAAACATCCAGACATCTTCACAAACTTCACACTACCTTTATAATATTGTAGTAGGATTAAAATTCTGTAAACACATGATACGGTTGCAAGTCATATTTTGATCAACATAAGTACCACCTTATACTGCATGTCGATTCTGTAAAAATCTCACCGTGAAAACTTGCGTGGAGTGAGCTGTCACTGTCATCCCACTGATGTTAGGGAATGACCAAGCAAACATATTACCCTTAAAAGGACTAAAAAAAAATTTTATATATAAAAAAAACAACCGACTTCCAAAAAAACACTACAAAGTGAAAAATAATTTTAATTTTGGAAGTCGGTGTCGTTGGTTCCGCATTTTGGTTTTTTGACACCGACTTCCGAAATTAAAATTATTTTTCACTTTGTAGTGTTTTTTTGGAAGTCGGTTGTTTTTTTTATATATAAATTTTTTTATTTTTCACTTTTTAGTTATATCTACCCCAATCAAATTCATATAAACACTACTTGCTATGTAAATATCAGTGACAGGAAGCTGCATCTGCGTTCATAGGGTACAGACGTGATGTTATGTTGTGCGATTGCGTAATTATTATTATCATAAAAAAAATTATAACCTTTGTAGTGAGTACAGGCGTGATATTATGTTGTGTGATGGTGTAAACAATGCTTAGATATGCTATAGCAACAATCGCGGTTAATCTGCTGTTATTTATTGAAGAGTTCCCCCGATTTCTACAAGATCCCATAATCAGATATTGAAATGGTGACAATGGGACCACACGGGAAGCACCAGCTTTCAAATAAAAAAAGAATCATGAAAATCGGTTCACCCAGTCGGTTATTATGAGGTAACAAACATAAAAAAAAAAAAAAAAAAAAAAAAAAAAAAAAAAAAAAAAATACAGTCGAATTGATAACCTCCTCCTTTTTTTGAAGTCGGTTAATCAGCGTGATCACGACATTTCGTGTATCGGGTGAAGTGATCACGCCACACAAACTACGTGGAATTAAAGGAGGGTTTTGACAAGTAAAATCCTAGCTTTGAAATTATATAAAACGATTAATTAGCATAAAAATATACTATTAAAATCTCGATTATGTAAATGTGTGCTTGGTCAATCCCTATTATCAGTGGGATGACACTGACAGCTCACTCACTCCACGCAAGCTTTCACGGTGAGATTTTTATAGAATCGACCGGCTGGCGTAGATTCGTCTACAGTATTTTTACCACACGAAGTGACGCGCGCATCACATGTGGTAACCAAGTGTACAAACACGCTGTGAATGTACAATATACACTATGACGCAGAAGAGTAACGTCCGCACATAACACACACACACGCACACATACACACTTCCGACTTCGACATTGTCTCGAACGGCACCGAGAGCATCTGCACTTACACTCATATTCACAGTGTGTTCGTGCACTTGATAACCACAAGTAAAGTGCGCGTCGCTTCGTGATACAAAAATACTGTACCATGTATGGTAGCCTTTATCTACAATGCAACAAGGACGTAGGTATTGTGAGACAATTGAAAGTTTGAAAGTTATTATAACAATAAAATGTTAAGGGCAGAATCGGTCTAGACGTAGCACATGACGGGAGCACGTGTAGGGGTGTCACTAAACTTATTAGATCTAAAAGGAAAGTGTGGTTTTAAGAGTTTGGGAACGTTTTGCTTAGTAAGGTATCGGAAAAGGTCGTGGATAGATTGAATTTTGGCATTTAACGTATGAAACCGTAAAAATACTTTTGTAAAAGTCACAAATACTCGTAGGGGCCATTTCTGAAACTTACGGACAAGCGAATGAAACTGGTTGACATTTTGCAACACACACACACTTTTACTTGAGATAACTAACGCCTTTTACTCAATTATAATTTTTTTACCTATTAGCCACTTTCTAGTACTAAATATCATCATCATCATTCCAACTGAAAGACGTCAACTGCTGGACATAGGCTTTCCCCAGGCACGCCATTTCGGCTGGTTCTGTACTTTTCGCATCCAGCGGACTCCTGCGGCCTTCATTGATCCATGTTGTTGGAGGCCTTCCAACGCTACGAGGAGGCCCGCAGGCGCGGGCCAGCACCAGCCGGGGGTTGCGGAAGTATCGTTCGTTCCCGCGACCCCCAGCGTACGTGAGAGATGGAACACCGGGGTGGTTTTTAGTCAGTAAGAGTCTGACAGACCCCGCCGCCCGCCCCAGGGCGGCGGACATTCATGAGGATTTTCCACCCCGAGAACAAAAAAAAGGCCTTCCAACGCTACGACTTCCGGCGGGTTGGTAGATTTCACGTCTTTGATTTTTTTTTTTTTGTTCTATGACTTGCCGGTTTCCTGACGATGTTTTCCTTCACCATTTCGGTCCCATCGGCCATCTGTTCTGCGAGCAATGTGCCCATTTAAATTTCGTAAAGATCTGGTGATGAGTGTCGGAGACAGACAACTCTTCAATAAATCCCAGTAAAACAACCGCGATTGCTGTTATCGCATATGTGTGCATTGTTTACGCAATCGCACAACATAACATCACGTCTGTACCCTATAAACGCAGATGCAGCTTCCTGTCACTGATATTTACATAACAAGTAGTGTTATATGAATTTTTTTGGGGTAGGTATTAATAAAAAGTGTAAAATATTAACTTTTTATAAAAAAAAACAACCAACTTCCACAAACACACTACAAAGTGAAAAATAACTTTAATTTTGGAAGTCGGTGTCGTTGGTTCCGCATTTTCGTTTTTTGACACCGACTTCCGAAATTAATCTTTCACGGTACAAATATTTGTATGACCTACAAGTAGTTGTTCCAGGTCTGGCTGTTTGTGTATGTGAGTTTAAATATTTGTAAACGCACCCACAATACAGGAGAAATGTCTAGTGTGGGGCAACGTTTTTTTTTTTTTTTTTTAAAGAAAAGAATAAAGAGTAAAGAAAAATGTCCCCACGGCTGGGATACAGGTCTCCTGTCTGTGAGAGAGAGTGGGCCGTAAGGCTACCTGTCCATTGTCTCGGAGCCAGGCTGCGGAGCAGAGAAACGGATAAATATTAACCAATAGAATTGCATAAAATCTCAATGTCATTTTTGTATTGGTTAATATTTCTCCGTTTCTCCGCTCCGCAGCCTCGCTCCGCGACAATGGACAGGCAGCCTAAGCCACCACGTGGGCCTAGTGCGAGTTGGTAGATGTCACATGTCTTTGAATTTTGTTTTTTCTTTGTCTTGCCGGTTTCCTCGCGATGTTTTTCTTTACCATTTTGAGAACAATGGTGATGAAATAATTAACACAAAGTAAAGCGCCAGTCTGAGTTCGAACCTACGACACTCGTGGGAAAAAAGTTAAATTAACTCCAATAAATATAACAAAAAATTGAATTTTTAATAAATCCACTGCTCTCACGTGGTTCAAAATTATATCAATACCATTCCATTTTCCAATAATGGATAATAATCTCGAGAAGTTCCTCAAGGAAGAGTTCTGGCCGAAGGGTGTTGTGTATAGCCGGTTTCGTGGCCGGCTACATGACACCAGTCACCGAAACACGACGCCGACACTTCGTGTGCAGTAGTATAAGTTGTGTTATGTTGTATTTATTTATAGTATTTTTAAGTTATATTATTATAGTATTGTATTTGTGATAATTTTGTATGTATTAGTTTATAAGTATGTTTGTAGTAGTATGTATTATTTTTTCTATGGGCCTTAGTTGCCTGAAATAAAGGAATAAATAAACTAAATAAATAAATAATAATAATAAATTTAATTTAATAAAAACGTTTACAAAAAGTGTACATGTAACCAACAGTACCTAATAATGATGGATCGGAATTAGAATGTTAAGTAGCGACGCGCCCGATCTAGGTTTATTCAAACCTGTGTTTCAGGCCATCACTTTACATTTCAATTACATTGGATTGATTTAATTATGAATCAACCATACCAACAACCAACCTGTATACCTCCATTAGTCGTTAATTATTACGATAAGGTACGAGTATTACGCACCTACATGTATATTGATTGAGAAGATTCGAACCACGTCTCAAGTATGCCAGCCCTATAAATAATGCAATAAAACTCCTTTAAAGGCTCGTACAGACAGGCGCGACGCGACGGCGCGACGCGATTCTGCTATATACATATATCAGTAGAACAATCTCTATGGAAACGCGCGCGACAATTCACACAGGGGCGACCTGTCGCGCCCCAACATGGTTGCGCCGCGACTTCAATAGAAATATTTTTATGGCGACGTGGCGATATCGCGGCGATATTCGCGCAGCGGCCGCAACGCCATACAAAATGTTCATTTTGTATGGCGACGCGGCGATATCGCGGTAGCGGCCGCGATTCGCGTCGCTCTAGTGTGAAAGGTGTTGCGGCACGATAATATCGCAGAATCGCCCCGCACCACGTCGCGCGACAAGTCGCGCCAGTCTGTACGAGCCTTAAGGTGCTCCCTCACCAGGAGCATTCGCCTGTAATATAACGTTACAGATTCGAGCATTACATCAGTGAAGGAGGAGAACCGAGCATTACAGTGCGCACCTTGTAACGATACAATGTGTAATACCTTGATACAACTTGTAACATCAATGCGGCGCGCTCCCCGCTCCGCAATCTTTAATGCACATTACACGCGAATGCTCGTCAGTCAGGGAGGTAGTATTGTAATGTAATGCTCAAAATCGAATTTGAAATGTTACATTACAGGCGAATGCTCGTCAGTCAGGGAGGTAGTATTGTAATGTAATGCTCAAAATCGAATTTCAAATGTTACATTACAGGCGAATGCTCCTGGTGAGGGAGCACCTTTATATTAATATATTTAGTATGTAACATGTAAATCTATTTTATTCTCGCAATAACTGTCTTCCAGATAGTTATGGCGTCGTCTTTTCCCATTATAAGTAACTTAATACAAAGAATATTTGGTTAATCGCAATATGTATCTGCGTAATCTACACACTATTGTACACACGGCTACATTTATCAAGCTATTCATTTCCAGCATAAGCTGATCTCGCATATGTTTTTCTTGCCGCACAATAAGAGGTCAGCTTGTACTGGAAGTTTACAGCTTGATATGTCGCCATGTGTACGTAACATGACAAATAAGATGACAAGTTTCATTATATTCCAGGAGATTTTTGTTCAAGACTACGTATGACATTCGCGACCCATCCAGCGTGGCCCACTTCTGGGCTACCTCTTCTTGGCGCGTTATAAACTTTTTTTTTTTTTTGTTTCGGGGTGGAAAATCCTCATGGATGTCGGCCGTCCTGGGGCGGGCGGCGGGGTCTGTCAGACTCTTACTGACTAAAAACCACCCTGGTGTTCCCTCTCTCACCTACGCCGGGGGTCGCGGGAACGAACCATACTTCCGCAACCCCCGGCTGGGCGCGTTCTAACCTAACCTAACCCATTTGGTCGGAATGCCCTAGCTGAGTTACTGGGACCAAATTCAGCTCGCGCGTGGTTGGTCACAGTACCTGGCCCGTTTGGTCGGGGTATCCTAGCCTGGTTTCTGCGACCAACTGTGATAAAAAGCACAGAAATATAAAGAGGCTCATTTAGTAACAAAAGTGTGCATTACTAAATGCCTAAAAAGTTTTAGACTTCATTCATTTAAAAAAGTGTTCATCATTAGTAGCCCAAAAAGTTTTCAGAGCATCAGCTCAATATTTCCCTATGATAAATAGGCAGACATTACAGCTTAACATCAATTAGGTCATCTGCCAAGTGAGACTGGCATATAGCCAAACTGATATGAAGCGAACGCGATAAATTCGAACGTACATAAAATGACAGTTGCTGTGCGAAACTTGCCGATACGTGAAATAGAGGTTGCGAACATTGTCAGAATCACATAATTTAAATGTCAGGCAGGCTCAAGCGAGGCGAGGTCCCAGACGTGCCATGAATAGATAAATCAAAAAGATAAAGGTTTACGTACAGTCAACTTCACATAACTTTTAACACTTGCTATGAAAGTAATCATTAAGGTTACGACTGTCAATGCCAAATTACTAACACTGACAGTTGACTGTACTACTATAAATCACATGACATAGGTTTTCGGACATTACCATTCGACTGGGCAAGGGAATAGAATCACGAAGTTAATATATTTGCAGGGTCACAAACGGGTTTTTGTTTTCTTTGTCTGTTAAGATTTACGTAAAGATCAAATGGATGTCATTAGTATATTATTCAGGAACTATAATAGTAGGATCTTAATTTAGTTTTTTTTTTTTTTATTAGCTTTCAATGTCCCCTGCTGGGAAAAGGCCTCCGTATTCTCTTTCCACCTCTCTCTGTCCAGAGCTACCAAGGACCAATGTTTATTAAAGGAGACCAGCTCATTTTGTGTATATGTATTGTAGCGAAAAAAAAGAAAAACACATAGGTACTCTCTTTGCCACTGAACACGTTTAACACGTTGACTGCCAGACAACAGACACAATAGAAAATCTATTGTTGGCGGACACCGTGTGACCGCGGTGGCAGTCACTGACTTAATGTATCTTTACATTAACCTTTTGAACGCCAATCACTTGTATACAAGTTCGTATTACACAAGTGATTGGCGTTCAAAAGGTTAAGACCGAATGTAAAAAGTATCAAAAATAATATAAAAAATGTAGAAAATACAAAAACTCGCAAACTTGTCACATTAAGCCGTCGGATTTACAAAAAATAAAGAGAAGTAAAAATACTTTAGGTTTTCGTATCTTAAATTATATTTTTAATATAAGTAGGGTTACGTGATGAGTTAAAATTGCTTGCAACCGAATTCGCACTACAATCACGAAACACAAATTAATCCGTGTCTTAAAGGTATTAAACCCGCTGTATTCTGTGTTTTTAAATTTCGAATTACTCAAAAAATATCACGGTCTGGTAGTAATGTTTTGAGCCTTAGGATCGTTATTTAAAATAAACTAGACTACTAGAAGTAGGAAAAAGCTAATAAATATCTGGCAGATCTTCTCTCGGAGGTTCCGTCGTGACGACTTGAATCTGTCAGTGGTCACGGTATCCTTGTCGAGAATTTCTAAGCTTTAGGTGGTGGAAGGATCAAATCTGCTCCCTCCCTATTGCAATTAAGTCAGATGCAAAATGGTAGGAGTCTGGAAGGGGTGGAGCCGAATAAATCGGCTTGCAAAATCTTCGAGCTTTTAAACCTAGGACAAATAACGAACAATAAGACCTCGAGTAGCAAGCAGGATCTCTTATACAAAAAAGGCGTAGAATTATACATAACAGAAAAACGAAAAGAAGAATACACGGTTTGTTTTCCAACGGGAGTCACAGTTCGCTGATTTTTGTAGAGAACTGTCCTATAGCACAGAAAGACAAATACGATAAAAATATTGAATGATGAATAAACTCTTTGAAAAAATCAAAAGGACAGAAAAACATACCCCGATTCAATGAATCAACATCACATCACTTAATGGAATAAAAAGTAAAACATTCTGAGAATTTCAGCATAAAGATTCCAAAATAAAATTACGCGGCAGTCGACTGTGATATAAATCTTCAACAAGTGACCAACCTTTCTAAGAAAAAATCCCATATGAAGTGAAAACAATTTATTATTTAAAAATTTTGAAAATTATTTAAGCACAGTACCCAATTGTATATATTCTTAAGCTAGGATGTATGTCAAAAAATAACATGCAGGTTTTGCTAATACTGCAATGTGTAAATCAAATCAAATCTAGCAAATCTGACCTAGGAACTGTGTCATTCATCCCAGTTATATGTGTCTATTTGGAATTTGTTTGCAACATCATGGTCATCTATTTCTATTATCTTAAATTGAATTTACTCGCGTAAACGAAACCATTTACATGACATTTATATGCGTGGAATACTTTCAGTTCCTCGGCCACATGTAGATTGTTGTTTTTGTATAGGTATTTTTTGAATAGCACCATCTACTGTTTTGACAATCCCTTTTCTGTCCGCCATATTATCAAGTTGAAGGATCTCTTGACAATTAGAGCGGAGTAATTTGCATTAGAGTCCTAAAACTGAACTATGTTTAATAAGTAGGTTTGTAAGTGATAATCTGAAATTCAGGAAAAGTGCGAAAGCTTTTAGAATGTAGGCAAGTCAATCAGCAATTCAGCAGCCTAACTGCGTAACACACTTTCAGTAACGGTCTGAATGATGTTGAAGGATACTCGATTAGCAAAATCCATTGCTTCGTATGTTCGAAAAATTGGTCTGCTCAACAACATTAATAATGCAATGAATACTCTTGAACTGTCAAAATGAGTCATTGCTACTTTAGTGTGATACGCAATTACACCGCTCATTACTGTGGTCAGTTAGGATATTTATTTTCGAAGTATGCTTATTTTATGTTTAGATTAATATAATGTGATCCGCCAATGTATGAAAAAGTAATGATTCAACTTCGTTCGTCACGAAAACTAGCTTATTCATTTTATCTACATAACAATTCATGGAAATTATTGTAAGCAGTTAGTAGTGAATTTTCTCATTCGTTTTCTTCTTTTTCTCCCGAAGCGAACATCAAAACAATTAACTTTTTCTTCATATACCAGAAAAACATTTCCTTATTTGAAGAAATAACTAATTCGTTGTAGGTGGTAATATAAGTTCTCTAAGAGCGACCCCGAGTCGACAACTTTTCTATTTTGTTAGCGCCAAGCATGTTTCAAATGAACACACGTTTCTCAGAAAATATAATAACTACTGAAGAGTCGTGTTACACATACATAATCAGTATAATAAAATACCTAATAATCTCATTTGGACCCTTTCAGGCGTATATAATTGATTTGCTGCTTGTATTTATGGCCCACAGATATAGGTACAGGCATGTTAAGGGTTGTTGATTTTGTTTACTGGCCAAAATGTATGGGTAAATCTTTAGTGTTAGAGTTTCCCCAAACCTGTGTCAGAATTTTCTACCAGCTATCCTAAAATGCTGGCTAGATTAAACGTTAAACGTAAATTAAATACTCACCGTATACTTAGCTTAAGCATTTTGTATACAGGGCTATTATGAAACCCTTAGCTATTTTAACAGAACCTCATCTAAAATAAACATATTATTTGCTCATTTTATTTTTATTGGTTAATGATTAACAAAAAAGCAATAAATACTTCTCAAAGTTATCTAACAAAATAGCGAACTTTATTGTCAACGCTCGTCACTTCGCAATGGTACCTACAGCGGTCACTGACCGAGCGCCCAGCAGGCGATCGTACTTTTGCCGTAAGCCGAGCAATTATGTTACGTACATGATTGTCATAAGGTGCAATTTTTCCTTCATACTTTTACGGGCTTAGGACCGTCAAGATACGAAATTATTTTTCGCTGTATTCAGGCGTATTTAAAAAATTGGAATCACCTTATGTACAATAATTAATAATGAATAAAAATCAAAATAAAACGAAAATAAAAAAGTCAATTAAACATACTGCAATAATTGCTCGAAGTGGAGTCCGTTTCTCTCTAGACACAATCTTGCACGTTTAATTTGGTTTGAGCGCAGTCTATCGAGCACTACACTGTTACTTTTAACTGTGTCAAATGCATTAATAATTTTCAGTTTTAGTTGCTCTACACTATGCACTTCATCGCGATACACAAGACGTTTAATCTCACCCCACAAATAAAAATCGCAGGGCGTGAGGTCCGGTGACCTAGGAGGCCAAGCTACGGGTCCGCCGCGGCCTATCCGCCTTTCTCCATATTCACTGTCGAAGTACTCTCGCACAACGCGGGTGTAATGCGGAGGTGCACCGTCTTGTTGGTAGAAAAAATTACGTAAATACAGGAGAGGCACGTCTTCTAAAAACTCAGATATTACGCCCCGCAACATATCAAGGTACAGTCCGCGCGCGAGCTCCGAGGAATCGGTGGCTGAGGAAGCGGGCGGGTGTGCGCCGCGCCCGACCGTCGCTCCATCCCCCGCACTCTCCCAGTACTAGTGTTGACCTTGATGCGAGAACACGCTTATCGAGTCATTTTAACTTTGCGATAGTAGGTAGTGTTATTTTCTACTATAAATAGTACTGCATTTATAATTATATTGTTTTGTCACGATGTAATGCGATTACCGCCTTATATGTGCGACTTGAACCCAATAGAGCTCACATGGCCAAAAGTTAAAAGGCTCGTGAGGGAACACAACATTACTTCAGATTTTTCTCTGACGAGACTGAAGGAGATCACCGAAAAAGCTATCACGCATGTCACAAAAGAAGATTGGTGTGGATATGATAAACATGTTTTAGCATTAGAGGAACATTACTGTGAAAGGGATGGCTTAATGGAGAATGTTGTCGACTCATTTATTATTGATGTGCGTGAGGAGAGTTTATTTTCATCGTTTTTTTATTTCAAGTACATAATACCCTCATAAAATGATTTCATGAAGTACACTCGCGCGGAGGCTCAAGATGTACCTATTAGTATCGACAGTGCAATATCGACTAAATCACAACTCTAGCTCATTACGTCAACATTCCTTATCATTCCTCGGAGCTCGCGCGCGGACAGTAGGTGCCTCCAGTCAGGTGTCCTTCAATAAAATAAGGTCCAATAATGGTTCTACCAATTATGCCTGCCCACACATTAGCACTAAATCGTACTTGATGGTGGTGTTCGCGAATCACATGTGGGTTTCGGAATGACCACCAGTGCTCGTTGTGTTGGTTGTACAGTCCAATCCTAGTGAAAAGCGCTTCATCAGTCCACAAAATGTTGACGTTTTGATTTTGTAACAACCATTCACAGAAATTACGGCGTTGTTGCGCATCGGCTTCATTTCATTGTTGAACCCTCTGATAGTGGTATGGATGTAGACTAGCCCTGTTCAGAATCTTCCAAACTGTCGGCTGGCTCAAATTAAAAACACGTGCGGCATCGTTGGTACTTGCTCTCGGATTTCGCTCGAAGTAGTTAAAGATGACGTCTTCTTGTCCGATTGTGATTATGGGTGAACGACCAGAACCGCGGGCGTGTGTCGGCACTGTAAACTGACCATAATCTAGGAGATGTTGGTTTGCCGCAAGAATTGTGTTACGGTGAGGAACCGTTGGATTCGGAAGTCCTTGGGCACGTAACCGAGGGATACTTTCCGACTCGTAGCACCTTCGAGCTGCATAGAGACTTTCACCACTTTCTATGTAGGCTCTCACCATTTCGTAATATTCCCGATGACTGTACATTTTCGAGTTTTCGTAACGGGCGCGTGCCTGCGCGCGATTCCCTAATGACGACGTACGCGCACGAAACAACCGTTCGACGACTGTTTATTGCGCAGTGCGCGGTTAATATCGCCTGGCACCACCCCCGCCCTTATGCGCGCCCCTCGCACCCCTCGCATTGTTTGCGAGGAGCGAGCCTTTTTTTTAGCCTTTTTACCGTTTCTGTGTAGTAGTGTGTGTAAGCGATTGCGCATTTACAACCCGTGCGTGCAGCCACCCTCCCGCTTCCCCGCTCCGTGGCCCGCGTTCTCCTTGAGCGTTCAGTAGGTAGCATAAGGGAACGTAAGGTCATTCACTTTACTTTAGTATCCAATTTTCTTACAGTGATCGGGAAATTATTAGGACAAAATAAAAAAAATTAAAATGTTTTTTTTTCTTCTGTGATGTGTTTTGTTATCGATTCTGATTCAGAGAAAAAAAAATAGCTAAGGGTTTCATAATAACCCTATATAAATGTCAAACTTAACAGACTAGAGAAAAGGCAAGACAATAGTTACCATACGAATCACACAATAATATTATAAAGGCGAAAGTTTGTGTGTGTATGCCTGTGTGTGTGGTCGTGTGTGTGTGCGTGTGTGCATATGTGCATATGTGCGTTTGTGCATGAGTGCGTGTGTGCATGTGCGTGCGTACGTGTGTGCGTGTGTATGTATGTGTGTGTGTGTGTGTGTTTGTATGTTTGTTACTTCTTCACGCTGAAACGGCTGGACCAATTTTGATGAAATTTGGCACACAGATAGTTTATAACCAGGATTAACACGTAGAGTACTTTTCATCCCGATATTCTTACAGGATCGAAACTCATGTGGGTGAAACCGCGGGGTGCAGCTAGTTACAGATATAAATGTAGTTAACGGCCCCTTTGGTCTTGTGGCCACAAGCTCGACTGCAGAGCGTGGTGGAGTCCTGGGTTCGGTTCCTGGGTTGGCCATAGTGTTATTGGGTCTTTTTCCATTAGGAATGTCTCAGTAACAGCCCGGAGTTTTAAAGTTTGTGGTGTGAAGCACCCATGCCTTCCGAGGCACGAGGGCTTCACAACACGCGCAGGCGCATGACCAACGGCTATGCGTACTATCCGTAGCACGCAAAGCCGTTCGTCGTGCAGCCGATCTCTCTCCAGTCGTTTCGGACTGCCGTCCCATCGAACTATGAGAGTAACGGAACAGAGAGTGCACCTGAGTTGGCGCGCATACTTGTGCTCAAACTCAAACTCAAACTCAAAGCATTTATTTCAAGTAAACCAATTACAGGCACTTTTGAATTGTCAAGGGGTCGGTCAGTCAGAAAGATGAAGCTAGTTGTAGTGCGCACTATAATGTATTCCTCGAACCTGGATAATCTCCGTTGATACTAGCCACCGTGACCATAAACGATCGGGAGTAATAAATGTAGAAATAGTACATAGGATGTCACTATGGGCGGTCGTATCGCTAATAGCGATCATCTAAAGACAATCTTTGGCAATGACTAAAGAACGGCCACACATTTTAAATTAGGTACCTACATACAGAAATATCTTGCGAGGGGCCCGTGGCTAAGTAATAACAGCCGCACAGGTCGATCGATCAGGTTAAGCTAAGCTTGCCGTAATTGGTCTGTGTATGGGTGACCATCTTTACATACCGAGACTCCTCCGTGCGTCAGAAAGCACGTTAAGCCGTTGGTCCAGGCTGTCATTCGTGGATCTTTGACAGTCGTTACAGGTCGTCAGTAGCCCGAAACTCTGACAACCAGTCTTTCCAAGGGACATCGTATTACCCAGTAACTAGGTTGTGGAGGTCAGATAGGCAGTCGCTCCATGTAAAATACTGGTATTCAGCTGCATCTGGTTAGACTGGAAGCCGAACCCAACATAGTTGGGAAAAGGCTAGGCTGATGATACAGAAATATCTTGCATAAGTCGAACAATATTAAATGTCTAATGACCTTTCACCTACACGGAGGGCTAAATGACAAGAAGAATGCATTTGTACAAATATCATGCATTCAATCACTTGTATCAATAATGAAAACGTAATTTTTATTATCATAGTGTTTCTTTCTCACACCAGTCGTCCAGTCGCTAGCTATTTAGATCGAAAGTGGTGATACAATTAACTATTAATTTTATTTGAAAAATATTTTTATTGACAACATTCGTGAAGAAACTAAAAAGATAGCATTTATTCGGGTAAATTAAATTAAGACAATGTTACTGTGTTTCCTAATAAGTTTCTCAATTTTCGTTCAAACTGAAACAGCAAGAATACTGGCAGTCTTCCCAACGCCACTAATAAGTCACCAGAGCGCCCACAGATCAATAATACACGAACTCATTCATAGAGACCACGAAGTAGTACTCATCACACCACTGCCAGAGTACCCTAGAGGAGAATCACCAGACAATTTAATGGAAATCGATGTATCTGAAGTAACAAATGGAGTTTGGCATGAAAGATATATTAAAGACATTTCAGGCAAGAATAATTATAAAAATGGAGGGTTAAAACACGTTCTACAACTTGCTACTAAAGTTGTTGAAAAACAATTCGAAGTTCCTGAAGTCAAGAGCTTTATCAAAAACAATGAGAGTTTCGATCTTCTCTTGTTGGAAGCCTGGATTCGACCCACACTCTTCTGGACCTACATCTCCGATGCTCCTGTAGTTTCCATCAGTTCTTTCGGCCCAGTCTTTAATGACTACGTAAATCTGGGTGGTCCAACACACCCCTTGCTGTATCCGACAAGTTTACAACACGAGGTTTGGAATCTAAACATCTGGCAAAAAATTGTGGCACTGTATGACTATTGGAAAATGAACTCTGTGTACAACGCACTAGAGAAAGAGGAAAATTCACTGGCCAAGAGTCTGTTTGGTGAAGTTCCTTCATTAAAAGAGCAGGCTGGAAAAATAGAGATGCTACTGCTAAATATTCATCCAGTTTGGGAGGGAACCCGTCCTGTGCCAATGAATGTCATGCATTTAGGAGCGACACACATGCAGGATAGAGAAAATAAGACACAGATGACTGAGGTAAGTGGTTGTCAACATGTCGTTGTTGATTTATTCATAAAAACAATTTACATTGTGTTGAATATATAGGTACACGTGCAATTTACATACAAATGCAGAACTATGAATTATTAATTAACATTCCAAGTGAAATTCAAGTATAGTACCTACTAGACAGATTAAAAAAATAATGTAAAACACTTTTAAATATTCATAATGTCAAACTTGTCAGTCTTGTTTAGTTCGGTAATCTTTGACAAATAAATATTGTACAATATTTGGTGTTCTGTATTTATCCCATGATTGGACGAATTTAATAGTGAATGTCTGGATGCGCTCGCTAAGTCGGCATGTGATTGGCTGTCCCGTACCCACGAGCTGCTGCACATATTCGCGACAACGTGACAAGCGCGCCATCTTTTAAAAGTTTGGTGTGCGAGCGGAGCCGACCAGTCTGTCGTCCGCCATTGACCCATGAACTATCTAATTTTTGACTCCGTGAGTGAAAATTGGTAAAACAAGGACAAATTGTGCATTACCGTGTGGTGTCACTCGTGCCAATCTCCGTGGTCAACGGTACACTCAAAAGACCGTTCAGATCTAGTGGGAGCCAGCCGCAGCAGGAGAAAAGGTGAGTCGTATTCAGCCATCTCTCTGTTGAATTTGTTCCTGGATTGGGAAGGACGGAGAACTCCGTTCGTACAGAACTACCTATATTTATTTCTACAACCAGCGTAATCTTACAGTCCACTCCTCTATTCCACATTCTGGCCATTCGAGCCCTATTTCTAAATTTCATTTTGCTAAAACCACGCTTCCAAAATGGCGGAAGTTTTAGAAATTAAACGTAAAATCTTATTAGTTAGAAAGGAATATTTATTTACGAAGATACAAAAGCTTTATGACTATTCCAAAAAGTTGGGAAATGATCCAGATAAATTGCAATTGTTTACGGTATCATTGTCGGAAATGGAAAGTGTTCGTACGAAATTTGAATCCGCCATATTTGATTTGTACGAAATAGAAGTGCAAATAAAACCTACTGCAAAAATGTCAATAAGTGAACTTGAAGCATTTGACGAAATGTATAATGCATGTCAGTTAATCGCTCGTAAATATTCGAAATTAGAATCCGAATACTGTACTGAGTTAGGTAAAAAGGATTTAGTAGTACCCGCGTTACCAAAGATAACATTATTTCAATTTGATGGAGAAGTTGAAAACTGGATAACTTTTTATGACACGTTCTCATCATTAGTTCATAATAGAAATTTCTCAGATATCGATAAATTCCATTATTTACTCTCATGCGTTAAAGGTCCAGCTTTAAATATCGTTAAAAATCTACCTATTACTGCCGCTAATTACTCATTAGTTTGGCAAAGTTTAGTGGATAAATATCACGACCACAGAACACTAGCATGTAGGTATTTCGATAAAATGTTCAACTTTTTACCGTTAACTGAAGATACTACGTCGAACTTAACTTCATTTATAGAAACCTTTGATCATTCACTTAAAGCGATTCAAGCATTGAAAATTAATAACTTAGATGATTTTTTATTATGTCATTTGGCATTACAACGACTCGATCCTCATACTCGAAAGTTATTCGAAGAATGTCGTGATCAAAAGTCGATACCTACGTTTGCGGAACTAATATCTTTTGTCAACAAACAAATTAAAGTTCTAGAACACACTTTTACAGACAGCTCTTCGAATAATACGTCGAAACAAAAGACACAAAATAAAAACCAACTTAAATCTTCGTCTAAGTCAGTTCTTAATACGGCACAAGCTCCGCAAAATAATAACAACCGTAATAATAATAAATCAAATTTGACTTGTGTGATTTGTAAACAAAATCATATGATATATCGATGTGATCAATTTCGTAAATTGTCCGTCGATGAAAGAATGAGCCGTGTTCATTCGCTAAAACTTTGTCATAATTGTCTTAAATCTGATCATCAATCTAATGCTTGTAAAAGTACAATGACTTGCGGGGTATGCGCATCATCGCATCATTATTTATTACATAAAGATAACGCGAAGAAGGAAAGCGCGGGAATATCGTCCGTGGCGAGCTCCCTGTCAGCGCAGCCGTCTCTGTCGCACACGCAGCAAGCGCTAGTGTCGTCTCACTTCGTAAGTGACACAACACACGCACCCGTACAGCAAGCATTGATTAGTAATAACTGCGATTATGGAGTAGTTTTAGGCACTGCACTTACGCACGTTATTGACTGTGTTGGTCAATATCAAGACTGCCGTGCAGTCATCGATTCTGGCGCTCAGAGTTCTTTTATAACTACTGAATGTGCTCAGAAACTAGGATTACAACGTAAAAAATGTCCTTTTACCATTCACGGTATAGGTGGGGGCATAGTTAAAAATCAAGGCATGGTTACTTGTACATTAAAACCAAGACATGCTAAGGGTCCAACATTTAGTGTTAATTTAGTAGTTATTTCGAGGGTGTCCGCTGATATGCCTAATATCTCTTTCACAGATAATGTCATTAACGAATATAACACTTACAAGTTAGCGGATCCATTGTTTTTTAAGCGTTCGCGAATAGATTATTTTGTTAGGTAACGACATAGTGCCAGATATCATTAGAGATAAACCATTAATGATTAAGAATGGTATTCCGAGTGTTATTAAAACCGTTTTTGGTTATGTTATTAGCGGAAAATTATATCCACTTAGTAATAATAGTTCGCAGAATCTTAGTTTATCAGTTTCATATGACGAAGAACAGTCGATTGAGAAAACTTTACGCAGTTTTTGGGAAATTGAGGAAGTGCCGTGCACACCTTCAATAAATCCAATGGATCAGTTAGCCGAGGAGATATTCTCTAATGAACATACTCGAGAGTCGAACGGACAATACGTAGTTCCGCTGCCTTTTGCACTCGAACGCTCGCCGCTAGGTGCTACGCGCGCTGTGGCTGAACGCCGGTTATTGTACACGGAACGCAAGCTCGCGCGTACTAATGATTTAAAAAATAAGTACAAGGAATTTATGCGGGAATATGAAGACCTCGATCATATGGAACTATATCAGGGTGACAAGCCTAGTAAATACATTATTCCACATCACAGTATTTTGCGACCTACTAGTACCTCCACTCCGTTACGTGTAGTGTTCGACGCGTCAGCGAAGAGTAGCAATAACGTATCTTTAAATGATATTCTATCAGTCGGCCCTAAGCTGTATCCGGATATTGCGGCAATCATTTTGAAATTTCGACTATTTGAATATTGCCTAGTAGGTGATGTTTGTAAAATGTATCGTGCTATCTCCTTACGAAAAGAAGATCGATTATATCAACACATTTTATATCGGGAATCGCCTAACGATCCAATAAAATTGTACGAATTAAAAACCGTGACGTACGGACTTAGTTGTTCACCGTTCTTAGCAATTCGGACGCTACTTCAGTTAGCTAACGATGAAGGAAAACGTTTTCCATTCGCTGCTCAGGTCCTCCGTGAGGGAATTTACATGGATGATGTCCTATATTCATGTAATACTTTTGAGCAAGCTTGCTTAGTACAGGACCAATTAATTGGTATTTTTGAAAGTGCCAACTTTACCTTAAAAAAGTGGATGAGTAACAGTGAGAAGTTACTAAAGCGCGTCCCCTCCGAAAATAGGGAAAATTCAGTAACATTCGTTAAAGATGAAAACGATAGTTCTATTAAAGTTTTAGGGCTTCAATGGATTCCAAAATCCGATAATTTTCTTTTTTCGGTTAATTTAACTGACAACGAGTCAACCAAACGATCAGTACTAAAATTGCTAGCGTCGATTTACGACCCCGTGGGTTTTATCGCACCTTGCACTTTTGTCGCGAAGCAGATCATGCAAGAACTGTGGAAGCTAGGCATTGGTTGGGACGAAAAGTTGCCAGATAATATAAAAAAATCGTGGCAAAATTTTATTTTGGAACTTCCTCTGTTAAAGGAGTTACGTATCGAACGTCACATGCTATTACCAAGGGAGACGGAATGCGACTTGGTTGGATTTTGTGATGCTTCGTTGCGTGGCTATGCAGCATGCGTGTATGTTATTAGTCGCGATCAAAAGGGTAACGTAAAGGTTCGTCTAGTGACCGCGAAATCTAAAGTTGCACCAATAAAACCCGTCACGATTCCTCGGTTGGAGTTAATGGGTGCTGTTTTGTTGAGCAAATTAATAAAGTTCGTAGTTGACACATTTAGTCGAGTTAAAATTAACAGAATAACAGCAGCGTCAGACTCGACAGTCGTACTGTCGTGGCTTCAAACGGAACCTTATAAACTAAAGACCTTTGTCAGTCATCGGGTTACGAAAATTATTGAAGTTTTACCTCCTCATTTTTGGCGGCATGTGAGTAGCGAACATAATTTAGCCGATATTTGTTCTCGCGGAGCGTCTCCGGAACAACTTGTCAGTTGTAATCAACGTTGGTTACAGGGCACGAATTGGATGTATCAAAATTATATCGATTGGCCCCTGACGGTGTTTGTTAACGAGAGTAATAATAAAGTACCGGAATTAAAACCGTCTGTTAATTTCTTGGTCGAAAATAAAAATAATGATAATTTCAATGAATCTAAAGCAGAATTTTGTGAAAGAATTTGTCAAAAGTTTTCATCATTTTCCAAATTGCAAAGATCGTTTGCTTGGATTTTAAGATTTAGACGAAAAAGGGGTGATATGAACACTTCTTACAAATCGGGAGTATTATCAATCTTCGAATTAAACGAAGCTCGCGATAAGTTGATAAAATTAGTTCAAAATGCTTATTTTGAAGCGGAATTAAAAATGATTAAAGATAAGAAATACGTTTCTTCCTTACGAAAATTATCCCCATTTATTGATTCCGACGGCTTCCTCAGGGTAGGGGGTCGCATCGGTCATTCCGAACTCCCGTATAATTCTAAACATCCGCGTCTTCTTCCGAAACATAGTTTATTTACTAAACTATTGATCAATTATTTTCATAAAAAATATTTACATGTAGGACCGCGAACCTTACAAAGTATAATTAATGAAAATTTTTGGATATTGTCTGCTCGTAGCGTCATTAGATCGGTTTTATCTAAGTGTAAAACGTGTTTTAAATGTAAACCGTCTTTACTGCAACCCGAAATGGCACCGTTGCCACCAACTCGGTTGATACCTAATAAGGTATTTTCTAACGTCGGAGTTGACCTCGGAGGTCCATTCCTTATTAAAGAAAGCTTACGTCGTAATGCCAAAGTGACAAAGGCGTATTTAGCACTGTTTGTCTGCTTTTCAACAAAAGCAGTACATCTGGAGGTGTTATCTTCTCTCTCCGCCGACTGTTTCCTTGCGTGCCTAGACAGATTCATAGCTCGTAGAGGTCTATGCGCTGTTCTCTATTCTGACTGTGGCACTAATTTTATTGGTGCAAGCAAACATCTGTCTGAAATCCAGAGGTTCCTGCGTGAGAGTAAAGATGACATTTCGGATGGCTGCTCTAAAAGACAGGTTGATTGGAAATTTAATGTCCCCAGTGCTCCACATATGGGTGGCCTCTGGGAAGCGGGCATAAAGTCAGCAAAGTATCATTTAGTGCGAAGTGTAGGAGAAAAGTCCTTAACGTTTGAGGAACTTTCCACGATATTTTGCAAGGCAGAAGCCATTTTAAATTCGCGTCCCTTGTGTCCACTACCTGCTAGCGATAATCCCAACGAATTCAATGTCTTAACCGCCGGACACTTTCTCATTGGTCGAAGCTTAACCTCTATACCCGAGTATAACGTTCAAGACGTAAACATTAACCGATTGTCACGTTGGCAATATATTCAGAGGTGTTCCCAACTTTTCTGGAAACGTTGGAGTCACGAATATTTAAATACTCTTCAGCAGAGAGCTAAATGGTTTACGTCTTCCTCTAATCCAAAAGTCGGAGATCTAGTAATAATAAAAACTGAAAATGTTCCTTCCTGCAAATGGCCTCTCGGCAAAATAGAAAAATTACATCCAGGTCCCGACGGAATAGTCCGGTGTGTGACGCTGCGCACCGAAAAAAGTACCGTACAAAGACCAACCAATAAACTCTGCCTATTACCTTATAGCAACTAGAGTCAAACAAAACGTTTTTGTTAGATATAGGTACCTAGATTAGTGTTTATTTCAGAGCTTTTTTTAATGATATAGGTATTAAGGTAATCTTAGTTTTCTAGAAACCATCACTATGGTTTCGGTAGGGGGTATGTTCTGTATTTATCCCATGATTGGACGAATTTAATAGTGAATGTCTGGATGCGCTCGCTAAGTCGGCATGTGATTGGCTGTCCCGTACCCACGAGCTGCTGCACATATTCGCGACAACGTGACAAGCGCGCCATCTTTTAAAAGTTTGGTGTGCGAGCGGAGCCGACCAGTCTGTCGTCCGCCATTGACCCATGAACTATCTAATTTTTGACTCCGTGAGTGAAAATTGGTAAAACAAGGACAAATTGTGCATTACCGTGTGGTGTCACTCGTGCCAATCTCCGTGGTCAACGGTACACTCAAAAGACCGTTCAGATCTAGTGGGAGCCAGCCGCAGCAGGAGAAAAGGTGAGTCGTATTCAGCCATCTCTCTGTTGAATTTGTTCCTGGATTGGGAAGGACGGAGAACTCCGTTCGTACAGAACTACCTATATTTATTTCTACAACCAGCGTAATCTTACAGTCCACTCCTCTATTCCACATTTGGAATGACACAGCTGTGTTGTATTCATAGCTGTTGCCAATGAATGTAATGTTGTACATATAACATAACCCATCACGTCACCAGTATTACCTTAAAGGGTTTACAAAATAAAATCGTATCTGACATCTGAAATTTGCCTACTGGTGAATATATGGCTGGGTTTTTTTCAACTACCGCTACTAGTTTAATCTCCTCCACGTATCATAATTTTCATAATATATAACTTTATAGCACTGTGTGAGTTAGACCCGCACTTAAGTCACGCTTTTTTGTGACTTAAGTGGACTACTTAAGTTAATTTGACACAGAAAAGTGTGACTGAAGAGCGGGTTTAGGTCACACGAGCTATAAAATAGTAAACGATACGTATGAAGTAGTTTATTAGTGCACGACCCTTTTCACATCGTGCAATATTGGATTACTTTAGTCACACGTATCGTAATGCTAGAGACGCCAGCACATCAAACTTCTACAATCTGTCAAATTTCTTTACAACCTTATCGCTAAAGCATTAGGTTCAAAGATGATTGGGAAAATTCGACAGTTTCGGATAGCTTGATATGCTGGCGTCTGTACTATAAATATTCCAGGAACTGCAAGACTACCTAGATTCATCTACCTACGGTGTAATCTACGTCAGCCTGGGCACCAACATACGTCCCTGGATGGTACCTGAACCCACACAACGCAAGCTCATCAGTGCGTTCGGCAAGCTGTCTTTCAACGTGCTGTGGAGGTGGGACGAGGACGTCAGTGACTTGCCATACAACGTGAAGGTTGGCAAGTGGTTCCCTCAAGCCGAGCTGCTTAGTAAGTTTGGTGGATTTATCTGTGTTTCCAATCCCGGACTATTTTCGTCCATTGTTAAGCTCTGGCCAAACTGAGGCAAATCCCGAGCGAACGGGCGGGACGAAATTTGCTAGATTCGATTGTGACAACTAACTTGTATAGAGGTGTTTAAGTTTGCATACACACGAGCGATACGCGTCGAGGACAGTGGCAGCCATCAACGTGTCCGCAGCTATCGTAGACAACATGCCGGTCGTGTATTTGAGATACTCAAATGCACGAGCGGCACGATGTCGACGCGTGTCGCTTGTGTGTATCCCCACTAAGTGGGCACTTCAAGCTAAGCATTGCCTGCAACATCGCCACACTGTGGCACGATACCACGTTTTTTGGACAAATAGGGCACCAACCCTGCAAAATGCCTCACCAAAGGTAGTCCTCGACATTGCTATGCGTAAGATTTTGCGTTCAAAATCAAGTCTCAATCTCGACTCAGTGAAATTAGAGGATTTTTTGACAGATTTAGACAATAAAATGTTAACGTTCTTTAAATACGGGAATTGCCCCGCTGTTATCTTGATGAGATACCTATTTATTCATCAAATCTGTCTAGTCAAATCAACTACAAGTGACAGGTTCCACTGATTAACAAAATTAATTTTGCTATTGCACAGACAACATTGGGATTAGCCTTTACTTGGAATAAGCTTTCCAGTGTTCGCATCAAACAGCTCTAATACGTTTTGCAAAGTTACGTCTCTAATGCATTATGACGTACCTGCGGGAAAGTTAGCAAGCTTATTTGATACAATTACCGATAAGCCGACAAGCATGTTACACTGATCCATACGAGGAAATAAAGCAGCGCACGTGTGGGATTTTATTGAACGTAATAAAATCCTGCATTTGAACGTATTTTACATTGGCTTGTAATATATTTAATCGAAACTCTAACAGTTTCTATTTTGAGTTCCTATATTATATATATATATATTTTTTTTTTTTTATTAGTGTGTTCAATAATATTTTATTGAACACTCTAATATTACAATGTTTGCACTTCTTTTTGTGAACGTCAGAAAATAAAATCATCTTTGTTTTATACCAGTTTTGATAAAATTTGTCATTGACTTGTGCGGCCGAAAACTAATTGGTCGTCTGTAAGTGAGCATTTATAAAATCAGAAGTGATCTACATTAAAAAAACCGGTCAAGTGCGAGTCGGACTCGCGCACTGAGGGTTCCCTACACATTTGTAGGTATGTAAATAGTTTTAAAATTATTTTTCCTTGTAATGTAACCACAAATTTGCGGTTTTCGGACTTTTTCCTTTACTTGTGATACATGACATTGCTTCTTGCCAAATTTCATGATTCTAGGTCAGCGGGAAGTACCCTATAGGTTTTGATTTCAGAACTTAAACACCCGTATCTTTTGATTGCGTTGACTTAGAAGTTACAATTTTTCTGTTCAATACTAGTTACCTTGTTTTGCCTATCTATACAGCTTCACTGGGCATACGCCTCCCAGAAGTCCATCCAGGAACTTTTCCCGCACGACCTCAACCCAGCCTTCACGGTACGCGTCCAGGTCATCTCGCTAACTCTTTCTGGGCAGGCCTCAACGGTGCCGTCCATCTTCGGGTACCCTTTGTGTGGAGACTTTTGCCCAGCGATTATCGAGCATGCGGCTGACGTAACCCACCTGATCCCCTTTGAGCCTGGCAGCCTTCTTGCCTTCGTCCATTATACCCGTTTTGGAACTCAGCGTGGTGTTCCGAATTCTGTCCAGTCTTTTATACCCAGGATGCTATGGAACTCAGCGTGGTGTTCCGAATTCTGTCCAGTCTTTTATACCCAGGATGCTATGGAACTCAGCGTGGTGTTCCGAATTCTGTCCAGTCTTTTATACCCAGGATGCTATGGAACTCAGCGTGGTGTTCCGAATTCTGTCCAGTCTTTTATACCCAGGATGCTATGGAACTCAGCGTGGTGTTCCGAATTCTGTCCAGCCTTTTACACCCAGGATGCTGCTTTATATCGCTCTTTGGCAGAAAAATATAAAAAAAACCATAATTTCCATTTCAGAACATCCAAACATCCGTCTTTTTATAAGCCAGTGTGGACAACAGTCTATAGATGAAGCAATAGCTGCAGCAGTACCGGTTCTAGGACTGCCAGTAGCTGCCGACCAGTGGCGCAACGCTGAGCAACTGTTGTTCCACAAAGTTGGCTATGCACTGGTCTTGGAAGAGGTTGACGATGAGGAGTTCAAGAATATTATTGAACATACTATGAAGAACGAAAGGTGATATCTAGTTGCTTCTTGAAAAAAAAACACAATTAATCTCCAATTTCCAGTGTATTATAAAAGGAAACCGTAGAGAAGACACACGTCTCTGCAGGTACGCTCAATGACAAAAGTTGATTAAGGGCCACGCTACATGGAAGCGCATACTGACGGCAACTAAGCTGTGGTATCCTTAAGCATGCCGCAGCGTCCTGAGACACGCTGAAGCGACATCGTGCTCGCTCGTTCTTTTAACAACAGTAGCTCTAAAGCAGAACGCTCTAACTCTGCTTTTTACCTCGCCTTGCCTCGGCATCGCCGTAACTCTACTTTATACCTCGCCTTGCTTTGGCATCCCAAGGTTGCCGAAGCATCCCTCGGGTTGCCGAGGCATTTCGTAGGCTGCCAAGGTTAGACAATAGGACGTTTTCCATCATCTCATCGTAACCCCTAATAGAATTTCGGCGCCCATTGGTAGGCATAGTCTCCATATGTCCATGTATTTCTTTCCGGGTATATCACACTTCTCAAAATCAAAGTTTTGCTAACAGTGAGTAATTTAAGCTATTGCCTACTTATTTCCAGCTACCGCATCAACATGCATCGTCTGCGCACAATGATCTTCGACGAACCTGCGCCCGCGCCGGTCCGCGCCGTAGACGCGATAGAGTACGTGTTACGTCACCGCAGTGGCCATTTAGTTTCACCCACGCAACGTGTCCCATGGACCCAATATTTCGAGATAGAATTACTTATCATTGTGAACATTTCTTCATGTATTAGTGCTTTTGTAATGTATAAAGTTCTATACTTTGCGTTTAAGCTGATGGTGAAAAAGTTCACGCAAAGAAGGATAGTTAGAGAAAGTTTTAAAAGTTTGTTGTAGAACGTTGTGGGGAAAATACGGCAAGAAGAAATGTATTTAAGTTATTAGGAGTAAGCTGTTGTATAATTATTTAATGTATATATATCATGCATAGGTACCTACATACATGAACTCAGGCATAGTTCCAATGGGGGTAGGCAGAAACTACTGAAAGCCACCTGATACGAACCTTACAGGTATACTCCTTTTGCTTCTTTTACGTTGCGAGGGGCCCGTGGCTAAGTAATAACAGCCGCGCAGGTTGATCGATCAGGTTAAGCTAAGCTTGCCGCGGTTGGTCTGTGGATGGGTGACCATCTTTACATACCGAGACCCCTCCGTGCCTCGGAAAGCACGTTAAGCCGTTGGTCCCGGCTGTCATTCGTGGATCTTTGTCAGTCGTTACGCGTAATCAGAAGCCCGAAAGTCTGACAACCAGTCTTACCAAGGGGTATCGTATTACCCAGTAACTGGGTTGTGGAGGTCAGATAGGCAGTCGCTCCATGTGAAATACTGGTATTCAGCTGAAAGCCGACCATATCATACCATATCCTTCTAGGGCAGGGATGGGGAAACTACGGCCCGCGGGCCATCTCCGGCCCACGAAGTTTGTAAATATATATAATGTAATATTGTACAATAAATTAGTGATTCATAAAATACACATAAATATTTTTATTTCATTAAACAATATAGCCAAAAATCCAACAACTTGGCCCGCAATATATTTTGTTAGTAAATATTGGCACGCGAAGGAAACAGTTTCTACATATCTTTTCTAGGGTGTCACTCACATCTGCTTTGTAAATACCTTTTTTAGTCACCTTCTTTTTTTTCATTCATCCTCTCAATATGACCAAAAGCATCTAACAATAAGTATAATCTTTAAAATTTTCATTAATATCGTTTTACGGCCACGGTTACTCAGCAGTGTGTCAGGAACGTCGCAGTTTTATAGAGCACCATCTTTGCTATGTTAAATAACTTATCTTTATCGCAATATGTGTAATATTAAAAATGTACTTAGGTTTCGTCATTGTATATTTTTTGACTATAGAAAAGTTCTCTAATAATTAGTTCAACAACATTATGAAAATCAGATAGATTGCTACGAATAAATTTGGTGGTTTTTTGTCACATTTGAAATTGCGGTCAGCCGGTCGACTCTGTAAAAATCTCACCGTGAAATCATAAGTGAAGTGAGCACTTAATAGTGTTAATCCCTAGAGAATGACAGCTCACTCCACGTTCACTTCACGGTGAGATGGTTACAGAATCGCACGGCTGGTCAGACCCGATGCAAAAAATGTCTAAAATTACGTTTTTTTGATTCAGAATCACCAGTTTTGGTCGTAAAACAATTAAGCAAACATTTTGGTCACGGACAATGGTCTCGAACCTACCGATTTTTCGGTATTTCTACCGATATGGGCTCACGTAATTTGTAACAATCATACTTAAGTATGATGGTTATAAATTAGTCTGTAAGTTTTTTTTAAATAAATAAACGAATTTGATTGAATATTGTATTTTTTTTGTCAAATACCTACCGATTTTGCTACGACGTTCGAGACCACTGGTTACGGACTCTCGTAGGTACAACATTATCACATCATTTCTCAGCCATTCCCAACTACCATTCATAGTTACAGCACATATGCTTTATTTACAAGGAACGCATTTCCATAACGCCTATTTTGCCTCACCCAACATTCACTTCCATACATACTTAGGTACCAGCAAACCACGGTGAACAACCAGTCGGGCCTTCATTTACATCGACTGATTGGTCACAGTCGCATGTACGAGTTTCACCCTAGCACCATTGACTTTATTTCCCCATTCACTCTTAATTTAAATTATTTAACCAAAATACTTTAATAATCCTTGGTAAGTAAATTATTTCGGTAGTTCGAATATTCTCAGATGCAGCGGAATACCAGTATTTTACATGGAGCGACTGCCTGTCTGACTTCCACAACCCAGTTACTGGATAATACGATTCCCCTTGGTAAGACTGGTTGACAGAATTTCGGGCTTCTGACTACCCGTAATGACTGTCAAACATCCACGAATGACAGCCGGGACCAACGGCTTAACGTGCTTTCCGAGTCACATAGGGGGCTCGATATGTAAAGATGGTCACCCATCCACAGACCAAACGCGGCAAGCGTAGCTTAACCTGATTGATAGACCCGTGCGGTTGTTATTATTTAGCCATGGGCCCCTAAATAATTACGGTTAATAATTAACGGGGTAATTGGAAAATTCTATAAAAATGTAATTAACCTTCAGACAATTCCAAATTAAACTGTTGTTCAAACAACTTGCTACAAATAAAGGCAGCAGTATCAAAGTTAATTAATTTTGTATAATATAAACAAATAAACTTTGTGTTATTGTTTTATATCCAAAACTTTTAAACGTTCTGTCTAGTCGGACCGGCGACTCGTAGCTATTTCGCTGTTTGTGGTGTTTGGGATGAATCTACATTTGTATTATTATTTTGATTCTGCACGTGACCAGAGGACTATTTTAAGAGCCAGAGCCTATTTTAAGCCCAAATAATCAGCTTTGCCATCCAACGTGGTAATGCTGCCAGCCTTTTGTGCACTTATCCCATTGACAGCGTTGCGGACGAATTATTTTATGCCCAATGAGCTCCTGCCGAATAACGAGCAGAATTAATTGAACCACTTTGTAATATAGCTCACATTAAAAAAAAAATCTTCATTAAAAACGTTGCCGTGTCTGTTTATTAATAGGTCAAGCAAGCCAATGTCAGCGCGGCGCAGCGGCCCGGTGACGACTCCTCCCTCGGTTAAGCGTCGTCGCAAACGCAAGAAATGATCAGAATGGCCAGTAAAACTAAAACAGCACATAAAACCTTTACAATTTTTTTAATGACTTATTTTTTCTCTGAAATAGGTCAATTGAACTAAAAGTCAGTTGAGGTGTTTTAGGTTTTGCGCATTTAACGTTACACGTTGTATATAACACTGTTAGCTTGTATGTTGTAATTGTTGTGTCCTTGTGATTAAAATTAAAATAAATATATTACTCATTTGTATTAGAAATATTTTTATATGTGTTGTCTTTCCCAACTGTGATCTTAAGTCACTCGTGTTTCTGCTCTATTTTGCCAACTTTTGAGTAAGCTTTTGAGGCCAATAATTTAGGCAGATTAGACGTGCTAAATGCACGGATACCGGAGTGCTGTTGACTGAAGTCCTGGACCTATGCATGATGCAATTCACAAAAATGCCAGATGTAAACTTTTTTGAAGCAACATAGCAGCAAAACAACTTAAATACACTATTAAATTATAAACACTACATAAATACAAATCTATAAAATACCTGCACAATTATTTAGCGAGGTGCCAATATAAAATAAAAGCAAAACCCGTCCTTTTGACATAGAAGAAGTAGGGTAAAAAAAACGTTACTTAAAAAGAAAGTGACACTATGACATACCTACTCTGTAAAGAAAATTCATATAAGTAAAGAAACAAAGTGCAGGGATGAGGTGATGTCTTGCCGGTGACTATCGTGTGCCTTTAGACAGTAACAGAACGACCTATCTTATGCAACATCCAGCAGTGGAAACTCAGACTTCAAGAAGCTACTGTCGTAGAAATGAAAATTATTTTGTAAACTCTGTTTTTTTATTGACATGCCAAAATGACAACTCATATTAATACTTAATAATGTCAAGTTGACAAAAAAGGCAGATCGCAGCTGTCTATTAAGTATAGCAAATTAAAAATCACAGTTTAGTTACTTACCTATCAACAATAACACCGTTATTAAAGTCATTTCTCATCAAAAATCTTCACCACAGCTACTGTAATTTCTATTACCACGATATTTCATCCATAAATAACATATTTACACATCAAAAAGCTTATTAAATGGTATTCAGACTTCAGACTACGATCCCGGCGTATACATCTACTGACTACGTGACGCGCATTCCGCTAACTAACTACATATTATACGCCGGCTTTGTCTGCACTCAATCTCTTTATTACTGTGCGCGATCTTTGAGGGTATTTCGAAGCTTAGGGTTTGGTAAAATAATTGACGTAACAACTTTTTTTTTTTTTCACTTTTTTATTCACAAACTATTAACATGATTCACAAACTATTTTAGTCCGCACGACCTTTGAGGGTAGTTAGAAAACTAGATTTTTCTAAAATACTTCATGTAGAAGCTTTATTTCTTGATATGTTGTGATTCGCGAAATATTCATCTGATTTATTTTACACTGTAAATGTTTGTTTTCAAATAACTTAGCTCACGCACTAGTCTTTGGAAAGTTTTTATTATTTTAGCGAAAATTAATTATACTATATGTATGTACTTATAGTTGCTACAAAACTGTCCAATTACATTATTGATGTGATGAGTGTTTTTCTTTAAAGAGACTTCCTCCCGTTTTTCTTATTATACCATCCCGATTTAGGGAAAGGGTCACTGAAGACCGCGTAGTAGGTAATGAAAATGCGTAAAACCTGAAAATAGTTTGATCAGAATAACGAGCAGAATTAATTGAACCACTTTTTAATATAGGTCACATTTTTCAAAAAATCTTCATTGAAAACGTTGCCGTGTCTATTTATTAATAGGTCAAGCAAGCCAATGTCAGCGCGGCGCAGCGGCCCGGTGACGACTCCACTCTCGATAAAGCGTCGTCGCAGACGCAAGAAATGATTTTACTGGCCATTCTGGCCAGTAAAACTAAAATAGCACATAAAACCTTTACAATTTTTTTAATGAGTTATTTTCTTTCTGAAATAGGTCAATTGAATTAAAAATCGCTTTTTTGCGCTGTTTTGCGCATTTAACGTTACACGTTGTATAAGGCTTTTAGGCAGTATTTTCAATCTGCCTCCGTTTCCAACTAAAACTGGAACACAGAATCCAACATGTATGCAGCCTACAATGTTCCCACAGCTGGGAAACAGGCCTCTTCGGTGAGAGGGAGTGGGCCGTAATCCATCACGCGGGCTCAGTGCGGGTTGGTAGTTGTCACATGTCTTCGATTTTTTGGTTCTATGACGTGTCGGTTTCCCCACGACGTTTTCCTTCACCGTTTGGAGAGCTGAGTGGAGATGAAATAATTTACACGAAGTAAAGCCGCCTGTCGGGGTTTGAACCTACAACCTACATCTCGTAATTCGTGGCCGGTACAACTGAGCCACCACTGCTCTCTGCTCACTGCTCAGAATCAAAACCAGGATCAACATCACACAACCAGTCAAATCTAGCGCCCCATTCAACGAATATCTCGCTCGACTAATAACAATACAAGTATCGTGGAACAAGATAATCGTATTTGTTCGTAATTTCTTATCGCAATTGTCTGAGAAAACCCGATATTATTGAACCATAATCTAAATTGGGTCCGGAATAAGACGCCTGAATTGTTGGCAAGGGAAATTGATATTACAATTATAATAACAAGTCCGAGTTCGCTGCTTTTTTTTTCTATAAGGCATTTCCTTTCCAGCCGTGCGATTCTGTAACCATCTCACCGTGATAACTTGGGTGAAGTGAGCGTGGAGTGAGTTGCCAATAGTGTCAATCCCTAGAATCAGCATGACTCACAGCTCACTCTAAGCTCACTTCACCTTAGTTATCACGATGAGATTTTTCCAGAATCGACCGGCTGTTGTGATTATAGAGGTCTGATGGTCAGTTGATGAAGAAGTGAAGTCATGACGGTTTTGGCTAAAAGGGTAAAAAAGGGTATACCAAAATAACCGGTGGACATGATGATTAGAGGAAAGAAAATTTTTCATGATTTTTTATATCCTCTGGGCATTTGAATGCTCACAAATCTTGTCATCTCAAAAAGAAGGATCAAGGAAGAAGGATAAATGCCCATGGTATTAAGTCCGCCTCTGTACATTTATGTGCTTGAAGTATTAAATAAATAAATAAATAAAACCATACTTTAGTTACTAATTTCTGTAGGTTAGGTTACTTACACAAATTAATAACTACTACCCTTTTACCTATTCACCTATATTTACATGCTGAAGAGTGAAGCAAAACACACAACATTGTTAATTTACATAGCCGTCACGCTTAGCGCCTAATACTGTGTCACGTTGTATAATGGACTAATGAACGCGCATGTCGCTTCGTGTTCCATTGAAAGACATCGGTAGGTACATACCTAATCCACGCTGTCTGTGAAATGTACGCATGTTAAAGAGATTGGCGTGCAGACAAGATACAACGCAGAAGCACATTGCGGACTGTTCTACAACTTGCATGTGATGCCTGTGCCTGCAAATAAAATGGAAAAGGTGCAAGACAGGTGTCATCATGTCACCACAATAGACAGTGGCGATCTACTACGCGACGATAGCTTCGACTTAGGTGCAGACGCCAGCACATCAAGCTACCTGAAACTGTCGAATTTTCCCAAACAACTTTGAACCTTACACTTTAGCGATAAAGTTGAAAATCTATTAAAGAAATTTGACAGATTGTAGTAGCTTGCTGTGCTGGCGTCTGTACAACGGGCAGCGGCGATGCCTCGCTCAACCATCACAAATATAAAAAATGCGGGTAAATAAGGACTTAGTATAATCAGCCTATAATGTTCCTACTGCTGAGATACGGGCCTTCTCTCTTCGAGAAGGAGTGGGTTGTAATCTACCACTCAGGCCATGTGGCAAGAAACGTATGTACGTTTCTTCACCGTTTGAGAGCAACGACAAAAGATACAAAAAGTTTGATTGATGAAATTATTTACATATCCTGCAATAGTTCTACACCAACCGGGGGTTGTCCTAGGGTGCACTTGCATAGTGCGTACAGGGCTATTCATGGGTGTCTCATTTAATTTAAAGCTCTAACGGGCCTCTGCGAGTTGGCTTCGGCCCCTCGTACGCCTTCCAAAAGTCCGGGACCCCAGGGGCTCGAGATGTGTCAATATAATACTCGTAATATTAATTTAAGTGTCTATAGAGTTAGGTACAGACGTTTAGACTAAAATATTCGTTTACCATTAGTCTAATTATTACACTATTATGTATGAGATCAAAAAGTTACAATTAAAACAATAACCACAGACTACATAGAGATAGATACTATGAACAGACAGTCTTATTCAGACTTTATGGCGGCTCGGAACTTGAAGCGAGTCGCTGCGCAGAAACTTAAATTCACATGCCAGGGGGGGGGTGAGGAGAGAGGTACTGCGCAGTGAGTTGGTATCGCACTTCACAGCCGCCATAAAGTTTGAATCTGGCTGTATACAGAAGACAAGATAAACATCGTTGACATGAATGTGTTTTCAGTAAAAAAAAAAACGACGGGATGCACTCCGGGAGTGCCGGCAGAAGTGAAAACTTGAAAAGTACTATCATTTATGTGGCAGAATGCAATATTTATTTATTGCGCTATCGTACACAAACATGACAATTTATATTACATTAAAAAGTTTATTTCGCAGAAAAATCAACTCCCATCCACATTCGCGCAAGCGCCCTGCGCCACCTAAACGAAACAGCAGGCGCAGGCATACATTTTCGCCGCGCCGTAGAAAGAGAGGGATCTACTTCCTGTCCTACGCCGCGCCGGCTGTCTACTCTCCATCCGTCTTAGCAATTTTCGATCAGGTCACGAGTTTAAAATTTTTTACCCATTACAAAAAAGTGTACAACGTCGCTAAAGAAGTTTTCACTTCAAAAATACAGTAACAATAACCTACTTGCGAGCTTTGTAGTGAGCACTATGTGAAGACGCTTTAACGAGTATCAGCTGTCGACCAATTTTTTTTTTTACTGTACTTGAGCTCAAGCCAGTAGGGCACTAGATCTTTACTCGCTGCGAAAAATCTTATCTACCAATACGGTGTAGCGCATAGGATCTGTGTAACTGATGACCCTAACGTGTCTGAAACGTAATTACGTCAATCAGCTGGGGATCTACCGTAACTGGATTAGATTAGGAAACCGATTTGCTTAGGTAGGTATGCAGCAGGTTTTACTCACATCATACGACAGTCAATCCAGTAGACTTGCACAAAAACCATCACTCATGCACACGGAGTGACCTTTCTTATTTCTCAGCAATTTTTGTTTCCTAATGAATGAAAATGAGAAAATACCAACTCGTTCCCATGACAAAACCCTTCTTTTTAAATAGTTATTTCACTGTAAACTGAAAATAACCTTGAGTATGTAGCTACCTAGCTATTTACCCACAGAGCAAGAAGACGCCTCGGCAGCCGGCGCCAGAGACGGCATTGTGGCATCACGTATTTGTAAACGCACCTTAGATTACGTGGCGTCTCCTGTATTCTGTTTATATAAGTATTTGTAAGTTAGTCAGGAACGCAGCTTTGTTAAGTGGCAACACTAAGCTACGATCCGGGGCGCCACCCATAGCGTTCTTTAAAAGCCGCTGGGTAGTTCGCGAAATTCAAGTTTTCTTACGTTTTTTCACAATTTGATTGATATTTTATGAAACAGTCATTCAATACATCTTAAAAGAGTAAATAGATCTTATGAAAAAAAAACCTTGTCCAATCGGCTCAACATGATAATAAGAAGCTTTGGAAAGTAATAAAAGACGTCACAAACACTAGTAAAAATGCTAACTACTCAAATGAACTTCTATCTCTTGATGCCAGTCCGAAACAGTCTCTAGATCAAATAAATTACTATTTTGTGAATGTTGGTAGGTCTTTGGCCGATAAGATCCGGCAAATTAATTCAATCTTAACAGGCACCAGTGTAGATACCAACTCTGATAAGCCCACTGCAATTAATTATTTTGTATAGGAGGATACTGATGAATGTGAAGTAGACCGCTTCATCATTAACTTGAAATCAGATAGCTCAACGGGGTTTGATGGCTTTAGTAATAAATAAAAATAAAATTAAAAAAACATTTTAGTTCCCCCACTCACCTTTATTTTCAATTTGTGTCTCCAAAATTGAATTTTCCCTGAATCGTTAAAGAAGTCTGAAGTCTGCCCTATACTTAAAGCTGGAAACAGAAATTCCATCACCAATTATAGGCCAATATCCATACTACCATCTATCTCAAAGCTCTTGGAGAGAATTATCAATAAGACTCACTAGATACTTTGAAAATAATAACTTGGTCTCACCTAATCAGTACGACTTTCGAAGTGGTAAATCTACTGAACAAGGGGTAAGCATTCTTTTAGGTTATATCAGTGATAATTTGGATAGTAAAAATAAGTGCCTGGCCACCTTTTTAGATCTAGCAAAGGCCTTTGACACAATCTCTGTTTCAGTCCTCTTGGCCAAGCTAAAAAGGCTGGGAATCAGAGGCACGCAGTTGAAACTCTTCGAAAGCTACTTTATAAACCGCCACCAGTACGTTCGTGTGAAAAACTTTACCAGCACTGACCGCCTAGTCACACACGGGGTTCCACAGGATAGCATATTAGGGCCAACCTTATTTCTTGTATATATTAACGACCTTATTACCATAATACTTTCCCAGGGCGAAATCATCTCTTTTGCGGACGATACTGCTCTCCTTTTTTTTTCCTGATATCTGGAACGAAGTATTTGATGCCGCTCAATCTGGATTTGATACTGTAAGAAAATGGCTATATGACAATGTCTTAACGTTAAATACCGGCAAAACTAAATATATTTGTTTTAGTATTAGATCAGACACCACGATCATGCCATTATTCCACATGAGTGTACACCGCAAGATTTTGCTATTGTACTAAATTAGAGCGGGTTGATTCCATCAAATATTTAAGCATAACTTATATAGATAAAAATCTTAACTTTAAGGAACACATAAGAAGTTTATAGGGACGGATACGGAAACTCATTTATGACTTTAAAAATCAACGACACATCGTTGATCCTCATATCTTGAAACGAATATACTTTGCTATTTGCCAGTTACTCATAACATATTGTACATCCGTTTGGGGAGGTGCTCCGAAAACTACACTCAAATCTATTGAGGTTGCCCAACGTGCAATACTAAAGGTGCCACCTTTAAACCAATACTTTTCTCTACTGCCTTACCTTACCAGTTGTATGGAGTTCTATAACTGTGAGACGATTATTCATTTTGAAAATAATCATTATGGAACACACGTACAAATTTAACGACCCCCAGATTTTGAATACACGTAGATATTATACGATTTGTACACAACACAGGGCTTACAGCAATAAATTTAGTAGTCAATTATTTAATTTCCTCGGTCCCTATATCTACAATAATGCTTAATAAAAAATCTTAATATTTATCCACCCAACACAGACCGTTGCAAGAAAAAAGTATCGGAATACCTACAAGGTCTCACATATGATGAGACTGAGCGACATATAACTGTACCAAGATAGACAGTAATAATATTGAATGTTAGCAAAATATATTCATTATTTATAGAAAAATACATATACATATGTATTGTTTACATATTCACTATATCCGCGTATCTCACTAATTCATGTGTTCACTGATAAAAATCACAAGCACAGTCACAAAGACACACCCTCTCACACTCACTCATCCACCATATGACATAACACAAAGAGAGGTGCAGACCATTAATACAACCTTAAACTATTATTATTCCTTTGTTTTGTAAAATAAGATTTAAGAACTCTTAGGGCTGATTTTACCAAAGTCAGATATCTTTTATCCGTCGAATATAATTGACGTAGCTGACAGTTCTAGTATGGAAAAACTGTCAAAAATTCAAAATTTATTCTCAGTATAAGACTTATTCTATGTATAAAAGTTTGGTGGAATGCGCCCTTAATGTAATGAAACTCGAGGGGATTGGCGCTGTTAGCCGAAATACAGGCTCCTTCTAGTTCGGCTCCAGACGTTAAAATGTTTGTGTATTTTTGGTATATCATAGCACTTAACTGTAATGTAATCTAAGTACCTACTGTTTTTTTATAAAGCTAGGTACTTATTATTTAAAGCTATTTATTTCATAGGATTATATGAACTTAGATGGTTGTATTGATGATTTTAATGATTATAATTCTGCAAAGACATTTTTGTTATGGTCGCGAATCATATTTTAATCAACATAGGTACGACACTCCCTATTCCATTTACCAAAATGGAAATATGCTCACAAAAACTGTGTAAAATATTCTTAGTTCGTCCTAATGTTTACCTAGACATCCTCGATCGATGCTCAGCCGCCCAGGTATTTTTGTTTACCCCGCCTAAGTTCAACATAAATAGACTAACTCTCTCATTAAAATGTATGAAACTTGTTATCACAACTCAACGAGATTATCAGAATAAACAACTCAAAATTGTATTTGATGTCGAAGAAACGATAAATATTAATGTTTTATTCAACAAAGATGTTGGTTTTCCTTTGCAAATAGGTACTCTGTGCGAATAATGGGATGGAATGTTTGTTTGAAACGATGAGAAAGAATATAATGGATGGATAACATTACAGTACCTACTCGTCCTAGGGGTTTCGCTTTATACAGCATGATTTTTTTACCGTCTCCAAATTTTTACAGGATGTTCTACCCATGAATATGAACAACTTTCACTATGGAACCAACACTAGATCACGAAAAAAAAAAAAATATGATCTGTTTCATACATTTTGGTCAAGTAGGTATTAAACTTTTGTATTAAACAGCTGATTTCAGAGTTGATCTCATAGTGACAGTTGTGTCATCCAGTATATACGTACATCAGGTATATAACTACATAGGTACGATAGGGTGTGGTACAGAACATGAAACTGAACAACTTTCTCCATAGGACCAAGCCCAACATCGTAATCACAAAAAAAATATCAACTAACACGTACAAAACTTCAATAACTACTCGATTCGTTCGAATGTAATAGGTAATAGGTAATACGGGCTGGTGTCCGCAACTCCACGTCAATGCGCGTATTTTGCGTACGGGTGGGAAAATCGATCATTCGATCCACCCCAGCTCCTCAAGGAAGGCCAGCAACGCCTTGATGTTACTGACCGTCTCACGTAGGGTACCTGGGTTACCGAAGTATTTTGCCCTGTAAGTGGCGACCACCGGGCAGCTTAGAAGCACATGTGCCGCTGTCTCGTCATCCTCCATGCAGGCCCTGCACAGCGGACTGTCTGTTACTCCTATGACAAAGAGGTGTTTATTAAATGACCCGTGGCCAGTTAAAGCTGCAGTCACCGTACGCAGCTTTTGTCTAGTTAGACGGAGAACCTGTTTCGTGAGGCGGCCATCCATTGCGGGAAGTGCTTCCCTAGCCTGCCTGCACACGCCTTGTTCCGTCCAAAGTTTGTCATGTTGATCTCTGGTGCGTTTCCTTACCAGAGTGCGTAGATACCTGAAGGGGAGTGGCACGATGGGCTCAGGTCCCACTGGTGCCATGCTCGACCCCCTTCTGGCAAGCTCGTCGGCTGCATCGTTGCCTAGCGAACCGCTGTGTCCTTTTATCCATTGAATGGTTATTTTATTGAAGTTACCCACCTGGTTGAGGCGCTGTTGGCACTCGTATATTAGCCCAGAGTCGACTGTATTACTATTCAGCGCTTGCAGTACAGCCATGCTGTCTGAGAGTATGCGAATTGAGTGATCCTTCACTTCCCTGGCCATGATGGCTGAAGCGGCCAGAGAGATGCCCATGCATTCGGCCTGGAACACTGTGTTGTGGACGCCCAATGGTGTGGCTATGTGTATGTTGAAGTCCTCCGAGAAGATTCCAGCACCTGTACCACTACCTGTTTTGGATCCGTCTGTGAAGATTCGTAGCTCTGCAGGGCGCAGCCCCTCGCAGCGGCGATCCTCGTGAAGTTGGATCTTGTATTTTTTATCAAAGATAAATTGTTTGGGTACCCGGTCATTGGTGGCCTTCGTGATGGGGAACTCCTTGTGGAGTCCCTCAAGCAGCGCAGCGTGTGGTGTATAACTCTTACCCCAGAGATTTAGTGTGTTTCGTTCGAATGTAGTAGTATGATCGGGAAAACAGTTTCATTCGTTCAGTGTTAACGAACGGGGGTCAGTTAAAATTTTGATGTGTAACATCTTTCCTCTCGCTTTCCTACAATCTGTGAGAGTAATTTCGTGAAAAGAAACGGAAGTGTGTAACAGGAAGCTGGAGATGCGCGCGCTATTTGATTTGACCAATAAGCGCCCGCGATATAAAAACTTAAATCTCCTAGTGTTAATTAAATAAAATACAATTTTTAACCGACTTCAAAAAAAGGAGGAGGTTATCAATTCGACTGTATTTTTTTTTTTTTTTTTTTAACCGACTTCAAAAAAAGGAGGAGGTTATCAATTCGACTGTATTTTTTTTTTTTTTTTTTTTTTTTTATATTTGTTACCTCATAATAACCGACTGGGTGAACCGATTTTCATGATTCTTTTTTTATTTGAAAGCTGGTGCTTCCCGTGTGGTCCCATTGTCACCATTTCAATATCTGATTATGGGATCTTGTAGAAATCGGGGGAACTCTTCAATAAATAACAGCAGATTAACTGCGATTGTTGCTATAGCATATCTAAGCATTGTTTACACCATCACACAACATAATATCACGCCTGTGCTCACTACAAAGGTTATATATAATAATAATTAATACCAGTAAAACAACCGCGATTGCTGCTATCGCATATGTATGCATTGTTTACGCAATCGCACAACATAACATCACGTCTGTACCCTATAAACGCAGATGCAGCTTCCTGTCACTGATATTTACATAGCAAGTAGTGTTTATATGAATTTGATTGGGGTAGATATAACTAAAAAGTGAAAAATAAAAAATTTTATATAAAAAAAAACAACCGACTTCCAAAAAAACACTACAAAGTGAAAAATAATTTTAATTTCGGAAGTCGGTGTCAAAAAACCAAAATGCGGAACCAACGACACCGACTTCCAAAATTAAAATTATTTTTCACTTTGTAGTGTTTTTTTGGAAGTCGGTTGTTTTTTTTTATATAAATTTTTTTTTTTTATGTTTGTTACCTCATAATAACCGACTGGGTGAACGGATTTTCATGATTCTTGTTTTATTTGAAAGCTGGTGCTTCCCGTGTGGTCCCATTGTCACCATTTCAATATCTGATGATGGGATCTTGTAGAAATCGGGGGAACTCTTCAATAAATAACAGCAGATTAACCGCGATTGTTGCTATAGCATATCTAAGCATTGTTTACACCATCACACAACATAAGATCACGCCTGTACTCACTACAAGGGTTATAATTTTTTTTTTATTACCAGTAAAACAACCGCGATTGCTGCTATCGCATATGTATGCATTGTTTACGCTATCGCACAACATAACATCACGTCTGTACCCTATAAACGCAGATGCAGCTTCCTGTCACTGATATTTACATAGCAAGTAGTGTTTATATGAATTTGATTGGGGTACATATAACTAAAAAGTGAAAAATAAAAAATTTTATATAAAAAAAAAAACAACCGACTTCCAAAAAAACACTACAAAGTGAAAAATAATTTTGATTTCGGAAGTCGGTGTCAAAAAACCAAAATGCGGAACCAACGACACCGACTTCCAAAAACAAAATTATTTTTCACTTTGTAGTGTTTTTTTGGAAGTCGGTTGTTTTTTTTTTATATAAATTTTTTTTATTAAAAAGAATTATTCTTCGTTACGAAAAATCATTTCAAATAATACCTGAATCATTTTTTTCAGGATATCGTTTTAATGTTGCTTATTACCAAGGTGAGATGTCAGATGTTACACATCATATGCGACTACTACTCGTATAAGGCTCGTTTTTTTTCGCAATTACGATGGTGGTCCCTTGGAGAAAGTTGTTCAGTTGATGGTCTCTACCACACCCTTAAATATGACCACACGTTTCTGACCTATCACTCTTTATGCTGTTTATGGGTTTCCCTTTTAAAAAATACACTATACATATAATATTTTACGCCCTTTCAAAATATACCACCCTTTATAACCATTTCCGGGAGGCAGAATTTATGGGAAAAATTTCAGGGATTTATTCCTAAATTTTCATGATTGTACCTACTACTGTTTGTCTCTGCATCACCCAACGGTTGACTGGTAGAAAATGCCTATGGCATTAAGTCCGCCTCTGTTCATTTATGTGCTTGAAGTATTAAATAAATGAATACCTCGCTACCTACGCAAATATTTAAAATACTGCATTCACAAATCCGTTTGCCAGACCTGTGGTGGCTGTGGTCAATGTATGAACGATATATAAAACATACCTAGAAATAGTCATTATGGGTAGTCAGAACTCAGAAGCAGCATAGTCTGAGAACCTGTTTTACCGGGTTACCCAGTAACTGGGTTGTGGAAGTCAGATAGGCAGTCACTCCATGTAAAATACTGGCATTCAGCTGCATCCAGCTAGACTGGAAGACGACCCCAACGTGGTGGGACTATCTCCCACCTACCCCGCTACCTACCCGCTAGGCAGATTTAAATAAGACTTAAGAAGAAACGCGACATAGCTTACAGAGTCAGCAAACTGAAGTGGCAGTGGGCTGGCCATGTTTGTCCAAGGACCATTGGCCGGTGGAGCAGACGAGCCCTGGAGTGGAGACCGCGTATCAGCAAGCGTAGTATGGGACACCCCCCAGCTAGATGGACCGACGACCTAAAGAAGGTGGCTGGGACAGACTGGATGCGGAAGGCGGAGGACAGGGTGTTGTGGCGCAGTCTGGGAGAGGCCTATGTCCAGCAGTGGACTGCGATAGGCTGAGTTGATTAATTGATTGATTGATGAGATTTTTTTACAAAAACAATTTGTCAATATCCGACAGTCTTTATTGTTATTTTAAGTAATTGGCTTAATAACAATGTACAGCGTCTTATATAAAAATTTTACATAGTTAAACATTTAGGAATAAAACTAAGGCATCAAGTTACAAATCACAAGAACAATAATCTCTAAGATTTAGACATGAATCGGTGAGTTTTTGAGATAAAAAAAGCCTCTTAAAATAATATGATAATGATAGTATGAGAGAGTGAAATGAAGTTATAACAATGTCTTTCTGGAATAGGGTGTCCTTTTGGCCTTGTATGGTACCTACTGGTTTTTAGGGTTCCGTACCCAAAGGGTAAAACGGGACCCTATTACTAAGACTCCGCTGTCCGTCCGTCTGTCTGTCACTAGGCTGTATCTCATGAACCGTGACAGTTAGACAGTTGAAATTTTCATAGATGATGTATTTCTATTGCCGCTATAACAGCAAATACTAAAAAACAGAATAAAATAAATATTTAAGGGGGCTCCCATACAACAAACGTGTTTTTTTGCCGTTTTTATACATAGTGTTACGGAACCATTCGTGCGCGACACCGACTCGCACTTGGCCGTTTTTTTTTTTTTATACACTGATGTTTTTATGTTTTATTTTTCTATGTTTATGTCATATTATTTAGCGCGCGTTTTGTCCTGTGCGAGTCCCAAAAAATACTTTTCCTTTCAATTTTGCCAATACTTGGGCGTCGTCACCGAGGCAGGCCTAAGAAACGCTGGTGTGACGATTTGGACTCGTTCCTAACCCATTGGACGGAGAAGGCACAGGACAAAGAAAAGGGGAAAAATATGGGGAGAGACCTTTGTCCAGCAGTGAGCCAAAACAGGTTGACGGGGGAAAAAAATAGTTGGGCTGGACTAATAGTTAATTGTGCGTGGTGATCAATGCTCATGCCTCCTCTGTATAAGAATAAGTCTTTGCCCTGTGGGACAATAATAAGCTAGTAATATTAATAACGGTCGAAATATCAGGAAATTACGGACCGACATTCTAGGAAGGAGCTATATCGTTAAGAACGGGCGTACATTTTCCCACTGTATTTTCTCGCGACATTTCTTCTGTCAATTTGCAATGAATAAATGCAGTAACGAGACGTTCTATTTATCTAGAAAAGTCTGCAATTATTGATTCAGCTTGAGAATTTGTTAGACATTGAAATTCTACGACGTTCTCGTCTTGCAATTTCAATGAATAATCTTCATTAGTTTGTAATAAATTAGGATTGAAATACTAATGATACTGCTTCTCTAGAATCAATGCTGTTTTTAAAGGTAAAAAACAGCATTGATTCTTCTTCTAGCTGTGGAGAAAAGGCAATGCTCTTCCAAGAGAAATCAATAGTCGAAAATTCGAAATGAATACATTTGTAGATATTTATGATAAATAGTGCTGCTTTTCAAAAGTATCTATATTCAGCTAACGTCTCATGCAAATATGAAAATATTTCATACCCGAAAAACGCAAGAATTGTCTTTGTGATAAAGTACATTTCGAAATTGTGTTTGTTACCATAATTTGAGGATATTAATATTATTAGATTTCTTCAAAGCACGTGGTGCAATATTTTGCCTGTAGTCGTAAAGTAAAAAGTTTATTGACACACATGAGAGCATTCACAATAATTTGGTACATAGATAAATACATTTATGTTTACGTCTTATAAGTAAACTGCCGGTCGATTCTGTAAAAATCTCACCGTGAAATCATAAGTAAAGTGAGCACTTAATAGTGTTAATCCCTAACGAATGACAGCTCACTCCACGCTCACTTCACCCAAGCTTTCACGGTGAGATGGTTACAGAATCGCACGGCTGATACCCAAACTAAGCTAGAGCTTGTATTTTAGGGAGGTATAAAACCGTTGAAATTTTTAATGAATGCTACTAACACTACTTACTGGGATGTCTTTAAATATTACCATTTTAATGGCAATGCTTTTATAATTTCTAATGTGATGCTATTATCGTGGACTTCCACGTCCAAACCACGTCACAGCATCACGAACATGTATGGAAATATATGAAAACGCTTTAAAATTTCCGCCCACGATATCGTTATAACGTGCATTTATTTTCATTCATTTTATGGACGTGGACGTCCACGATAATATCGTCACGTTAGAAATTTTATTATCACATTCAATAAATGTAAAATATGGTTTTCATTAACCTGTAAGTACGTAAATATGTATGGCTGAATCAATATACATATAGGTAGTTCGATTATCCGAAAATACCGATTTTTCGAACACCCAAGTCCCAATTAGTTCGGATAATCGACGCTCTACTGTATTTTAATTTTCTGGGAAGCGTGGTCCAATTTAAAAAAAAAAAAAATAGTCAGTGGGAAGAATGTGCGCCATTCCTGAACCAAGGAACACTTTCAATAAACGTAGGTACCTATAACATTAGTGTGAACGGTCCGGCCCGAGAATTACATCGTTTATACGAAGGTCTAAGTGAAACTCATTGTATTCGCATAAAAGGTTTAAAAGCGCTAGATTTGCTCTCACCGTACTTAGTAAAAGAAAAGGTGTCTATACTGAGAAGAGTGAGCTCTCATATTATTAATTAGCGTTTCCGTGATAATCAGAAGGCCAATTTCAGCCGGTGAAATCATAAGTGAAGTGAGCTTGAAGTGAGCAGTGTCAATAGTGTTAATCCCTAATGCCAGCTCACTTCCCGCTCACTTCACCTAAGTTCTCACGGTGACATTTTTACAGAACAGCACTGCAGTAATTAAAAACGTTCAAAATCTAGTCGCAATCTAATCTCAGCGACAATCAATGTCAAAAACTTATAAAAAATGTAGGAAAATTAGAGGTATTTTTGACAGATTAACATATATCCGACGTTGAACGTTCTTAAAATTACGAGAATTGCCCCTCAATTCAAGTCACAGCGTCATTGTGTGTCAAAGGTGTCAAAACGAAGCAGAAACGCAACTATCTTTTGACGCGGTAGAGCGAATCTAACGATTTAGATCTTTGTGTCCACCCGCAATCTATAGCATTGATGGGGAACTAGTACCAATTTAGAGCACAATTTGGAGCTTTTAGGGACGATAATCTAGTATTTCAACTTTATAAGTTGTTTTAATGAATAAAGTTTCATTTGTGACAAGTCGGAGTTAAAGGTTTTCTGTTATATTTACTTTTTGTTGTTTGCAGAAATACAGATTACGGAGGCAAGATCTAGTCTCTCTGCTTAACCTTTCGAGGAATAGCGTGATGTTTTGTTATAAATAAACCCTTTAGCCTACAGCTCGAGTCCGGTAATGACAGATTTGTTTCATGAACCAATATGACAATAACCAAGGTCGTCTGGTGTCTACTTCCAGACAATACACTACATCAGGGATGGCAAACCTTTGGTACTCATGCTATGGGTGGCACTCTCGACAAAAATCTCTGAACCCGGAAATACCTACAAAATGTAAGAATAGATTTTTCATTTTATTTTAAATTACATAATAGAGATCAATAGTGCGTTGAATATTTATAAATTGTGTTTATTTTCGTGTTATCAATCATCCATTATAATAGATTTCTATCAGGCTTTTTTGTTTCAGTGTAGGTATCTTTTCTATAATACCGGTAGCGCGGCTTTGTCAAGGCGCAATTTTCAAAAAGTTTGCCATCCCTGATACTACGTCATAAAATATTACATTTCCATCAGTCTTGTTTGACCTTCAGAAGCCATCAATCATGCGACACTTATAGCTAATGTTATGTGAAGCGATGTCTCAAGTGCGTCGTTTAGACATAGAAGCGTTTCGACGTAATAGTTTGACAGTTTACCTACTTGGGAATGTTTTAGCACGGTAACCTATTGAGACAAATAGGCGTCGTAAACATTTTTTTAACCGAAAATAACAGGTTTTTTTTATTAATAGACAAAATTGCTTTTTACTTTATTTTAGTTTGCTTGTATTGTAAATTATTTTAAAAACCTACCTATGTATTGAATTTACGCTTTAACAAACAAACCTTTAATTTTTTGACTTCATTAACGATAACATTTATTTTCTGAAGCCTTGTTTGCAACTGAATTAACGCCGGTGGTTAAACTCACCAGTGATATCGTTCTTTTGCTAGCACTAAGGCTGACGCTACAGTAGGCAGCGATTTGCGATGCGACTGGAAGAGCGAAACGAGATAAACATGGTATGGCTACATTATAAGCCAAAATCCGGCGTATGTTCGGCGATGACGTGGCTACAGTACACATGCTACACAACGAATTAGCAAGACGGATTCATGCGACGACTCCGTGTCTAATGTAGCCGCTATCATAACAAAGACTCAATTTGAATCGGTCGTTTTCTTAGAATGCGATCAAATCATCCATCGCGGTTTACTATACGCATAATGTAGCCACACGCATATTTAGTAGCACTATTGAACTAGTCGTGCAAGTGAGAATTTATTTGTTTTAATCGCTCATGTGTCGCAAGTCGCGTCGCGGCCTAATGTAGCCTCAGCCTCAGTGTAAACGAGCCTCAATGCGTAATCACTTAAAAATAAAATACAAAGTACAAAATTCACATACAAAAAAGAATAACCCCACACTTTTCTATACTGACTCAACATGAGCCGTTTAAAATGTCGAAATTCATTCAACAAGTAATATTTACGTTTATTTCTCTACATAAAATACAATAATCATATGTAAATAGCCATCTATATCAGTATAATGTAAATATGTAATCTGTTATATTTTTTTTTTTATTGTATGTGTAGGCACCGCTATTTGTACTGCTTAACATGAAATATATCTCTTAATTTATCTTTTAATAACTACATTTTATTTACATTTATATATAAAAACTACTCGCTACTTATTTACATGGCACATACTTTGTTTTGTCGTACAAACACCTTTTTTATATTAAAAACTAAAATACATTGGGAATAGGTCATTTTTACATGTTTTAGTAGAATGGCACTGGATTCGTTACCTACGGCCTATATTTTAATCACAATACTTATACAAACTACATATTTTAAACACGCCCTCGTTTTTTTTAATCCTATTATAAGGGATCGAAGATTTTTCAAAATGGCGGCCACGCATAAATCTATATAAATCGATAGCTGACTTCAATGCAAACGGAAACTATAGTAGGACCAAATCAAAATGGCGGACAGGTATGTATGACAGGAACCATCAATGTCCTTTCATCTGTCATCCAATCTCGTTGTCAATGGATTTGATTGGTTGATAATATTTACGTCACCCAATCAGAACCAGTTTATATGGGATTTAACCACAGATTTGATCCGGCTTTCAGAAACCCTGAAAATATAAACTGATGAATATTTTTAAGTAAAATATTTTCACATATTTTTGTACATAAATACATAAACAATTTTCATTGAATACTTAGATATCTGATCCAATATCGTTTTTATTTTTATAACACGACAACGATTGAAATAAACTCTGTCGATCATAAAATGGCGAGTTCAGCAAACACATGCTATAAAAGTTACTAGCTCACAAAATTTATAACTTCCAAAATTCTTACCTATAAAGTTTTAGGTATACCGTCATTCTGATCTTTATGAAAGCATGTGTTTGATATAGGAAAATATTACATTCAATAAAATATAAAAAAATAGCTAACGTAGAAATAATTATAACATAAAAATGGAATATAACGAGGAATTGAAATTCATTAAAATTATTCTGGCAACATTCCGACAAATCGTTATTACAATAGCATAATAATATAATTTTATAACTGAAATCACAAAAGAACAAGCTCAAATAAATTTCATTCAAAATAAGAAAAATAATTACAAAATAATTTGGAGGGATACGAAACATAGATAGCACAGGAATAACTCTAAAACCAATAAAAAAAAAACTAAACTTCAGAGTTTAGTGTTTTTTTGTTATTGGTTCCTTGCAGTATGTATGGAATCTCTAAAGGATTTGTACTTTAGAGATTCCATACAAACTGCAAGAAACTAATAAAGGCAAAATATTATTAAATGTACAGTCTATGTACTTAGTCACTGGTTAAGGCAGGGCTACACAGCCTACAACGAAACTTTTTGCTATTTCTGTTTAACAGACACGTCATGGATGCGCCTTCAAATTTTTTTTTTTTTACAATTTTTCCCTCGATATGGCGTAGTACAAAATACACTAATATCCTTTAATTTATACAGAGACACAGTTATCAATGTAGACTGTGTAAAATACAAACAGTACAATAACTACTATTTTGTCTTGAAAAAGTTTTTTTTTTTTAAGTCCTTTTAAATAGATAATAATCCAACTTTTATTATCACAGGATTTTAAACACATAATCGCACTAGCACATTAGCCACTTAAGGGCCAGCTTTTGGATTTTCAACCTTAATTCCATCACAAAAAGTTCATTTTTCTTTGCAACTAAAAATGTCTTGTTTTGGCGTTATTCTAAAATCAACTCAACACCTACGTGTTAAAGTTGAGATTAGCTTAATTTGCAAATAATGCATTTCTATTTCGATCCAGCCTTCCAAAATAGGTGCCCAACATACCTTTTCCATCTTCAATAAAACTTATCCTCTTCAATATCCAAGTTATTTTTGTTATTTGGCTGGTTGGAGTGTCTTCGTAGCGTGCCGAGCGAGTCATATTCGTTCGCGATCGCTTTCGGGTACAGTTTCGGGGTCGTAGCTTGGGTGTTGTGGTTATTGGCGTTGACTATGTTGTTGCTTTTTGATAGGAGTATCCCGCTAGTACTGCCTATGCCTGTGAAGGAGGGCTGGCGTTTCGGTTTGCGGGGCTGTGGGGAAATTGGAAACGAAAATAAGGATAACTGTGATTTTGACAGACTTGTTAGTGGCTGCACCACAACAGCAACCTTATATTAAAACAGATATAAAGATCATTTCAACATGTTTTGATAGTATATGAAAGTAAATTAACGTTGAAAGTTCTGTAGTTGGGTAATAAAATGATAAGTATCCTAGTATTGAGTGTATCTTCACGATACTGGTCGGCACGGTTGGCGCAGTGGTTAAGGGATTGACTGCTGCGCTACGTACCTATAATACAGGAGAAATTCCTAGTGTAGAGTAACATTAATAAAAAAAAAAAATAAAAAAAAAAATAAAAAATAAAAAAAATAAACTTGGGGATAGGTACTTAAAATGTCTGACGTAACCTGCCATCACCCGCCTATTTGCACCTCTATCCTAACCGATGGCGCCTAGGCTTGGTCTTTGACAGCGGCTCAGAAGTCCAAACTCAAGATTTGCCAAACAGCGATGGAGCGTACTATATTAAAAATTAAACTCGCCGACCAAATTCGCAACATCACAATATGCTCCGAGACAGGTATAGGTCTGACAATATCAACACATAATTCAGTATTAATCAATTTCTACATTATAAGTGACATTATGTTTAGCTCGTGTCAACTTGATAGAAAAAGAGATGCTAAGGGCTACCCTAAGCAGCCGAAAAGTAATTTCTTTAAGTACGTAAAGTGGCGAAAATTAGGCCCTAACTAACAAGGAAGGTATCCCGACGTGTCACCTCCGATTTTTTTGTGTCTGATATACAGTGTGTCCGGACATGGACTAGCGATATTCTAAATACTTAAATATAAGCTATTTTAAAGTACTATTACACTATAGGCTTGGGTCCAATACACTTCCCCGCTATGTGGCAGCCATTTTGTTTTTTTTGTTGAAATATGCTCTATGCGAGTACAAAAAAAATCATATATCTCAAAGTTTTAGTCATACTGAGATAAAAATAGGCTTATTCGGAAGGCAATAATATTGTCTACCGTCTGCATTACAAAGCAATGTGTTCACAATTCCATAACTTTTGAAAAAAAATGTGAAAGTCGAAAAAAAAATCAAAAAATTATGCAATTCAACCAATAATGGTTAATTACTACAAAAACAACCCCGAGAACTTTTTTATTTTTTATACTAGATCGACAGTTTTTGAGCTACGCTACAATGCAACATAAAATTCACAACTGTATGTTTAATACTTTAAGAGTTATTGTTGTTTGAACATAGCGTATGCGCAAGCACAAAACGTCTTTGTTAACCGCCAGAGTGTCATTTATGGCATTCACTGTATTCCATCTGAGAGCAGGCGAGAAATACTGTTCGTTACTACCGTGAGTAAGCGAGATAGAACGTATTAGTCCACTACCTGAAACAAAATCAGTTTTAAGGACAAATTATTAGTTGGGTTAGTTTAGTTGTCCCTCGCCCTGCGTTGTGATCGCTATCGCTACTTTCACTTACCGTCCGTGCTGTTTACGTGCTGCGTTAGTGTTTTGTATTTAAAAGTGTGATAAAGTATGGCACAGCGTCAATATTCATCGCAACATATTGCTGACATACACTTTGTGTATGGCTTTTGCAATGGAAGTGCAAATTTGGCTGTACAAGAATATCGACGAAGGTACCCTAACAGGCCTACACCGAGTCGCCAAACTTTTATCGACGTGCATTCAAGATTAGCGGAAAGAGGTATTCAAAGAGCTGTTAATGAACGCAATCGCTTGGTATCGCCCGAAGATGAAGAACTAATAACCAATGATCCTAGACTAAGCGTTAGACGGATTTCAGTGCAACTTCGAATGTCTAAGTGGCATGTATGGAGAATTTTGAAAAGAGAAGGGTTACACCCTTATCATTTTCGACGGGTTCAAGACGTGATCGAACCAGATTTTGCTGCGAGATCTGTGTTTTGTTCGTGGATAAATAGAAATTTGAGACAGAACCGTAATTTTTTACAAAGAATACTGTGGACTGATGAAGCCAAATTTACAAGAGCTGGGATTACAAACCACAGAAACGACCATCTCTGGTGCTCCGCAAATCCAAGGGCGGTGCGCCCAAGCTCATTTCAACATGAATTCTCAGTAAATGTGTGGGCCGGCATAATCAACGATAGGCTGATAGGGCCATTGGAATTGCCACCTACATTAAACGACGCTAGATTTTTAGAATTCTTACAGACACAGTTTGCGGACAGCCTCATGGACCTACCTCTATCATACCGTCGGCGTATGTGGTTCCAGCTCGATGGTGCACCCGCGCATTTTTCTCGAGCAGTGAGAGAATATTTAAATAATAATCTACAGCCGTGGATCGGTCGTGGTGGTGTAGTAGCGTGGCCGCCTCGCTCACCCGATTTGACACCCTTGGATTATTTTTTGTGGGGTCATATGAAACAAAAAGTATACGCTACAGTTCCAAATACCAGGGAAGAACTCGTCGCAAAAATTATGGCAGCCGCCGAAGAAATTAGATCCGATTTGGATTTAATTAGGCGCTCATCAACCCAGGTGGCACAGAGAGCCGTAGTGTGTCTACAAGCTGGAGGTGGCCACTTTGAGCAACTGCTTTAGATATTTTAATCTTCATTTAATATTGGAAAAAACATTAAATAAAATTCAATATGAATGTTATGTTTTTTTAATGATTTCCTGTTTAGGGTTCCGACAAAGGCCTTTTGTGCTTGCGCATACGCTATGTTCATACAACAATAACTCTTAAAGTATTAGACATACAGTTGTGAATTTTATGTTGTATTGTAGCTTAGCTCAAAAACTGTCGATCTAGTATAAAAAATAAAAAAGCTCTCGGGGTTGTTTTTGTAGTAATTAACAATTATTGGTTGAATTGCATAATTTTTTGTTTTTTTTTTCGACTTTCACATTTTTTTTCAAAAGTTATGGAATTGTGAACATATTGCTTTGTAGTGCAGACGGTAGACAATATTATTGCCTTTCGAATAAGCCTATTTTTATCTCAGTATGACTAAAACTTTGAGATATATGATTTTTTTTGTACTCGCATAGAGCATACTTCAACAAAAAAAACAAAATGGCTGCCACATAGCGGGGAAGTATATTGGACCTAAGCCTATAGTGTAATTGTACTTTAAAATAGCTTATATTTAAGTATTTAGAATATCGCTAGTCCATGTCCGGACACACTGTATGTTATTCTCCATCAAATTTTAAGAGACACGTATTTTTTTTTTTCCAAAAGACCAAATCGATATATTAATATATCCATTTGGTCTTTTGGAAAAATATTAACTAGAAGTATGTAAAACCCTCAAACTGACCCGAAAGGTGGTAATGTTTAGGGGGCTATTTCACCCACAAAAAAGGCGAGTTGGCAAAAAAAAAAAATACGTGTCTCTTAAAATTCGATGGAGAATAACATATCGTCGACCGTAGGTTCAATTGCTGTAAGGGACAAAATACCCAAAATGAGTTGAGTATACAGTTTTGTTCAGAATTTTTCGCTCTATCGAATGGTGAATATAAAAAAATTCTAGCTTAAAAAAAATGTCCCTTACTCTAATGATTTTTGGATCCAAATTTAGAATCAGCCCCATAATAACAATGTATCTGAAAAACTATGCAATATAGGAACTTGAAATGGTGTAATTATCGCCGCCAATCCACTTCAAATAAGGTAAGGGTCTTCCCAATCAACGAATTACCATTACATGGTTTACTTTTTAAGAAACAATAATAAAACTGGCCTTACACTAATGTCTTTATTGTCTCAAAAAATAAATATCATCCATACTTTAAATGGATTGCACGAGTTTTGACATAGTTGTCCCTTACCCCAATTTGCATTGTCATACTTTAAGCAGTGTCAACGTTACACCTATTTGAATCGAATTATTGCACTATTACCATCCTTTTCTATCTCACAACGTCTTTCTATGTGCAAAAGAGAGGATGGTACCAATGCGAAAGCAGCGCGCGGGCATAAAAAAGTGGTATCAGTGCGAGTTCATCTGTCGTTAAAAACAACAAAAATAATGGCTTTTTGGCAAAACGAAGTGCTCTGGCTCCTTGAAACTTTGTAGTAGGGTAGTAGGTTTCAAGGAGCCAGTGTACTTAATTTAGCTAAAAAACCATTATTTTTATAAATAAATGATAGAAGGGGTAATTTCCGGACGATAAATATTTTCGAAATTCATTCGGCACTTTTTAGTTGATTTATCAGAAATTTTTTACAAAGTTTCAAGGGGCCAGAGCACCAAAAAGCCATTACTTTTGTTATATTTTATAAATAAACAATAGAAGGGGTAGTTTCCGCATGATAAATGTTTTCGAAAATTATTTGGCACTCTGTAGTTGATTTTCCAGAAATTTTTTACAAAGTTTCAAGGGGCCAGAGAACTTAATTTTGCCAAAAAGCCATTATTTTTGTTGTTTTTTTTATAAATAAGCAATAGAAGGGGTAGTTTCCGGATGATAAAAGTTTTCGAAAATCATTCGACACTCTTTAGTTGATTTATCAGAATTTTTTTACAAAGTTTCAAGGGACCAGAGCACTTAGTTTTGCCAAAAAGCCGTTATTTTTTATAAATAAACAATAGAAGGGGTGGTTTCCGCATGAAAAATGTTTTCGAAAATTGTTCGGCTCTATGTAGTTGATTTTCCAGAATTTTTTCACATGGTTTCAAGGGGCCAGAGCACTTAATTTTGCTAAAAACCATTATTTTTGTTGTTTTTTTATAAAATAAGCAATAGAAGTGGTAGTTTCCGGATGATAAATGTTTTCGAAAATCATTCGGCACTCTTTAGTTGATTTATCAGAAATTTTTTACAAAGTTTCAAGGGGCCAGAGAACTTAATTTTGCTAAAAAACCATTATTTTTGTTGTTTTTTATAAATAAACAATAGAAGGGGTAGTTGCCGGATGATAAATATTTTCGAAAATCATTCGGCACTCTTTAGTTGATTTTCCAGAAATTTTGAAAAAGTTTCAAGGGGCCAGAAACTTAAATTTGCCAAAAAGCCATTATTTTTGTTGTTTTTTATAAATGTAAACTGATTAAATTGTTCCCTTTTTATTATTTAGATAATCACTCTATATTTTTTTTTCTAATGCAATAATAACAATATGTTACAATGATATGTCTTATTAATCGTAATTAAGGTTTATTATTCAATATATCTTTCATTATTTCGATTTTTTGCATATAAGAAAGTAGTAGAGCAGCCTTTTCTACTTTTGGAATTCAAACGTTTGGAACTTCAGCTACATGTTTGGTCGGGATTGTGCGCGGTTTTTGCAGCTACTCTTTTATTTGAATAAGAATTCAAAGTAAGTATAGGTAAAATGGTAACAATTATTAATAAAACAATTTTTAAACAATAAAATAAAAATTGTTTTATTCAAACTAATACAAATTTGCTATTATAATGTACAAACATTGCATGTAAGCGACATACAAAAAAGCACACACACGGTTCTAATACATTTTCATGTCTTTTAAATGATTTCTTATAACGATTTCCAAATTTAAGATATCCGTACGTCAAAAGTGTGTACTTCATTTTCTGTAAAAAATCTCTTTACATTGTATTTTTTTCATAAATTTGTTCAACATGTCCTTTACACTATTTTTTCATTAATAGATTGGATCCAACGTAGAGGTCAATTAATGTAAGGGACGGGACTACAAGATACCTAACAAAATACGTTGTTGTAAGGGACATCTATTTTCTTAAATAGCTAACTCATTTAAATAAATGTTACACATATAGATAGAGCACTAAAATACAAGTTTATGTGTGAAATCAGACCCGAAAAAGGTTAATAACAAAAAAAGTTATGGGCGATTTAGTCCGAAAAAAAACTTTGTCGGCCTCTCCTGAAAAATCGTATTTTGTCCCTTACAGCAATTGAACCTACGGTCGACGATATCCGTACGTCAAAAGTGTGTACTTCATTTTCTGTCAAAAATCTCTTTACACTGTATTTTTTCATAAATTTTTTCGACAAGTCCTTTACACTATTTTTTCATTAATAGATTGGATCCAACGTAGAGGTCAATTTGATGTAAGGGACGGGACTACAAGAAACTTGGTCAGTAAGCGTTGTTGTAAGGGACATCTATTTTCTTAAATAGCTAACTTATTTAAATAAATGTTACACATGTAGATAGAGCACTAAAATACAAGTTTATGTGTGAAATCAGACCCGAAAAAGGTTAATAACAAAAAAAGTTATGGGCGATTTAGTCCGAAAAAAAACTTTGTCGGCCTCTCCTGAAAAATCGTATTTTGTCCCTTACTGCAATTGAACCTACGGTCGACGATATATCAGCCACAAAAAAATCGGAGGTGACACGTCGGGATACCTTCCTTGTAAGTAACAAACCAACTTCCTGGGGCCCTGGGGGCTTCGTTTTTTTCCATAATCAGCAACTCTATCATAAAGTTTGTTAAGTATAACACAAGTTAGGTACTTACAACTTCCTTCAAGGGCACAGTGACGTAGCTATTCTGTTTAGCTGTAATATAGTGCGGACTGGATGGTACCCGGTTCTGTTTGTTCCAAGGCATACGAGTTCCACGCCTCTGGCAGAATATAACACCGGCTAAGCAGACCAGGCAACCTGATGATAACATAATTGTCATTAAAATTCGTTATAACAATTATATAACTTGACGGCACGGTTGGCGCAGTGGTTAAGCGATTGACTGCTGCGCTGCGTGTCGCGGGTTCGATTCCCGCACGGAACAAATATTTGTATGACCTACATGTATTTGTTCCGAGTCTGGGTGTTTTTCTATCTATAATATGTATGTATTTACAAAAAAAAAAAATTGTATATAAGTAGTTTATCAGCCATCTTGTTACCATAACACAAGCATTAGGTTGCTTAGCTTGGGACAAATGGTGCTGTGTGAAATGTCCAGGGATTTATTTATTTATTTATAATTGTACGCAAAATACGCGCATTGACGTGGAGTTGCGGACACCAGCCTGTATTACCTAACAATTCTATAGGGTGACTGGTAATTAGTGACCGATACTTAAACACATGATTCTACTCATCATTACAAACAACTTTTACTATCGGACCAAATCCGAAACCGCGAAAAAAAAATCAGCTGTTCCCTACATTTTGACGACTCGTACGAACATAAAAGTAAAACTGTTTTCTAGGTACTGTTACTGTTAGCCTGCATCATCCCACTGCTGGGCAAAGCCCTCTCCCCATGACTTCCAGCTCTTTCGATCCAGAGATAACGTGGTCCACTGGTTGTTTTTTTTTCTCTCCAGCTCGTCCCGCCATCTTCTACGGGATCTGCCGCAACTACTTTTCTAGGTAACTACTGCGTAATTTACTAATCTCATTCCAGGGTAATAAATAATTTAGTAATGGAATATCGATGACCAAAATATATAAATTGAAAATGGAAAATAACTCGCCTTCAACTATAAAACTAAAATAACCACTACGATTAGATAACTTCATAAAGTTTAATAAAATCTTAGAACTTGAAGATTAATAAGAGTCCAATAGATAACAAATATTACAAAAAAAAATTTTAAAAAATCTCAAAAAAATGTGGTCAAGATGTGCCTTAACCATTTTTGTGTTCCATCCTTGTCAAGGGGAGTGCTAACCGTCTCTCCTTTCAATAGACACAATGCAGCTCCTCGAAATTATGCGAATGTACTAAGTTTGACGAAAACTTTACTTGCGCGAACTAGAATTTTTGGTTTAACTCCTTAAAATATGGCTAAATTTCCATAAAAAAATACACTAAACATGTAACCAATTATATAATCCATTTAAATAGTAACATTAATCTGTAATTTAATCTAAAAATAAATAAAAAAACGCCAACAACCAAAATTGACCTACATACAACGGCAACTAGCGCCATCTAGTTTCACAACGCCGAACTACATAGCAAATTATAAGACTTACCCATGGCAAAGGCAGCGACCACACATCCTATGATACCGCCTAAGCTGAGCGTCTCATTGTTCGACATTGTGACGAATGACGCCATCTCTACGTTCTGGCTGTAAGCTGGCATTGCGTATAGTTCTGTTGGAAAAATGGGATCATGTCACAAAAATGTATGGAAAAGGTACAAAACAAGGGAAGGCATAAAATAAGTACTACATTATTTCTGATTTTCTATCAGGTTGACTCATATTATCTATTAATTTGTCTAGTCTGAAAAATGAATTGTTAATCAAATTGACACTCTATCCTACCTCAATATTGGCCGTGTTCTAATCTATTATATTTGTATTTAATGGCAAGCAAAGCCGATGTCGACCATTCTGCCAATGTCAAAAGTGAGTTGAAATGGGAAGAGAGCATGACATGTTTTTTGAACCGTGTACAACAAACATAACGTGTTCATACAAATGTCAAAGAGTGACAGTTATGAATTGTGATTTAAATATACAGACAATTTAAATTGGTAGTCAGTTTGAAAAACAAATAATTTCCATGACTTTACAATCTAGTTCTGATATCATTTAATCATGCGTTGGTAAATCTACTGTGAGCTACTGTGACTGGTTACGCACATAACAGTCTTATCACAGATTCGATCAACATATCACATGGCATTTGACAAGAGATCGGAGTGTTAAAGTGCTACTAGATATTTTATCAGCGGGTAGCGTGGTAGCTAGGTAAACATTGATAACATGCAGATTGATTTGATAAAAGTGTTTTCTACTGCCTGAGATACCACTTCGTTGACTACAATTTTAATGGCAGTAATGAATCTCACCATATACGTAAACTAGAAGCACTATAGTTGTCAAAAAATAAGAGGCCCGTTTTGACATTTGGGAAAGACCCTAGAATGTAACTTGGAATGAAACTGAAAGAAACAATAAAATAATAATTCATTACATAAAGTGTTTTAAAAAAATACATACATTTTTTGGCGCGTTAAATAATACAATGGAATATATTACGAGTATTCTTTTTGCGCTTACTTTATAGTAGCATGCAATTTCTAATTAATACGAAACATCTCAAAAACAGTTACGTTCTCAGTCTTTTTTTTTTAAATACTAGTGTTGTAACCAATTAATTACTGAATTTCACCAGCTTCATTCGATTTTAATAGTAATTAAATGAATTGGCGACACTGGTTTCTATAGAATGGCTTGTCTCTGACCAAGCGGTACGTGACTTAGCGTCCACGCGCGCACTGCGCAGTCTTTCGTTCGCCATCTTGTGAAGTTGACTGCGCGCTTGTTTATGTTTGATATTTTTTTCTCGACTCGGCTTTGCTTTTGGACTATTACTGTTTACTATCAGGTTGACCTTGGCTCTTCTATTTTGGACATTGATTTAAAGATAGTGGTTTGGACTCCATTTTGGTGTTTATTGTTATATCGTACGAACTGTTTCAACATGTCGAAAAGAGGACGTACAATCAACAGCCAGTCACGCGAATTGGTTGTGAAGTTAACCGAATACTTCGAACGCGAATCAGTTAATGGTGGACCTTTATTGTCCGTAACACAAGTGCAAGATCGCGTCGCAGAAGCACTTGGAATCGGCAAAAAAACTATTCGAACCATCTTGAAGGAAAAGTATGGGCCTTCCGGTACTGAAGAAAATGTATTACGTACGCCTAAAAAGAGGAAGAAAAGCAAGCCTATAACAGGTATTGACACATTTGACGTAGACGCTATTCGAAACCACGTGTATGCTTATTACACAAGAAATGAATACCCAACTGTGAGTAAATTGTTGATATCACTACGAGAGTGTGGCCTGTTTAGTGGCAGTTCCACGTCTTTAATAACAATTATGAAGCAAATTGGATTCAAGTACAAGAAAACCGACAAGAGGAAAATTATGATGGAACGATATGATTTAATTTTGCACAGAGTATCATTTTTGAGGGCGATGAACAAAATCACAAATTGGGACAATGTCATATTTATCGATGAGACTTGGCTGAACTCAAATCATACCGTGCCGCAGTCGTGGACGGACGATACCAAGGCATCTTGCTCAAAAGTGCCAATGGGAAAAGGTGGACGCCTAATAATCTGCCACGCTGGATCAGCCGGGGGAGGTTTTGTGAATGATGCCTTACTCGCATTCGAGTCTAAAAGTACAAAAGAATATCACGAAGAAATGGACGCAAATACATTCACAGAGTGGTTTACTAAATTGTTAACAAATCTCCCCGAACAGTGCATAATCATTATGGACAATGCATCTTACCATTCAGTTCAAATAGACAAAGCACCTACTCAAGCAAACAAAAAGGCTGATTTAGTGGCATGGCTACAAAGACAAGGCGTTGAAGCTGACATGAAATTGTTGAAAGTTGAATTGCTGGAACTGGTAAAAGAAAATAAATCAGCGAAACTAAAATATAAAATTGATGAATTGGCACTTCAGCATGGACACAAAGTGATAAGAACGCCGCCGTACCATTGTCAGTACAATGCTATTGAGTTGATATGGGCCCAAGTCAAAGGATACGCAGCTCGCCACAATACAAAGTCGCCATTCTCCACTAAGAAAATGTTGACATTGCTGAAAGAAGCTTGTGCCAAAATTACTAAAGAAGACTGGGCAAAAGTGGTAGAAAAAACTCGAAAAATAATAAAGGAAGATTTTGACAGAGACGTGAATATTGATAATATAATTGAAAATGAAATAATTATATTTACAGGTGACGATAGCTCAACTGACGATTTTGGATCATCATGCGAAGAAAATGATTAAATGAAAATTCAATCACTTTCGCTTTTTCTTGATTTTTTGTGATTGAGTGAACGTTATTGTAACTAAAAATATTAAATTAAAGACAAATTGACCTTTCGTACCATTGTATCATTTCAAAATACCTACAATATTAAAGTTTAAGTTAAATTTTCTAATCAGAAGTTTAATCCAATGCAAAGTGCATTGGATTAAACTTCTGATTAGAAAATACAATACATACCTAATCAAATCGATCAAATACTCATACAAACTTGAATCGATTTATCGTGAGTATCGAGTACCGAGTCGTATGGTTACTTCACTAGTTACGTCGCGATGACAAATGTCAAAACGGGCCTCTTATTTTTTGACAACTATAGAAGCTAACAATGGCGCCGATTCCCTCGTTCACAAACTAAACCTTAAATTTAAGTTCAGTGCATATTTTCTTTTTATTTCATTAAGAAAAGGACAAAAGATAAATATTCGTTTAATCCTGTCAAATTAGTCAGCGCCTGACGTAAATTGACGTATTTTTTGTAGCTAATTTTTTAATCACGTCTAAACTTGTCTATGGAGTATCTTAATTTGACAGGACTAAACTAATATTTATCTTCTGTCCTTTTCTTAATGAAATAGAAAGAAAAAGATACACTGAACTTAAATTTAGTTTAGTTTGTGAACAAGGGAGTCGGCGCCAGTGTTTACCTTTTCCGAGGTTTGTAATAATTATTTATGTTTGTGAAATTACATCACTGGAAGGATCGCTCGGCAGCCGAGCCATTCTTCCAGTGATGTAATGTCAGATCATTGACAGTTCATCAACCGAGCTGCAAGCAAATACTCACCATTATCAATATCCTGGTCGTCATCAGCACATCGTGCGACTTGTAGCTGCGCTCCCACACACGCTCCCGCCAGACACGCGCGCTTCCTAACTCGCTCGCCGCTCGTGCAGTCGCTCCATTCTCCCCACTCGCCCCAACCTGCCTCTGAGTCTGAAACAAGGTATAAGAGATAAAATATACCGTACTATGAGGATAATTACAAACAACCCTTGTTGGTAGGCAAGACTAAAAACATACCAAACCCACTATAGGGCAAAAGTCTTATTTCATATAGAAGACGAAAACGAGCACGGTCCGGCATGGCGTAGCAAAATCTATTTCATATTAGGAACATCGAATAGACCTCTATCTTAACGCAGAAAACGTAACATTTGGAGCCAAAGCAGACTACACTCGCACGAAACACAGCGTGCTTTTTTTTACCCATGAATAAGTTTCACTATGGAACCAACTCTCAGATCACGAAAAAAAAATTTGCTGTTTCATACATTTTGGTCAATTAGGTATTGAACTTTTGTATTAAACAGCTGATTTTGTTTTCGTGATTTCAGAGTTGGTCCCATAGTGAAAGTTGTTCATATTCATTAGAAGAACACCCTGTAAAAATTTGGAGCCTGAAAAAAAATCATCGAGTATAGCAATCTAACGCAGAAAGTCGCCAAAAATCGACGCAACATCCGATGCAGTCGCAAAATTGCCGATGATAAAAGCAGCTAGTCTGCTTTAGCCCTATTACTTATCTGACAAATTCTTCGGAAGGTTATTAAGGTTTATGAAGGGATCTCGTTCCAATATATTCTCAATCAAAAGCGGTAACTACCTGCACAGTTGTTGACACAGACGCGGCGCTCGAGCGCGGCGCCTGCGTCGGCGCAGCCGTCGGGCGACAGACACAGGCGCGTGCGCGTGCGGTGTCCCGGCGCGCCCGCGCTCACCACAGCGACGTTGTTGCACTCACCGCTGCACTCGCTCCATTCGCTCCAGCATGACCATTCTCCTGCACAAACGAAATCATAGTAAATAAAAGGACATTGGGGATCCTTGGGTAAATAAAGAAAAAAAATTGCTGTTCCATATATTTTGACGAGTTATGTGAACATAAATGTAGGGAACAGCAGATTTTTTTTCGCGATTTCTGGTTTGGTACCATAGTAAATCGTAATGATGATGAATACTTTGACCTCTTAAGAGATTTCGTGTATGAATAGACAGATCTTATACTGGACGATTTTTTTTACCGTCTC
>OX451405.1:7684824-7877807 GCA_949629135.1 Eremobia ochroleuca | reverse complement strand
TCCTGTTCATATAACAATCATGGTAAATTGAAAAAAGCATAAGTTATTGTATAAATAATAGTCATTACCTTTAGAAAACAATTTTTTTTTCTCCAAAATCAGCAAATAACTTCGTGATCTAAGTCGCCAAAGTGCACTCAACTCAAACCTATTTGAGAAACGCGCGCCAAAAAGTGAAATGTCAATCAGCCACAGATAACAACACAAAATGTCACTAGTTGAGTTATTCTATGGTTAGAGAAGGAGCAAAAGAAACATTTCATACAGCTTAATGTATCAAACACAAATATTATGGACGGATATTGGTGGTTTAATTTGGTGATTCAATTTTGGGACACTATGCGTTTAAGGGTTAAAGAAGTTCTCGTTGACATGCAGCATACAATACAGGCAAATAAACAGTCTATGAAAAATCTTGTTTCAAATTGACATTTTTCCCTAAAACAATATGTGAAAAGATTAAAGAAGTTTTTCTGAATACAAATTAATCAGAATCTCAACTGTGTAAGTAATTTAATTACCTTTTGCCCTCCAACCCTTGCGATATAACACATATTCCGAAAAGCCCCCAGGACCAGCACATACATCAGCAAAATACAATATTTCTTTATTATCTACAGCATGTTCGCCATTTTGTTTCTTAGGGTTTGTGAAATTAAAGTCGAATACAGCATCTATATTGGCCATCTTCACTGCAGCTCTGTTCAGGAATATCACTGAGCCAATAGTTTCATAGGGATTACTACGAAACCGCGCATGTCGTAAATCCTCATCATCCAAACTATCAAAAATTTTCTGCAAAATAAGAAGTATCTTTTTTGCACATCATAAGACATAGTCAAATATATAAGTGTCCAAAAGTTGGGGGCTACGAAACAGCGGAATAATATTGTAAGGCAAAATGAGTCGTCGAATTTAATTTTAATCAGGTTGTATTGAAACCGAATGTAACGCAATTTTGGCGCCTCATTTTGGACGGCGTTAATTACGCTCTGCAATACCGCTAATATAATTGGGTAGTTGAATGATATTGAATACTATACATTCTAGTAGATAATATATCCACACATGTAATACAATAATAGAATTCGAAATCAAATTTGAAATTGGTCGAAAAATAAAAAACTTATAACTTATAGAAACTTTTTGTCTATCTCTTTCTCGCAAAACGAAGTTTTGTATGTAATTTATATGGCGATACTGAACTATGACGTCACAATTCAGTATTTCCCTCTCTGTCTAATTGAGAGTTTTGAACGCTCATATCTTTTCAATTTTTAAAAATATAAAAAAACTGTTTATACCAAGCTATTAGTGAGGTAAAAAAGCTTCAATTTAAATAATAAAAAAAATTAGTCAACTCGCGGATAATGTAGTAATGAAGTCAAAATAGAAATCCTTTTTTTTTTCCCCAGTCTGATGTGTCATTCAAAGATTAGGAACATAAATACTTACTTTGGATTCTAACACGCCTTTTAATATTGCTGGATCAACGAAATGTGTTTCATCATCGATAGTTGATTTTTTTGGGCCTCTTCGTAACCATGTCTCCAAAACATCACCAGATGGTGGTTCATCTGGGGCAGGATCAAGCCATGACTGCAATGAGAAAAGTTAGCCAATTAACTCTTTCAGGGTCCATTACTATAAAATTGGAATTGGATCGGAACTCTTCCAGGGGCACTTTCATATAATAAGTTACAATAATACGTGTTTTTATGTTTTTTCTAGTTAAATTTAGGCTAAACAATACTGGAAACATGGTTGAAAAAATTATCTGCATGATGGATAGCTACTCTAACCACCTAATGATGATATTACATTAGAAAAGCAAAATTACATAAATATTTATCAAATACATGCAAAAGATGTCTAAATATGTCTAATAAAACAATCATAGTCATGAAAATAATAGACTTGATCCTTATTTTTGAAAGTTTTTTCCGAGCACATTTCAAAAATACTGTCAACGATTCTTTATCAAACCAACAATACACACACAAACGATTATCGGCGCCACTTACTGCCTAAACTAAATGAAGCAGGTATATTTCTATGTTAGTTCAAGAAACAATCGCTAGATGGCATGAATTTAAAGAAAAAAAAAACCCCAAATATATGCAGACGCCAGCACATCAAGCTACCCGAAACTGTCAGATTTTCCCAATCAACTTTGAACCTTATACTTTAGCGATAAAGTTGAAAATCTATTAAATAAATCTGACAGATTGTAGTAGCTTGATGTGCTGGCGTCTGTACATTGATGTATTAAAAATCGGCGTCTCAAAATCGTCCCCATGAAAAACGTGCACATTTGACAAAGGGGAAGATTACCAGAAACGTATCCGCTAGATGGCAGTGCGTGTTTGTCACATCATTTTATAATGGCGGATATCGCGATATTTTTTAAAATTGATTATCCTTTTTTAAAATTGATTATCCACGTTTTATACCTGCTTTTTGTACCTTATATAATTTATTCTACCTGGATAGTTGCTCAATTGAAAACGGAGCTGAAGAAAAGAGCGGCTTCAGTGTGCGGAAAAAAAGCTGATCTAATAGAGAGGTATACGTAATTCTGGATATTTTAATATCTCTTGACGATATTTAATCCAGTTTTTGGATTCAAAATATTGTGATACAATTTTAATAATAAAAAATATATCATATAATATTTAATTTTTCATAAATAATGGCCTATGACTTTAAAAATACATTATAATGATAATTTAATCCTTTTTTCAGATTAGAGGCATATGACAGATAATTTTAATTTTGGAAATGTCTGTTTGGATAATCCATTCGAACCTTCAATGCAATTGCCAGAGAACAATATGTTTAGAAATGTTAATAGTAACACTTGCACAAACTCTAACTTTTATAGTAATTATTTCAAAGAAGCATTATGTAAAACGAACTTTCTCTGAAGTGGAAACCCTGTCAAGATAGATTTATAACAATAATAAACGTAATAATGCAAATATTAACATAAAGATAAAATTTTAAAAATTAGTGCAACTTTAACATACGTTTCCTTTGAAGTAGTTTGGAAATCAGTATTTTTGAAATGTTTACCTAGAATGATCAGTCGCTTTAAACTTTACCATTCTAATTTTCATCGCTTTTTCCCATTTTTTTCTTATCACAGGGTTCTTAGGGAATTTATATACTTCCATTTCTTGGCAGTGAAAATAAGCAAAACGACCCATTTTTTTATAAAAATTATAAAATAATTATTTTTCCCATATAAGCTAATACCTTCCTTGGTGACAAACACTCAGCGCTATCTAGTTTCAGTTTGGAACCCCATTGTGAACTTCTTTTCAAATAGTCTCGCACTAACCGCGTCACTACGTGCTCGTTAAAAATGCCGAAGTGTTCGCTGAGAAATTGTAAAAATATAGCGTTTAGAACGATAAAAAAGGATGGGATTTCGTATTTTCAATAAGTAAAAGTAAAAGACTTGATTGATTTGTTTTTGTTGTTTTTATGGCCTTATTTACAACGCATTACGTGATTTTGATTTAATTTGTCTCAAAACTTCACTCTGCAGCCCAAGTATAATACGGCAAATTTCAAGGGCCGCTTAATCAGTGTTAGAACTATGTATAATAGCATACTACATTTTTAGTCTCGTTATAAAAATGACCCGGTTCGTAACGGTGGAATCGATTTTTTTTTTTTTGTAATACTATTTTGTTTAAATTAATAAGTTTGAACTATTTCGTGTAAGTTTAAAAAAATATTTAAACGTTATACACAGGTATATTAATTACATTAGGTATTTGTATACTATACTATAGTTTTTAATCAAATCCCATAATAGGGAAGATGGGAGGTCGAAAAAAGGACGATTTTTTAAGTTTTCGTAAATGTTATATGGAATAATTAGGTGACTACTATTTTTAGCGACATCGGAATGTTTATAACAGGAGTCGCCATATTGAAAACATAAAAATCCCTTGACAAAAAATTAAATAAATAATTTTACCAGATAATCGTTGTTTGATTGATGTTCGCGTGTCCTACCCAAAATCATATTTACGCTAAAATTAAAGTATAAATATGTATTTAAACTCAATTTATAAACTCGTGAAAACGAATACATATCGTAAGAAAATAAAAAAATATAAAATTATATTCGTCTCCACACGGCCCTGTCCTACTGGCTAACTTTGGTCGTAAAATTTTATTGCTTTTTGTACACTGCTTTGTAAAAGCAACTTTAAGAAATGGGCATAAGGTTGAACTTACAATAAATATGTTTATAGTATAACTATGACTGCCTAGATACAATTACCGAGTGTTTGGCGACAGTTTTGAGTGTTACTTTTGTTTGAGAATGTGCATCTAGGGTTTTTAATACATCAATGTTAGAGTAGCTAACCACTGACCCTGAGTGATTTACCAATTTATTGGTTGGACTTCTTCATTTAATTTTGTTTAAAAATATAATAATAATTAACAATATTTCCTAGCTTGACAGAACAATGTATGTGATTATATTGACGTGATAGTTACTATTATACAACTATTGTATGTATACCTAGTTAAACAACTTACTACTTCCTCCCTTGCTTCAGGCTTTGCTTCCTCAGTGATTTCCATAATATCTTGAGGTAAAGCTCCCACTGCTGAGGGTTTAGCTCCTAATCCTCTGCGACCTTTTTGTGCAGATGCCTCCACAGGTTGTGTTCTACCATGGTCAAATTTACCTAATCCTTTTCCTGGTTTAAAACCCATGTTCATCATCATCCGTTTGGATTTTTCTGAATATTCCCCACTATATGTTTCCTCCAAGTTTTTGTTTTGTTCAGGATTTTTGTTATAAAATGTGTCTCCTGATTCTTGGAAGCTGGGACGTCCAGAACCTTCTCCATCTTCTGGTTCATCAAACACTGGCCGATAATCTTCATATTGATCATTGGGTGAAGAACAATTCTCACTTAAACTACTTCTGCTTAACCTAATGTTCTCTTCAGGACTTTGATCTCCATAGCTTTGTCTTACTTTCCCTGGCTGTTGAAAATCACCTCCATAATTATCAGTAATTGGAGTGTCTGGGCTGTCTTTATCCGATTCTTGGAGTGCTAAATAAACAATAATAGTAAATAATTTTATAAAATTATAATTAAAGCAATTTAGATCTTTGTTTGATCCTTGCTCATACAAATAGTTGAGCATATTTTGAATTAGTGACAATAGAGTATTTGGCATACTGTAATTTGGAGCCTTGCTATACATTCATCTTATTAAATGTGACTGTAATTAGTTGTCTGTTTCATTTGGTATCCAATGATATTATTGTCACTCACAGCTGCATTAGACCTTACCTCTTTTCGACACATGAACCACATGTAGTTAAGAGTGATTTCTATGAAGGGACACAAAGAGTGTCCAAAGTGTGTTTCCGTTGTTTGGTACTCACCAGAGCCATGTGAGGTGGTAGATGATGCACCATATGTGTCAGTTCTATTACGCTTGGCCGGTACAGTTATACTCTCGTCACTGCTGCTGTCATCATCAGAAGGGTCTGTTAAACATCAATAAAATTTATTAAAACAAATCAGATTTTAATAGCTGTGCTTTGATTGTTTGAAGATGCAGAATAAAGAAAATTATACAGAAAGATTATTCAAAAGCAGACACAGGTATGCAAAATACAAAAATGCAATACCATTATAAAACAATATCCATACTAATATTATAAATGCGAAAGTAACTATGTCTGTCTGCTTATCTATCTGTTACCTTTTCACGTCTTAACGGCTGCACAGGTAAACCAAGCCCTGGGTTAGTATAGGACCTAGGATACATTTTATGTAATCCCGTAGGATAACATCAGACTACAGCGCGGGAAAATGCTGGTGATAAGCAATAGATAATGCATAAATGTTACCTGTACACCGTACTGAATAAATAAGTTTTAAGAGACTTAGAAGAGATGTGTGGTTTTGAGGTTAAAAGCCGACAATAACAATAGCATTATTATCCAAAGTAACAAATTATACAAATGTCAACAGCAACCAACTCACACTGTAAAAGGTTTAGCTAGTAAACTTACCTGAAAGATTCATGTTCAACCTTGGTTCACAATTTCAGATAATGCACGAGCTTATAAATTTACGTAGAAAACTTCGATCGTTATTAATGATCGAAGGTAGAAACGTAATAATAACTCGCCGACAAATAGGAATTAAAGCTCTGTGAACGGTGTTTGGATCCATGCACAATATAATTCATTTGGTTGTGAATTAGCTACTTCTGTTACCACTTCAGCGTATCTTATCTATATTTGCTAACAGTAATTTGTTTGTAAAAAAGAAAATACCGACCAATAAACTACAAAATTATTTTCTTTTTTTTAATAATTTTTATTCATGACCATAGATACAAGTCTTTCAGTCGAATACATAGATGGAACAAAATTATTTTCATATCTGTGGTGTTGCCATGTAGTAACATTAAAATAATTTTATTTGTACAGACTAAAATAAAAACCACAGTTGACATGTTGTACCGAACGTGAACTGTTATGTTATTATGTATAAAAGCGAAAGCGCGTCCAAACTTGAGCCGCTCCGCCCCGACCCTAACTCGAGCCAGCCCGCGCCACTGAGCCTGTAGTTTTAAATTCGTCCCTAAATAATTCCGATTTTTTGGATTTTTTTAACAGTTTTCTTGAGTTTTCTCATGAAAATATTACAAATTATTATTGATAGTAAAGTAACATACATAAAAATATTAAATATTTTAGCATAATCATTGGAAATATATCATAATTTCAAACTTTTAAAACGTTCTCCTGAAAAATAGCTAAAACGTAATTACGTCATTGTTCTATTGGATGAGCGATATGTAGCAATGGATTAGCAATATCCTTCAAATGCTTCAGATTGATATTGATAGTGTGTTAGCCAATTAGGGTGCAGATCCCAAAAACGAAGGCGTGACTTAAATAAGGCCGCATTTATTAGGTACGAATAAGTAAAGTAGACGCATCCTTCATGGGGTACTGTTTAAAATGCTACAATAAAATACCTCCCCACATACTCCAACTCAACGAAACTAAATTCAAATCTTATATAAAACGCACACTATGCAGCCAAGCATATTATAAGTTGGGGGATTACATCGCTGACAAAAATGCTTGGTTCACCGCTGGTCCTGCTCCACAAGGGCGCATAAACTAATTAATTAGCATTCGAAAATATAGTTGTGAGCTGCTGAAGATTGAAAAAACTATCTTTGTATTGTATAAATTCAATCTCTTAATATTGTATAATTGCATAACACACGTGTGAGCACTATGCAACTAAACTATCAAGCTACCATTTACTGGGTACGTCTTTCATTGACTTGAATGTGCCCTGGCGGCTGAGGGTATGTCATGCTCACTCAAATGTCTCGCTGGTGGTGGCGTGTGTGTTGGATCATTCAGTTCCCTTCAAAATGGTTGAGCTAAATGGTGCTGATCCATACGTCATGTTCGTGAACGGGCGCCGCCAGTAGGGACTGGTCATCTCTTAGCTGCCAAGGCTTATTTTAATTTTAATCTAAGTATTTTCATTTCTGAATTGTTATTTTTTTGTTTTTGTTTTTATCTTTTTTAGTACGGACGCTTTTAACGTGCACGTCTTTCTACATCGTTCTCACATGTATTATTTCAACTTAAATGATGTAACCAAAATTTTGTAACGATTTTTATGATTTAAAAGAGTGTCCGTGGAGTTTCTTGCCCGTTCTTCTCCACAGGTACCTACTACGCTTTGGAATGGGCAACTAGCTTCATCTTTCTGACTGACTGACCCCTTGACAATTCAAAAGTGCCTGTAATTGGTTTACTTGAAATAAATGCTTTGAGTTTGAGTTTGAGTGAATTCAACGTTTTAAACAAATCTATTTAAAAGAAACATTTTTTACAGATTTGAAGCAATGTCCTGAATTATAGAAATGTTATTTTATAAAGGAGTAAGTAATTAAGTCTACTAAAGGAAAAAAGGTCCTAGATATCGGCCATATCCAGTCCAAACCTTTCGTGGTGACGATGAGACACTGTCTGCTGTCCCGGTATCTTAGTCAGGAACTTCCAAGACACTAGGTGATGAAATGGCCGATCAAATCAGCTCGCTGTCTACGGCAGCCCAGCAAGAAGCTAGTTAGTGCGTGGGTGGATTCATTCCCGCTCGTCCACACCCCGTCGTCCACACTGCGGACGACTGGGAATGTTGCGTTCTGTTCGTCTACACTGTGGACGAACAGAACGCATTATTCCCAGTCGTCCACTCCCCGTCATCTCACGTCTAGTCTAAGAGTTAATAAAGAAAATATGATGATATTTTATTAGAATATTATACTAGATGGTATTTTATACTAAATGTATGGCATAAGAATGTTTCACATTTTAATTTTACACATTGGGTATTGTATCAATATCAGTTTAAATGCAATTAATATGTAAAAAGTTTTAAAGTTACAATCGCCTGGATATACTCAACTATTATTAACTGCACCCTGTTGCTCCTCCAACAAAAGATAGTCTTTGCTTATCAGTTTTGACGACGCTTCCGGGAATGAACAATAGATACATGGCCTTGAAATAGCCAATCAGCTCGCTGCATATTGCAAACCCACGGTATATGGCAATAAAGTGACGATGAGCTTTTGGATTCGGGATCATGTCAGGGTTAAGTGCACCGGCTGGTGGTTCAAATGACCAAACTGTGCTCGTGTTACTATATACTTTAAAAATGTTTATATAATACCAAAAAAAAATTAGTTAAAATATTGCCTTTTAATTATTGTAAATTATGTTGATCTGTGATAAAAACTAGAATTGTTGTTAGTTATTTTAACATTTGATGATTTTAAATAAAAAAAAAAAACTTAATAGTTATGTTGTTTATAAATTAATTAAACCGTTAAATCATTTATTTAATTTAAAATTTCTTTACACTGACTCTTAAACTAGACATGAAACGAGGTGCGGACGACTGGGAATTTTGCGTTCTGTTCGTCTACACTGTGAACGAACAGAACGCATCTTTCCCAGTCATCCGCAGTGTGGACGACGGGGTGTGGACGAACGGGAACAACCCCGTGGGTGGAACGAAATTCGGATTGACAATATCGGACGAGACCTAGAACAAACAACGAAAAATAATGCGCCAAAATGCAAGCTGAATCTTTTATATGTAACAAAAGGTTGTGTAGTGTTCGACATACCAGATTGGGAAAAAAATTTCACGGTACGGTGTATCTTGAAAGGCACAGTCTCACTGATCCTGTAGAGCGCTGCCGTATGGCAAAGAAAAAAATAGGATAACATAATAAAAACGACAAGAACTTAAGGATAATCGAAAGAGGAAAGAAAAACATACCCTGATTCTGAGATAGGTACACAAAAACTTCTTAATCATACTCGAACTAAATGTAGGCATTAGCGTCGGCACACAAGTCACAAAGTTACTACATTCAGATCCCAAAAAAATAAATTTGAAAATAAAATTTTGGTTAAGCAAAGTACCAAAGAAGAGGTTGAATATATTCTTAAAGAAGGATGAATGTCGAAAAATTAACATGCAGTATTGCCTAATACTACAATGCTTATTACTAAAAATGCTGCTGAAGCTAATAGCATATCCTCTTCTTCGTACTTCTCAAAAGCAACACCGCACAAGGCTGGCCGTGAGGCTCTTATAATGGGGACGCGTAGCAAAAACAGAAAAGCCTCGCTCTGGCGAGGCTGGGCCTCTCGAGGCCGGGCTTCGAGGCCCCAAAAGGCCGCGAGGCCCTAGTGGGGACGCGCCAATACCAGATATAGTTTTGATACCTGTACACAAAATACGCGCATTGACGTGGAGTTGCGGACACCAGCCCGTATTACCTACCTATTACCTACCTACCTGTACCTACTGAATTATACTTATTTCAAATTATTAAGATAGTCGTGTTCGTGTTGTGTTGTGACTTGTGTCGTGTGGCGTTTGAGTTGTGTTGTGAGATTTTCCGCGCTTTTTCAGGATCAACTTTTATGAACCCGTGTAGGTTCAAAGGCGCCATATGTTGCACCCTCTGTCTCTCATAATGAAAGGTCGATACACATCACAGTCCACATTTACGTCAATCTCCAGCGTTTGATTTGATGGCCTAGTATGTACATATTACAAATCTGTGGGACAATTCTCGTATTTTCAAAAACATCCAGTCTGATGTCAGTCTCAATCTATCAAAAATTCCCCTAAAATCCCTACATGTTTGACATTCACTGTCGCTGAAATTGTATGCTGTGTTCTAAAACATTTAATTTTCCGCTTAACTGCGACTGCGACATTGCCTAATTTAGCAGCGAGGGTTGAAGTGACGAGATGCGAGAGCTCAGTGATTCGACAACTATCACGGACCGCGCAGCTACCTCAGGCAACGTCTCAGTTAACACATTGAACGCCACGGTGGTCACCAGTGAGCAACAGCAATGATTTTGGTAATTCTTTGGATAGTAATAATAAATAATAAATTTAGACTATTTTGAACCGTATGAGCCAGTAAAATATAATGTGTAAAATTTGTTGAAATCGCAAATCGGCGTCAGCCCATTTGGAAAGTATAGCGACGTCACCGGTGACCACCACGGGGTTCAATGTGTTAAGCGGCCTATAGTAGTGCTAGCAGCACAAACAGTAGTTAGTAAATCGGTATAATACGTACTGCATCTGGCATCACTGAAGCGTTCGGATCTTCAATTGTTTGTCTATGGTCAGTAAAGCCCACACTTAGCGAAACTGAGTCAGCCATCGTCAAAGCGATGTGACGTCACGTTCGGAATAAAAACTGTAGCGGCAGTAGCGGCACTGTTGCTTGTTGATTGCAACCGCAGCGTCTGCGCTGCTGCCGTAGTCGTCCTGAGAGCGTGGCGGACTTTCAAGGCTCCTGTCTCGTGATTTAAAATGGTCAAACCTTCGGGACACCGTCGCATGGCTTGTACTTCCAGCGCCCAATACAGTGTTGATATTGTCAGCCGCAGCCCGCGCACTGTGGCCTAACAAGTACTCGTATAAATATAGTGTTCGTACTTGTCGCTCGTCCATTTTTCTTCAAACTGACTAAACCGTTTTTTTTTTTTATGGCATCTTGCAGTTCAACCTATGAGGTTGTCGACTGCTTAACCGGGCTTGCCTGTGGATGCCTCAATAAATTAAGGCCTCCAGCCAGGGCTTCAAAAACTTAAACACTAAGCGACTACACGCTAAGGGCACCCCGGTGGGGTACGGACCTCAGCTTAGGGCGTCGCTGGGAGAGGGCAGCAAGGGACAGGCTGGATCGGAATTATGACTAAACCGCAGGCTAATAGAGAACATGCAATATTTTTATTTTTGCCTTCATTTGAATGAATTTCATGTAGAATATACCAAGAGTATAATAAAACATTTAAATACTATAATTTACTGAAAAAAATTGCGGTTTCAAACTGACAGTTTAAATTTTCGGGGGAATCGATCTACAGTTACGATGACGTCACTCCGGTCTGTCACTGGCCATATTTGTTCGTCGCTGGCTTTCATAGTTGCGTAATTTTCAACTTTCGAGATATTTTTTGAATAAATACATGTAAGATACTGTAAATTATAAAAAAAATGGACTAAGTATCCATCAACCTCAGCAAGGTAATTGCGTAACACACTATCTGTAGCAATGGGTTTCATTTTGACAGTTGAAGAACATTTTGCGTTTTTTACCTTGTTGACCAAACACATTTTTCGAACATTTGAAGCAATAGATTAGCAATATAAGCATAATTATTCTTAATCTATTGCTTCATATGTCCGAAAAATGTGTTCAAAATGATTCAAACTGAGATTAATATTGTGTACAGGCTGTCATAACAATGCCACAAATATCCCGAGAATAAGCCGAGTTGATTCGTGTTTTGTGAAAATGTGTCCATCGACTTCAACTAAGTTTCCAAATAAAATATTTTTAACTGGACCTTCTGACCCGAAGTTGAGAAAAAAGTGGTTCCAAGCTGCGAAGAGGGATGACAATTTATTCTTTAGACTGTCATTCGATGCTGTGAAGATCACCAACATTAACTTTCGGCAGATTCCTGGGATCTGCTTTTATGAACCCAACCCATTTTTATTAAAAAAATGCGATTAATTTCCGCAATAAAAGTTGTTTACGTTCACAACTATAACCTTAAATAAGTCATCATAACATGAGTGACGTCACTAGACGCTGATTGGCGGATTAAAATACGGTCCGTTTCACGTTCACGTTTCGCGTCAAGGTCGACACTAGTACTGGGAGAGTGCGGGGGATGGAGCGACGGTCGGGCGCGGCGTACACCCGCCCGCTCCCTCAGCCACCGATTCCTCGGAGCTCGCGCGCGGACTGTAGGTACTTGGTATTGGTAAACAGTTGCAATTATGTTATTAGGTTGTCTCATAAATTATCGCCAGTTAAAAGACAAATTATTATTAATATTTTTTATGAATAAAAAATACATTTAATCAATTATATAGTCTCCCTCGTTATCAACAACAGTCAGCCATCTACTGGGCAAAATTTGAATACTCTTCTCCCAAAATGAGGCAGGCTGGGACTCGAAAAAATTTTCAAGTTTAATTTTAATACTTCCAGATTTTTCGAATTTTTTTCCTGGTAAATGAAATTTAAGAGCTCGAAATAAATCAAAGTCTGAAGGCGCAAGATCCGGGCTATTCGGTGGATGTGGAACAGTCAGCCATCCTAGCTCCTCCAGCTGTTTATGTGTTAACTTGGCGCAATGAGGTCGTGCGTTGTCATGCAAAAGTTGAACTCCAAGTCGTTTTGGCCGCTTCATTTTTAACATCTCTGCTAGTTTGCGAAGCTGCTGCGTCTACAGATTGGCGTTAATAGTCTGATGAGATTCGAGGAGTTCCCAGAAAATCATTCCTTGCCAATCCCAGAAAACAGACAACATAATCTTACGACCGTGTTCATTAAGTTTAGGCTGGGCTGGTGGGTTTCGCCCGCGAGGAATGCAATAGGCATGACGCGTGTTAGTTTCATAATGTACCCAGCTCTCGTCACATGTAATAATGTCCTTGAGAAAGTCTCGTCTGTGCGGACGAAGTAACAAACTTTGACAAATGGCCACGCGAACGGCCCGGTCATGGTACGTTAAGGCATGAGGTGTCCAACGTGACATCATTTTGGGATATCCCATCGATTTGAGATAACGATCTATAGTCGCGTGGGATTGTCCAAGCGCCTTCTCTAAATCGCTCGTACTATAGTCTGGATGTAGCTCAAGTTCGTGCCGCAAGGCATCTTCATCGAAGTTGGTTGGTCGGCCTGGGCGAGGTTGATCTTCGCAGCTTATATCACCGGTGTCAAAACACTTGTACCCGAAACGAACAGTCCGATTGCTAGTAGTACCCGGTCCAAATGCAGTGTTAATCTTTTTAGCCGTTTCTCTTGATGAGACTTTAAGTCGATGCTCATATAGCATAATAGCTCGCAGTTGACGCTGACCCATTTTCACTAAAGACTAATTATTGGGTTGCGTCCGCGCCTTTTTATACCCTCACCATAAAAGATAGTCATCCTTACTAGAAAGATCTAGAACTTTTAGTTTAAATACGAGAAAATTCGAGTAAAATAAAATATTGCCATATTTTATTTTACTCGAATTTTCTCGTATTTAACTGTCATAATATACTAAATGTCATAATCTACCTGTCTCTCTGTCTATATATTATGTATATGTGTCTGTCTGTGTGTGTTGTTTGTCTGTCTTAATTACTAACATAGGATAAGTTCGTACCGTTATAATGTGAGTACCGGGCAGATTGGTCAGTGGGTTGTCTTTGAGTAGATTGATTGATCTATGAAGTTAAGCTGGAATTTTGGACTAGGAACTGCCAATATTTAAGGACAAAGTTAAACAGATATGCTTTTGGTTTCATATGTAGTAATATTTAGGTACTCCTTCTTTTCAGATCACTGAAGATGATTACATTTGTGAGGCTTGTCGGAACATTGCAATGCATGCAGTTAATGAAGCATTAGCCCTTGACAACAGTGGCGAACAACAAGCAGCTGGATCCTCTCACCAAGGCCATAGACAAGTGTGTGTTACCTGCGGTCTATCCATATTAAGGCGAAGAAGTGATCTTATTTTGAAAGAAAATGCCTCTGTTTTGGATGAAAATATTACCGTTATCATTGAATCCAGGATTGCACCACGTCAGGTCAGTAACCATAAGCAGCTCTCTAATTCAGGATTAATCTTTTAACCCATGTGTCATATTGTGTGTTATACCAAGATGTTGTTTTTATAGATTACATCAACTGATCGTGTTTGTCATCCATGCTGGCAGAGATGCAGACGATCTGCACTTAGGGCCCAGCAAATTGAAGATGCACGATCTGTTCATCCTGACGACCATGTTTTAGAAGAACGAAACCTCACTGAGCATGTTGTAGAACAACATATAGATGCTGAGGAAGATAGAGCTGAAATCCCAGTATTTGCTGATCAGCCAGCAGCAGAAATTGTTGATCAACCAACAGCAGAAATTGTTGATCAACCAACAGCAGAAAATGTTGATCAACCAACAGCAGAAATTGTTGAGCAACCAGCAGCAGAAATTATTGATCAACCAACAGCAGAAATTGTTGAGCAACCAGCAGCAGAAATTGTTTTACCTAATTACAGACGGGCTGCAAATACTGCTTCTCATTGTTTATTCTTTGGATGTACTAATGTACATTTGCGGACAATATCTGATTCTTTGAGAGCAACTATCTTGAGTAATAATAAGTTCTACATACCAGCACTTGCACGAGTTTGTCAGGAACATTTATTTACCAATAACTGGGACAATCTATATGATTTGCCAAACAGCATAAGTACTTTTAATGAGCAACAAATAAAGCATGTGTTCTCATTTGTAAATTCATCCAAAACTTATTTCGACTTAAGCAGTATTGAAGCAATTCAAGATATTGATGACAATTTATTTTTCTATTGGATTGGAAGATCAAAAGAGGAATTTATTTCACTGTTAAATGAAGTTCCTAGGATCCAAGAAACTCATAGAGGTATTTTAGGCTTGGCTGCTTTGCTAATGAAATTGAGAACTGGGGAATCTGACGACAGATTATCAAAACTTTTAGGAGTCCCTCGTCGCACCCTTGAAAGATTAATGCACAGCATAAGAGAATTGCTGGTGCAAGACTTTGTGCCGAATAATCTTGGAATCAAACCATATTTCAAGGGAGAATTTGCTACAACATAATTTGCTGTTGCCAAATGGTATATATAATAATACTAATAATAACCAAGCCATTTTGATTTGTGATGGCACTTACATTTATATTAACAAAAGTTCAAATTACATGTTTCAAAAAGATACTTACTCACTACATAAGTATAGAAATCTACTTAAACCGTTTTTAATTGTATCGTGTGACGGCTATATTCTTGACGTGTGCGTTACTCCAGCGGAATGTTGTCGCTTTTCAGGATTTCGGCTTGACAGCAAATTAGTACCCCATCTCTTGTAATTGTGCCCGAAATTAATAATTTGTGCGTCCAGCCGATCCAAAGATATTCACGAAAAACAGATTTCGCTGGAGTAACGTTACTGCAGCGACATGTTTTTTTACCCGTGGTCGTAGCTGAATACAAACTAGTTACTTAGATAGATATAATTTGTGCCTAATTGTGCCCAAAAAATATAATTTGTGCGTCTTGAGGTTTCGGAGTTATTCAAGATTCCGCTGGGGTAACGTTTAGCAAATTGCTGTATCTCTTAAACGGCATGACATACAACTACGATTTTTTTTACTACGGTGGGTCTTAATTTGTGCTTAATTTGTGCAATTTTATTTTTTCTATAATTGACACCTTTGGTTAATTAGATTTTTTTTTTCAAAAACACTAAAATCGATCCTCGCGCTTCAATGAGAAACCCTAGAAACTTACCAATTATGGTGATTTGTACCTTTCATGAACTCAAAGCATCATGTGAAATTCGATGTTTATATTCCAACTCCTTAGAGAGTTATTCCATTTTAATTGCCAGTCGCCAGTGTGTCGCCAGTGTATAAGAGTGGGGACAGAGACGATGTCTCCAACTTCAGGCCTATATCTGTATTACCCTCTATATCAAAAATAATAGAAAAACTTATCAATATAAGGCTTTTAACATACCTAAAAGATTTCAACGTACTATCTGAGTCACAATTTGGCTTTCGTCAAGGGATTTCCACTGAAGATGCAGTTACCGCACTAAGTACTCATATAACCGAACAGCTTGACAAAGGTAAAAAATGTATAACTGTATTTCTAGACCTGAAAAAAGCCTTTGACACCGTCTCTGTCCCAATCCTTGTAAGAAAGCTGGAATGTATCGGAGTTCGCGGAGTGCCTCTTGGCCTTTTCATGGATTATCTCAGGAACAGGAAGCAGAAGGTTAGAGTGGGTCAGTACATTAGTGAGGACGTAAACACATCATACGGCGTCCCTCAAGGAAGCGTATTAGGACCTACATTGTTCCTTGTTTACGTCAATGAACTTTGTAACATTAATATTGCAAACGCACAAGTCTTCTCTTACGCGGATGATACTGCAGTGGTCTTCACTGGTGATACTTGGCAGAATGTGAAACTTAGTGCTGAGACAGGCTTGGCTGAAATTGCCAAGTGGTTAAAAATTAATTTGCTTACATTAAACATCACAAAAACAAAATACATTTGCTTCAGTGTCTGCCAACGTAACCAACCAGAGGAAGATTTTAATTTAACAATTCATAACTGCAATAACGGTAATAGCAATAGTTGTGGTTGCTCTACAATCAACAAAGTACCGCACATTAAGTACTTAGGCGTTATCTTGGACCAGAGACTATCATGGTACCCACACATTGAGCAGGTTGCAAATAGAGTACGGAAATTATGCTGGATGTTTAGGACTCTTAGATACGTCGTTCCTAAGACTGCCGGTAATCATTCAGGCCATCAAAAAGATTTCCTTAAGATGATTTATGTTGCGCTAGTTCAGTCAGTACTTTCCTATTGTATACCTGTCTGGGGTGGTGCAGCCAAAACAAAATTTCTAGCGCTGGAAAGGGCTCAACGCGCACTTATTAAGTGCATGTACTTTAAAAAAAAGAGATATCCTACTGAAGACCTATTTCGACTTAGTAACTTGCTCTCAGTCAGGAAACTTTACATTACACAAATTATATTAAAAAAACATAAGTCTCTTTCCTATGATGCTGGCATACTGAGAAAAAGAAGGAAAGACATGATATTAAATATCCCCAGGACAAGGACTTTGCTTGCCAGTATGCAATTTAACAAACGATCTGCTGCGCTGTATAACAAAATCAATAAATACATCTACATTTATCCCAAAAACTACTACGACAGTAAAAAAATAATAATGGAATGGATACAAACGCTTACCTACAATGATACCGAAACACTTCTGAAACCTTGACACATACACACCCACACACTCATGTACTCTCAGGCACATCTACAGACAAACACTCTCACTCATATATACTCACACACATACACCCACTCATACTCATATTTGATTTAAGTTAATGTTAATTAATGTAGCTTAGTTTAGTTAGCATAAAAAATATACGTTTTGTTTTTTGTATAACACATCTTGCTATGGAAGAGCGGATTCTCCTAACACAGGCACTATCTGCCTAAAAGGAGGATCCAATCAAAAAATTTTGTTATACCTAAACTTGTTTTTACCAATAAACCATTTTTATTTTTTTTTTATTTTTTTTTATTCCACAACTTTCACACAACGCTATCTAGTCCCACACTAAGCAGGAAACTGCAGCAGAAAACTGATAAACATACATATGTATTTCTAAATACATACATATTATAGATAAATTACACCCAGTCAAAGAAAACGTGTTCGTGGGCCGCTGGGACTCGCCGATGTGGCAGCACTGGATGCAACTACACACTGCGGGTGGTCGCGTCCAGGGCTTGGCATAAACTGGTACTCCTGTGCGGTGCCACTTTGTGATTTTGATTTCTTTTTATTTCTTTCTGTGGCTTTGTTTTTTTTATGTACTAACAATAGCTTTATAAGGTTTGTTGTGTTACTAACAGTATATGGACTACGTCTTAACTAAATGTCTTATTATTATTATTAAAGAACAAATGATCGTGCTCATCACACAAACATTTGTCCTGGGTGGGAATCGTTTATATCTAGAAATTATGTTTCTCTTCGACGTATGCTATAACAGGTATAACTGCTCTGACATTACTAATAAAATATGCTACTATGTCCCAAGAACTGTTATTAGACGAGAGGTGCGCGCACGTCCTCTTTTTGCTGTGTCCCATTGCCGCACCAATGCTGGTTTGCGGGCGCCTCTACGTCACTTGTGCAAAAACTATAATGATTTTTGTTCAGAAACTACAGAATTAGATTTATTCTCAGTGTAAGCAAATAGATTTCGTTCTGCTTTGTTAAAGAAACTTAAGGATTCCGATGTATAGTTATTTGAACAGTCTTGTAGTCTTACTCGCATAGATTGTTCATTAGTAAAGTTGTATGAATTGTATATGCTGTGTGCTGTGTGCTGTGTGGTTGTATATGCTGTGTGCTGTGGTTGTATATGGTGTGCGGTGTGAGTTTCACATTTATATAATATCTTTGTTTATATTATTTGCGCAGATATAATGTGTTACTGTTTTTTGTCCCAAATAAATAAATAAATAAATGAATCGAACCCACGAGCATGCGTATATTAGTCAGGGCCACTGACCACGAGACCAACAGGCCCTTTAGGACCAGCATTAGCAAAGATTCGATAAGCTTCCGTACCGAATAAATCAATGTTATCGAAGAAATCATCTAAACTTCGTTAACAAACCCAAAACCCGATAATTTTGTCAGTTAAATCGAATAATTTTAATAGACGACCGCTATTCTTCCGACAACAATTTAATGTGGGGGGCAAGGCAAATCAGGTAAGCGAAATGTGTCATTTTCGACACAATGACCTCTCGAATGGCTGTGAATAGCTGTGCTGTTTTATGACAAACAACACTAAATATTTCTAATTATTTAAATGTTGTTTTAATTACCAGGTATCTGCACCCAAGGCGTCCAAGCAGTCGCCTTCCTAACTTCACAGGGCGCCATGTCACAAGGTAGCCGCTCTGTGCTGAGCCCCTCGCACTCGGTCCCTCCGTTCTTAGGGAGGGGGTTGTTGCAGTCCCGTCGCCTCTCCTTCCAGCCCCCCGAGGGGCCGCAGCCGGGGCCACCGGCGCCGGTACAAGGGGACCAGGGGCCCCAGTCTGACCAGCCACCGTCTACTGCTGCGAGGCTTGGATCTGGGGATAGAAATAGAATGTTGAGAAAAAAAAATCGGAGAGTATCGAAACGAATTACTTATAGTTGTTGAAATAAATTAGTTTATAGGTAACAGCGATCCTTTTGAGTTTTACCGAAAGAGAACGTTATATTGACGCAAATAAAGACAAAACACCTGAAAAACAAACACAACAAACAAACACCTGCCGTGCGATTCTGTAACTATCTCACCGTGAAAGCTTGGGTGAAGTGAGCGTGGAGTGAGCTGTCATTCGCTAGGGATTAACACTATTATGTGCTCACTTCACTTATGATTTGACGGTGAGATTTTTACAGAATCGACCGGCTGTAATCACCCATGTTTCACAAAATAAATAAATGAAACGAAATGAAATGACAAACTTCGACTTTTATACCATGTTTTATGCAAATTATTATTTATTTAATATACATATCATTGATTTATTTTTATTCATTCATTCTGGCCAATATTAGGATTGTAGGACGCGTATCCGATGGAACATAGAACAACATATTGTGGACAAAATAAGATGCATATTAGTGCATAAAGTTTTGTGGATACCTTATAGAGAAATAAACATCCAATTATGTTCTAAATAATGGTATTGCGCAACAAAAAATAGATCATCTACAATGTGTAACGTTAAATGCGCAAAACCTGAAAGTAGTTTGATCAGAATAACGAGCAGAATTAATTGAACCACTTTTTAATATAGATCACATTTTCCAAAAAATCTTCATTAAAAACGTTGCCGTGTCTATTTATTAATAGGTCAAGCAAGCCAATGTCAGCGCGGCGCAGCGGCCCGGTGACGACTCCTCCCTCGATAAAGCGTCGTCGCAGACGCAAGAAACGATTAGAATGGCCAGTAAAACTAAAACAGCACATAAAACCTTTACAGTTTTTTTAATGACTTATTTTCTCTGTGAAATGTGTCAATTGAATTAAAAATTAGCTGGGGTGTCTGATGTTTTGCGCATTTAACGTTACACGTTGTATAATTTTTCACCAGAGTCAACCTCATCTATAATTAAATACTGACCTGGACAAGGCGGCAGATTACAGTAAACATCATCAATATCGAGCCCCACACACACTCTCCCGCCGAACTTAGGCTCCGGCGACGTGCAGGTGCGACGTCGCGACTTGATGGCGATGCCGCACGACGCCGAGCACTTGGACCAGCCCGACCAGCCCGACCAGCCGCCGTGCACCGTGCAGTTCGTTACTGATATACTGGCGCCTGTAACAGAATAATAATCAATATAGGGTGACTGGTAATTAGTGACCGATACTTATTATACACATGATTAGGGGAGGGGGGAGGGAGGGGCCCGTGGCTAAATAGTAACAGCCGCACAGGTCGATCGATCAGGTTAAGCTACGCTTGCCGCGGTTGGTCTGTGGATGGGTGACCATCTTTACATACCGAGACCCCTCCGTGCCTCAGAAAGCACGTTTAGCCGTTGGTCCCGGCTGTCATTCGTAGATCTTTGACAGTCGTTACGGGTAGTCAGAAGCCCGAAAATCTGACAACCAGTCTTACTTAGGGGTATCGTATTACCCAGTAACTGGGTTGTGAAGGTCAGATAGGCAGTCGCTCCATGTAAAATACTGGTATTCAGCTGCATCCGGTTAGACTGGAAGCCGACCCCAAAATAGTTGGGAAAAGGCTAGGCAGATGATGATGATGACTTATACACATGATTCTACTCATGACAACAAACAACTTTTATATCGGACCAAATCCGAAATTGGGAAAAAAAATCAGCTGTTCCCTACATTTATGTTCGTACGAGTCGTCAAAATGTAGGAAACAGCTGATTTTTTTTTCGCGATTTCAGGTTTGGTCCCATAGTAAAAGTTGTTTGTTGTCATGAGTAGAATCATGTGTTTAAGTATCGATCACTAATTACCAGTCACCCTATATATTATAAAAGAAAGTGTACAATTTGCGTGCCGTTAAAACTCAGAAGTGAGTCCCGGTACGATCAAGGGAGTTATATGGTGTGGTAACCCTCTATCTACTGTCCATGAAGAAGGTTCCCGTTTTTACCTAAAGGGCATGCTTTTGAAAAAATAAGGGCTGGAATTTTTGCCCTCTACAAATTTCTAGAACAGTCCAGAACATTCGAGAGTATTCGAGAGCATTCTAGAACATTCTGGAATCTCATATCAACTCCCTGAGCGAAGCCGGGTATCCCAGCTAGTGATGAATAAAGCAAGGTGATTAGGTACTTTTTAACCCTCCAGCCGTTTTCACAACTGCGATTCGCAACCAGTTGCGAATTAAGATTTTTTATTGTTTGTCCGCAATCAGTTGCGAATCAAGAAAACTTTTCCTTAACCGCAACTTGGATGCGAACAAAGAATAAGAACTTCGCAAACTTACATAGTTGCGATGTGAGAAAAGCATAATAAACGGATAATAAACGCCCGTGTCTTTTGATTGGGTTTACAGAAGTTTGATGTTTTCACTGCTTCAAGGGATTGCAGCCCTGAGTATTTGATATTAATTTCAACTTGATAACTTCACGCGTTCCTGAGAAAAAGGGTCTTGACAGACGTACAACGAAGTGATCTTATAAGGGTCCCGTTTCTCCTTTGAGGTACGGAACCCTAAAAACAAAAGTAAGTTCTGTTAACGGTTAATAGGACTAATTGTAGGACTTTGTGGTACGTACCACAAAGTCCTACAAAACCCTTTACGTACCTTCACAAGTTTGTCCGCCGTAAGCCGGTCGAGGGTTGTCACAGCGGCGCGTGCGACACATGCACATGTCGAGCTTGTTGTCGTCGTACATCGATAGTGATGTGTCGTCCTGCATGCATGGCTCCCATTCCGACCAAGATGACCAGCCGCCGTCCACTGAATCAATAGAAAATATGTTTATTCGTTTAGAAAATTGTCCTAGACATGGTTTTAGCTTATAATTTACTAGCGGGAAACAAGGGAAGGAGCGGGCCTTCCTCTCTGAGACTTTTTTATTATACAGGATGGATTTTTGAGATTTTTGAGGTGGGGAAGTAAGGATACTCGTATTTTAGCCGTTATAGCTACATGAAAACGGTCTTATGAAACTGTCCTTAACTTCTGGAGAAATTTTGATCATTATTCACAGATTTTTAAAAAATGGTTCAGTCGGCAAGGAAGTGGGCAATATTCACAAAAAAAAAAAATTCATGCCAATCGATCCTGTTTCTTATAAGGATCAAATAACTTTATTACCCTATACTAAGATTAGAGTGCTAAAAAGGCAGAAATCGCAAACAATAAAAATCTCGTGCATTTCGTAGGAAATAAGACTCCCGCTGATGGATTGACTGGCCGAAAATAAACAAAAAAAAATAAGCTTCGAATTTAGAACGAATGCGCCTTATTTTTTTTTTCGGCAGCCAACACGGATACCGGACTGGCTCGAGTACCGGGGACAAAATTAACTCAGACGGTCACACCTATGAGGCTGGTGCAGCAAGACAAATTATGCTGATCGCAAGTCAAATTGTTGACTTATATTGGGAAGTAATATATAAGGGGCTTGTGGCTAAGTAATAACAGCCGCATGGGTCGATCGATCAGGTTAAGCTACGCTTGCCGCGGTTGATTCGTGGATGGGTGACCATCTTCACATACCAAGACCCCTCCGTGCCTCGGAAAGCACGTTAAGCCGTTGGTCCCGGCTGTCATTCGTGGATCTTTGACAGTCGTTACGGGTCGTCAGTAGCCCGAATGTCTGACAACCAGTCTTACCAAAGGGTATCGTATTACCCAGTAACTGGTTTGAGGAGGTCAGATAGGCAGTCGCTCCATGTAAAATACTGGTATTCAGCTGCATCAGGTTAGACTGGAAGCCGACCCCAACATAGTTGAGAAAAGGCTAGGCAGATGATGATTGGGGAGTAATATAGCATCTGCCATGTGCTATTCGAGTTCGGAAACGTTCCTTCAAACAATAATTACTTTCATTTATCAAGTAAATCTTACCCGGAGAATCAACAGCCGCACATGCACCCGTAGCCTGTTTGAACGCCGGATCTCCCAGCCGTCCGGCAGCCGAAACGCACTGTTCCCTCGAATCGTCCCATCCACAGTGCGGGTCTCCGGCGAGCACGCAACCGGACCGGCTTGTGTAGCGGGAACAACGGGCGCCGGTGATACGGAAGACGCCGACCTCGCCGCCTATGTAGACTGACATCTAGAAGGAGAATTGACAATGTTAGAATTATTGAACATTTGATGTTCGAGTTGGTTGGGTCATATACAAGCTGTAACTTAAATAACGCACAACCTCATAAGGGGTCATTGTAGTCATCATTATGAACAACTTTTACAATGGGACCAAAACAGAAATCACGAAAAAAAAATCAGCTATTCCCTACATTTTCACGAGTTATGCAAACATTAATGTAGGGAAAAGCTGATTTTTTTTTCGCGATTTCTGTTTTGGTCCCATAGTAAAATTTGCTCATAATGATGAGTACAATGACCCCTTAAGAGGTTGTGCGATAATTCTGGGACATGTTGTATTGTATTGGATAACTGCGGGATAATTGCGTAACACAATATCAGAAGTAAAGGCTTTCATTTTGACAGTTCAAAAACATTCATTGCGTTATTTACGTTGTTGAGCAGACAAATTTTACGAACATATGGAGCAATGGATTAGCAATATCCATTAAAATTATTCAAATTGTGACTGAAAGTGTGTTACCCAGTTAGGGTGCTGCATGTATAAGTTCATTTCCCTCTACTTCGTCTAGCTAGTAGACGTAGGAATATATGAAATATTATATAAAGATATTTCATTTTATGTCCGCAATAACTAGATTCAGGCTTGAATGCAGAATGAGGATGAGGAATTTAGACTAAATATTTAACTGTCATGGATTTCCGCAAACTAACGCCTGATTCCATAACTTATCTAGAGGAGTATGTTCCAATAATAGTAGTATTTTCTCTTATGAATTTGGAGGGGTAATTTTGGATTGCTACATTTTCAGACAAAATCTTTAGGTTCCAGCATCCTCATTGGAACCAACTAGAGCTTGCAGAGAATACTACCTAGTTTGTTTGTATCCATTGCAGAAGATTACCTTCCTAACACTTTAGGAAACACAAAAAAATACTCACAGTTTCCTTAACAAACTGCATAGTCAGCACGTCAAAGCTGATATTCTTCCCGTTAAGTTTCCACCTCTCTACCAAACACGCGCCATCCAGCTTAGGCAGTACTGCCAACTTCAGCACGTTGCCAGCCTGTGTTGCCACGTATAAAACGAGCTGCTTCTCTACATTCTTAGCGTTTGTGACGTCAACGGTGACGTGTGTGAACCGCTCTGACGTTACTTTGAAGACTGGTTCCCCGGAGACTGGTTGTACTGATTCGTACATTAGGTGGTAGCGGTGGTATTCTATTGCTTCGTGGATTCTGTGGGAGAGAGTTTGCGTTGGAATCATAAACAAGGTAAGTTGGCCGTAATATCCCAGTGCTGATTTGCTGGATTCGTTTTCTCCTCAACTGCAGTGCAATTCTGTAACCATCTCACCGTGAAAACTTAGGTGAAGTGAGCGTGGAGTGAGCTGCCAGTGTCACCCCACCTGATACTAGGGATTGACTAAACATACATTTACAATCATAATCGAGATTTAAAAAATATTTTTTATGCTAATTCTGTTGATAATTTTATATAATTTCAAAGCTAGTATTTTAACTGTCTAGAAATTACCATTTTGTAGGGTTACGAAGGAGCACTAGGTAAGGACCGATTTTTGGTAAAAATCATCCCCTAAAGAGTCTTGTAATTTTTGTCTATGGGAAATCCTATCGGGCACACGGCTTGTAAATAAATGAAGTCTTAGACTTACTAACCTGGAATCAGGAACACATTTGAAATGGTCCCTAGCTTGCTTAGAAGGCGATCTTGGTTCCCACGTCGACGTTGGTCTGTCCTGCACTTTGTAGGGACCCTCGAAAGCCGCATGGATATCCGACATGCTGTAGATACATACTGCACTCCCGACTATGCTGTTCCTGTGGAAGAAGATAAGTTATATTAACACTTGGCTTGCGGGCAACGTATTTTTACGTTTTCTGCAGTCTGTCACTAGAGCGCGGGTCACGTAAAAATACGTATTTAGTAGATTTGTGGCTCGCTGCACGCGTAATTCGGCGGTGAAGTATGCCCGCGTGCCAAGTGTTAAGCGTCTCTTCAAATAAAATAAAATATTTTACGTAAACCTACATAATTATGTACGTATGAAACTTCAGTAGAAAACAGTTTTTACTTACGCGGGTGTAGTGAACGTAGCAACAAGTATTTTCTCCTGAGGCAGATACTCTACGCTCTGCACCTCATCGTAGTGGAACGGCACGTCTCCTGGCACCGAACACTTCAGCCGAGCCTTAAGGAAAGTGCTCCAACTGTCCTTCATCACCAGGTAGCCACCAGGGTCGTTCTTACAGACGCGCGCGATTCGGGAGTAGATTATCTGGAAATGTGTATTACTTAGCGTCGGTCTATTCTATAAAAATCTCACCGTGAAACTAGGTGAAGTGAGCTTGCAGCAAACTCTCGATAGTGTTATAGGCCGACCGCTTAACTGAGACGTTGCCTGAGGTATCTGCGCGGAGCGGGAGGGGTGATCGTTTTCACAAGTTGATGAATCACTGAGGTCTCGCATCACATCACCACACCCCCCCGCACCGCGCTGCTACCTTCAGGCAGCGTCTCAGTTAAGCGGTCGGCCTATAATCCATAGCATCAGATGGAATGGCAGCTCACTTAATTAATTATATCCCTTGAATTAAGACTAGTTGCCTGGTAAGTCAATTAAAACTGTTGCTATAGCATAGGCTATTTTTCCTGAAAGACTGTTTTGTATCTTAGGGTGAACTGCAGTGCTATTCTGTGCTATTGTGTAACTTAGGTGAAGTGAGCGGGAAGTGAGCTCGGTCATTCCGTAATGGTAGGTATTGACACTATTAAGTGCTCACTTCACTTATGATTTCACGATGAGGTTTTTACAGAATCGACCGGCTGATTTCATCTAGCAGATGGCCCAACCATGACGTGTCTAAAATTTGATAAGAAATATCTGCTTTTAGGTAGTATTACCGTGATAAAAACATTCGTTGAATAAGCCACTGCTTGAAAAAATTACCAACGTATTTCTTTGTGACCAAAAATAAATACGCTCTACGTTACAGCCAATATCACTTCTACAATATTTATTAACTATTTTAAAGAATAACAGTCCTATAGATCAAAGAATTAAGAAGACAATTGGCGATTCGGCTGTGGCGCCGATTCTCTTGTTCACAAACTAAACTAAATTTAACCTCAGTGCATGTTTTTCTTTCTATTTCATTAAGAAAAGGACAGAAGATAAATATTAGTTTAGTCCTGTCAATCAGTCGGGGCCTGACGTAAAATGACGTATTTTAGTAGCCAATTGTTTAATCTCATCTAAACTTGTCTATGGAGTATCTTAATTTGACAGGACTAAACTAATATTTATCTTCTGTCCTTTTCTTAATAAAATAGAAAGAAAAATATGCACTGAACTTAAATTTAGTTTAGTTTGTGAACAAGAGAAACAGCACCAGTGACGATATAATGAGGGTCATAACCTTTTCCGTGGCCAGATAAATGACACTATCATTCGATAGTCAGAGAGGGCACTTTTCTTGTTAACACTGGAGGGTCCTGCGTAATATAAGTACCACAAATTAAACTACTATCCTGTGTAAGGGACTTTGGACTGTCGTTACAGCGAATATAAATATAGAAACAGTGCTAGTTGGTCGATCAATTACTGGACACACGAAAGGGTCCCCAATGTACTGCTCAATCACTCAGTTGTGTTGAGCAACAAGTTGGTCCCTTGACAGTGGGACTAAACTAATAATAATAATTAGTTTTTTCAAAAAACTTAGTACTACTTTACGATGGCAATGTGGCAACAATTTCACTTAAGGTAAAGAGATTTGCGTCTGTAACCGAATTAGTCATAGCCTGTATTTCGGCTATCAGCACCATTCCCCTCGAGTACTTATGATACAATAATAGGTGCCAAGTAATAGAGGCATATATAATTAAATCAGTGTCAGAAATACAGAATAATAGTTTAGTAGTAATTTAGATAAGTAATTTGCAAATAGCTAGGTAAATAATTTTAACCTAACTCTAACAGTTGTTTGTGATACGATACAGTGTAAAATCAAAACCTTAATTCATTCTTTCACTGACAGATAACCAACACCCTTCTTCTTCGTGTCGCTGGTACGACTTTTCTCAGGTGGTGTGACATCCTATATCCTATATCCATCGCTTTTAGCGATAAGACCGCCCATTGAAAAAATTCTACGTTTATGTCTGTAATATATATGGTGTACATAATAAAGAGTATTCTATTCTAAACTATCCTAAATCGTTGGGTCAGGAAGCGTGAAATTTCGCACATGCTCTTGATATAACGTAGGCGAGCACTATAAAAAGGATTTTTTTTAAATTCATGTCCTAAGTGGGTTAAATGGGGGGAAATCACATCGGGCGCGCGGTTTGTCTTAGGAGATTAGTGATAAGTTAAGATGACTAACGTAACGTACTTGCACTGAATACGCTATGACGTCACTGACACGGGTGTTATTATGTAAACATCTTATTATTTACACGAGGCATGAGTAGAGTAGTATGAACTACTACACACATGAGTACAGTATTTTTTCTTTTTTTTAACGTGGCCCCTCACTAGGATTTTCTCCTGTATTGTGGGTGTGTTTACAAACATTTAAACTCACATACACTAACAGCCCACAGTATCACAGTACAGAGTACATGAGTATCTACCTAAGTACCTAGTATATCGGTAATCAAGTTACAATAAAAAATGTTTGCTTCAATAACCTTAGTGTAAAACTTTACAATTGCTTATGTTTAAATCATAGATCTATTTTCATAGATTTTCGACATTCGTTGCCGAATAGTGTTCCTTGTCTTGTTTTGTCTTCCGCGTTCATTATTTGAAAATAGATGTCGTTGGTCGAGTCTGGAACTCCTGGATCTATCTACATGTATGTGTCACTTATATCACTGTTATAAAATTATAAATTTTATATTTATTTTTTACCAATGTTATAATTTTTTTTTAATAATTTATCCTAGCTTCATTTATATTAATTTCATATCTGTATTACCGTTGTTAGTATTTTTTTATGAATTTACTTAATGTTATTAATTTATGTTTTTATTTTTACTTAATTTCTTATCAATTTAATTAATGTTATAATGTCAACTTTAGCTTTACCAATTTTATAAGTTTTAATCAGAATTTCATTCTACGAGTCGAAGCTCCTCAAATTTTGACTGATAACATTTAGGCATACCTTCCCACAATTCATGAACTCCACAGCCACCTCTCTGAACACGAAGTAGACAAAGCGGTCATCTTCGAAGCTGCCCACGAACTGGGGCTCATTGAGCCAGTTCAGGTCGTACTGGGTTGTGCGGAGCATGCCCGAGTCGTGGTTAGCGGCGCCTTGTGTCCTGTGAACAATGTAGATATTTGTAGTAGACGGTAATTACTTCAACGAGAACTAGACTTCTGTAGATACAATTACGACTTTCTTGAATTTGAAACATTTTATTTCCTCGTACCCTAAATTGATCATGAATTATAGTTAGGTATTTCTTTAAGATTAATTTCATTCTGAATACCATATCTATCCACAGTATTCGGTCGTCATGTGAGCGAAGCCGTAGGCACAAAGTTGGTTCTTCACCTGACGGGTGAAGTGACGTCGTCTGACGGGACTCGTGAGATTTTTGTTACTGATTCTTGTCTGATCCTGGCTTAAAGGGCTCAATGGCAGCATTAAGTACCCATATTTTTGCATAACATACTCTAAGCATCAAGCATAGGCATTTAGGTAAGTGACCTAATTCATATTGCTAAATGGCAATATCTAATATATTAATTACAAGTCTAATAACAGCGTTGAACGTGCAGGTAATATAATCAACGCTACTACGATTGCGAAAACAGATAATAAAATGACTCGACATGACACTGATACAAGGACGACAATCGATATCAACTAATAATTTACTGACCCGTATATCGATATCAAATTATTATCAATTATCATATCGAGGGGCCCGTGGCTAAATAATAACAGCCACACAGGTCGATCTATCAGGTTAAGCTACGCTTGCCGTGGTTGGTCCGTGGATGGGTGACCATCTTCACATACCAAGACTCCTCCGTGCCTCGGAAAGCACGTTAAGCCGTTGGTCCTGGTTGTCATTCGTAGGTCTTTCACAGTCGTTACGGGTCGTCAGTAGCCCGAAAGTCTGACAACCAGTCTTACCAAGGGGTATCGTATTACCCAGTAACTGGGTTGTGGAAGTCAGATAGGCAGTCGCTCCACATAAAATACTGGTATTCAGCTGCATCCGGTTAGACTGGAAGCCGACCCCAACATAGTTGGAAAAAGGCTAGGCAGATGATGATATCGATATCAAATTAGAGCGGTGCCACCTAGTCGGTGCGTTTGTGACAGGACGAACCTCTTATAGTAGAAATGCGTTTACGACTTGGTAAACTAGACCACTATAAAATTCGCATAGCAACTGATTGTAATTTTTTCTGCATCGTTATCATATTATTAGCCTATGACGTTCCCACTGCTGAGACACAGGACTCCGCTCTGTAAGAGGGAGTGGTCCATAATCCACCACGCGGGCCCAGTACGGTTTGGTAGATGTCACATGTCTCGGAACTTTTGGTTCTAGGACATGCCGGTTCCCTCACGATGTTTTCCTTCACCGATTTGAGAGCAGTGATGATGAAATTTACTTAAAGTAAAGTGCCTACTTGGGTTCGAACCCACGACCTACAAGTTGTTAATAGCGACCGTTGCCACTGGGCCACCACTGCTCATTTGCATCATTATAAGTTGTTCTTTTTACTGATGCAATATGGATGGACTTGGGTTCCAATAGCATGTCAAATGCTCCGATAAATATATCAACAGCACAACTTATTGATGGCTAGCGACTTCTATCGCTTATTGAGAATATGCAAAATGAAAAGCCTGGCGCGCTGCCATATTTAGAAAGTAAGTAAATCTCATGTACCAATGTTGCTTCTGTATACAGGTGCCAGGGCCCATGGCTAAATAATAACAGCCGCACAGGTCGATCGGATCAGGTTAAGCTACGCTTGCCGCCGTTGGCCTCTGGATAGGTGACCAACTGACCATCTTTACATACCGAGACCCCTCCGTGCCTCGCACGTTAAGCTAATGGTCCCGGCTGTCATTCGTGGATCTTTGACCGTCGTTACGGGTAGTCAAAAGCCCGAATGTCTGACAACCAGTAACCAACCAACCAAGGGGTATCGTATTAACCAGTAACTGGGTTGTGGAGGTCAGATAGGCAGTCGCTCCATGTAAAATACTGGTATTCTAAAATTTTAAAAATTTATATGCTAGGGTGTTTAGAAACATGTGCTAAATTAATGGATACAGTTTGCGCGTCGTTTTCCCTGCCACACTGCATAAAACACAGCAACCAGGAATGTTGCTTGGCAAATAAGAACACAGGGCAAACAGTAGCAATAGGTAAAATGGCAGTTCTACCCCGAATGGACTCTTTAACAAGTATCTCCACTGCTATTACTGATTGCGCGATGGTACTGCATGGTGCTTCACTACAGCATAGCTAACTTCAACCAAAACCTGTTCATCTTTAAAATAAAATCATCATTTCAGCGGAAAGCCGTCCACTGCTGAACCACCACCTTCCTTCGACCGGTTCTGAGCTTCCAGCATCCAGCGGATTCCTGCGGCTTTCACTAGGTCATTGGTCCACTTTGTGTGAGGCCTTCCAACGCTATGTCTTCTGGTACGCGGTCGCCACCCCAGAACCTTACGGCCCCAACGGCCATCTGTTCTGCCACTAAGGATCGGCAATTCTTCGGGCTATATCGGAATGAAATAGCGTGATTAATTTACCTGCATATAGCTGTATCGGAGCTGGCGAAGTCGGTAGGGGTACCAGCGTAGTACTCCCCGTTGCTGGCAAGGATCGCAGTCACGTTGGACTGAGGGTTGTAAGGACAGTTGGCTACTCCCGTCACCAATTCTGTTACTGTCCTTATTGACTCGATCTGGTGGAGAAAAAATTTAAAGTAAGTTATAAATATTTATGTAGACAAATCATCATCTGCCTAGGCTTTTCCCAACTATGTTGCGGTCGGCTTCCAGTCTAACCGGATGGAGCTGAATACCAGTATCTTACATGGAGCGACTGCCTATCTGACCTCCACAACCCAGTTACTGGGTAATACGATACCCCTTGATAAGGCTGGTTTTCAGACTTTCGGGCTACTGACGACCCGTAACGACTGTCAAAGATCCACAAATGACAGCCGGGACCAATGGCTTAATGTGCTTTTCGAGGCACGGAGGGGTCTTGGTATGTGAAGGTGGTCACCCATCCACAGACCAACCGCGGCAAGCGTAGCTTAACCTGATCGATCGACCAGTGCGGTTGGTATTACTTAGCCACAAGCCCCTCGATTATGTAGACAAATGTAAATGTAAAAAAAAATCCTTACTCTATCAATAATACTGGCATGACGATTGTCCCGATCCCAAATAAATTGGAATAGGGGCAGGAGGGTGATGATAATCTATACAAACTGCGGGGTAATTCCGTAACATACTAACGGTAGCAATGGCTTTCATTTTGACAGTTCAACAACATTCACTTCGTTATTTACATTGTTGAGCGGATAACTTTTTTGAACATATGTAGCAATGGATTAGCAATATCCTTCAAAATTATTCAGATTTTGATTGAAAGCCTGATACGCAATTAGGCTTTCTTTATTCTCTTTTACGACCCTCACAACTAAATGGAGTTAGGTCTTCTCTTTACTAAAATCAAACTTTCACCATTCTTAAATCCAATATGTAAAATTAAATATGCAATCCTTGCTCGGATTATTTTAAAATCGTCTCCTTATTTCTTTAACTTGATTCCCAGAGCTAGACAAACTGGCTTGAATACCGAAAGATTTAGATAAACATTTAATGTGTGCCTACAGACAAATTCGATTTCAATATTCAAATATTCCTTACATACACACTTTACGGCAGCACGCCTTGAAATAACAAACAAGAACTTAGCGTAGTATCTTAAAGACTACTGCGATACCGGTTGCTAGTTCGATTCTCGTTCGGAACAATATTTATTTGTCCTACAGATAGTTGTTCAGAATCAAGTAGTTTATGTATGTGAGATTGTCCGCTCCCGCAATTTCTCTTGCGTACACACCCCTGTTAGCTTTGCTCGTAAGGTCAGTCTTTATACAACATTCTTTTTATTATATGGCAAACCCGAAACACGTGTCTAGTATTTTTATGTAAAGAATCTACGTACAAAATTTCAAAACTGTATCATGAAAAATCACGAAGTTATAAGCTTGTTATGTTACCTGATTGTCCGTACAAAAAGTTGGTTTCCACACGCGCCGCCGGCCGACCGGCTGTGATCTGTGTTGTGCGCATATGATTGCGGATATGTACTTAGTGTCGCTCGGTATCCAACTTGTTAGCTTTTTAAATATTTTAGGGACAAAATATAACGTGGTGTAAAAACTATTGGAATCGATTCATTTACTTATTCTAACAAACTATATTCAGGTTTGCAATATACTAAAAATAATGTTGTATACAACGTGTAACGTTAAATGCGCAAAACCTGAAAATAGTTTGATCAGAATAACGAGCAGAATGAATTGAACCACTTTTTAATATAGGTCACATTTTTCAAAAAATCTTCATTAAAAACGTTGCCGTGTCTATTTATTAATAGGTCAAGCAAGTCAATGTCAGCGCGGCGCAGCGGCCCGGTGACGACTCCTCCCTCGATAAATCGTCGTCGCAGACGCAAGAAACGATCAGAATGGCCAGTAAAACTAAAACAGCTCATAAAACCATTACATTTTTTTAATGACTTATTTTCTCTCTGAAATAGGTCAATTGAATTAAAAATCAGGTGGGATGTCTGAGGTTTTGCGCATTTAACATTACACGTTGTATATAATAGGGTGCAGGCCTTTGCCATGCAGTGGGATAATAATAGGCTGGTATTATAATACCAAATAGCTTGTTCGACTGTACAGAAGGAATCTCATTGAAAGACCAAAGTTTAATGAAGTAAACCTACCTCTCGCCAAGTGCAAACAGGACTGAACGCGTTAGTCCCACAAGCGAATAGCTTATGACCATGCAGCAACAGCACTTTGATGTAATTATGGCAGTCATGTTCTGTCTGCCCCTTCATTTGGCACATTTTTATCTTGTCGGAGGAGGCCAGCCAATCAGCGCGTTCTAGCACGCCTAGACCTCGAAGCGATAGTCGGTAGAGGGCATCCCTGGGAAAAAAGAAACAATTTTTGATTAGTTATCGTTCTAAGCCACTACATTTGGAAAAATATGTATCAGCATAATCAGCCTACACTGTCTCCACTGCTGGGGCACAGGTAGAGGATACAATCCCGGGATCCCGGGATTAGGATCCCGGGATTGTATTCTCTATTCACATACCTCCTCCCGGTGAGAGGGAGTGGGCCATAATCTACCACGCGGGCACACTGCGGGTTGGTGGATGTCACATGTCTTCGAATTTTTGGTTTTAGGACATACTGGTTTCCTCACGATGTTTTCCTTCACCGAGCAGCGATGATGAAATTAAATACACAAAGTAAAGTGCCTGCCTGGGTTCTGCATTTGGGAACATTGGATCAATAATTTTTGCATCATTGAAGATGATGACGAAGCCTCATGCATGTCCCATTATCCCACAATACAGATTAGCCATTACATTCCAAGTGTGTACTGCTGTTCATAACAGCTTGCGTGTTTACAATGCAAATATGTATTTAGGTAACATCTTAATCCAACATAATCCAATAGTGATGACATACAGATAGGATAGCTAACACCAATTGCGTACATTGTATCCTTGAATGACTTAGAGGGCAATAAATAATACAAATCCATCCAATAATTCCACAATAGGCTCAGTTTACAATACCGCGGAACGGAATGGAATTGTTTTTTTTTTTATTTTTTTTTTTGCACAAAGCATAATGAACTTTATATTAATAGTGTAACGTACCAACTTCATACTAGCGAAATAACAGATCGCAAGTCTTCTCGAGTTGCAAGCTCGTATCTAATTGGTGCGTTAAGTCTCCCAGGCGCGACGCGACTATAGTAGAACAATTTCTATGAAAACTTCATGGAAATTATTGTACCAGGATCGCCTCGCATCTTCGCGTCAGGGAGCCTTTACACAATTGACATAAAGTTCATAATACTATGTACAATCTCGTTACAAAAACTCGCTTCTATTCTATTCCGCGGCAATGTAAAGTGAGCCTTACTGTTATCGCTAACGACATTGAACATTTTTATCACGAGGCGAAAGTAGACTGCGCGGCGTCAAATTCTAAGTAGGTGAAAAAATGCAATTTCTCTTGCATTCAACATTGTTTTCGCAACCTCGTAATCTAATCACCTAGATCAAGTTTTAAATATCTAGGAAATGTTATTACACAAGCAGTAGTTAATAAATCGGAACACATGTAAGTAACCGTATACTACTCGATTGCCGCAGGATCGAGTATCAATGCTATGCCGATGTAATCGATATTGTTACCGATAGAACGATATCGAAATTATTCATGACTGTATCGAGTGTGGTCGTGTGTATTTACTGCATAGTGAATGGAGTAAGATTTCGTAATAAGACAATCAGCAGGGTAATTGCGTAACACACTATGTGTAGTAGCAATGAGTTTTATTGTAGACGGCGGGACGAGTTGGACAAAACAAACAACCAGTGGTCCACTTTAGTCCTGGATCGAAAGAGCTAACATTATGTGTCTTGGGGAATTATCAAGCTGAAGTGGCAAGAGGGTTGAATTTCATTGAAAGAGTCTTCGTGACTAACTATAAGTTCATCAGCAACGCTATCTGCTGATCTATTCTGAAAAATCTCACTGGGAAAACTTAGGTGAAGTGAGCTATCAATAGTGTCAATCCGTGGCATCAGGTGGAATGACAGCTCACTTCAAGCTCGCTTCACCTAAGTTTTCACGGTGAGATTTTTACAGAATGGACCGGCTGGTCTGCCAACTGATTAATATTTTCACCAAGACATGCTCGGCTGCATACGTCGTCCTAAATCGAAAGAAAAAGACCATCCATCCGTCAGGATGCTGCCAAGGTATATCCCACATACAAAGTAGCACAAATACGCGTGAAAAACATAATATGTCTTTGCTGTCGCGCAGTCAGGTAAAAAGACAGCAAATAGTGATGATACAAGATGACGAGATTACATAATAATTACCAAAATTAATGTCAAATTAGAACGATGCAAGCCAATAAACCCAACATAAACGAATGTTTATACAATAAACTTCACACATTTCGGTACTACGAAAGACGCGTGCCTTGATGCGTGTTTGAAAAGCACATGAACAAACAAAATGGTTTAATAGCTGAGCCAAATGTTCACGGCACACATATTGACACTATGTGGCAAATACTGGCACTTCCTGGCGTTTCATGTATGCCGCTCCGTGTGTGCTACAATATAGGGCTACCATTGTTGTTGCTAGAGTGGGGATTATCCAGAATTTGGGCCTTTTTTACGTAAATAGTAGTGACTTTCTACGAAAATCTTCAGTTACGTTCTTCGTCCTTTTGACTCAGTCTATCCGGAAATACTGTTGGGTATTTAGATAATCTAAACTCCCACAAGCCACAGCCCTTTCCTTGCTTTTTCATCCAAATCCAATCTGTCTAAGAACACCGAACATCACTGGAATTTTCTAATTTCTAAATCTGTCTGAATATTATCTACTATTTTTCAACGCCAATTTTTTTTCCTATCCATCCCGATTGTGGAAACCCTAGCACTGAACCGAATCCATAGATTATAACTGTAAGTGTTAATACACAATCGTAATAACACTTAGCTAACATTCGTCTTAATGTCGAGGAAATTCTCGAGTTCTCGACTTTCGTTTCACAAGTGTTCGGTGTTACAGTAAGTAATTAGGAGTATTAAGTCACGAATTCACGATATGGTAAAGAATTCTTGCGGTATTTATTTAACTCACGTTGCTAATCGAGAGATTTACTTGAAAGGGTAGGCAGGCGTCTGACTACCATCTTGGTTTACAAATGTTGCCATTTAACAAGCATGAGTGGTTACTGTTTCGCCACCTCGTGATAACTTTGGATTAAACTTTCTGGAAGAAGTCCGGGGCCCGTCCTAGAAGGACGTGTAGTGACATTATTGGTGATGTTCTTTGGAAAGGTTAGGTGCATAGTATTCGCAACCAGCGTGCGTGTATGACAAGAAAAGAAGTATGTAAGGATCGCAGCAGGAAGCGTTCAGTAGTTTCTGCCATGGGAAAATAACATGAGTTTATGTGTGTATGTATGCATAAACTTTCAGGCTGGCAATTCAAATGATTTTTCTTTTTAATTTACTAAGTAGATAACTATCCAAATAAATACAGCTACTTTGCTGGCACTGAGAAATTGGAACCCGTATCCACAATCTCTCACTTGGCAACAACTCGAACCAGTAAACCAACAAGACGATTACTAAGTGTTTCTAGATCGAGAATCTTAAAGAAGACCTAGAATCTCCCTTCCCTATATGGAAAACGAGTTCCTATGTCCATGATAACTTTGCAATGTAAAATAAGTACCGAACTACTTATGCTATTGCAATTTTAAGATCGGTTCTTAGATACTAACTGTACCTAAGTTGAGCAGGATCAATGAATCTCTTGTCGGCCTTGATTTGAAATAACGTGTCCGGATTTGCGGTTAAGGAATTAGGTACGGTAGAACCTGAAATTGGCTTAGATGAGGATTGTGAGAGCCTAGAACAGGACGATTAGTTCTAGAGAAATGCTGCCCTGATTTTACTGGTTAGGTTAGTTAAGATATGAAACCGATTAACTTTCTATATTAAGTTTTGAGATCAATTAGTAATACATATAGTAGTTGTTGACTGACTTAATTCGTTTCATATTACCTATCACCCTAAGGTTGGTTTTCACTTGCACCATAAAACGCACGACATAGAACATCAAGGTATATCTGTTTATGTGAAGTTACATACTTTCAACCTTAGGCCGAGGGGCCTAAGGTTGACATTTATGTTCGCATAACTCGTCAAAATGTAGGGAACAGCTGATTTTTTTTTCGCGATTTCCGGTTTGGTCCCGTAGTAAAAGTTGTTCATAATGATGAGTACAATGACCCCTTAAGAGGTTGTGCGTTATTTAAGTTACACCTTGTATATATAAAACAAGATTACGGCGGTAGTACTAATTTTGGTTACGTACCAAAAGAAACGTGTAGCTCTATACCTATTTGGAGTTATAGAGGTATGAGGTAAAGGCGTGCGTGTAAGGTTCACTCATCCTGGGAAGATTCTCCGACCAGATGAGTGGTGTCTGGTGGGCAACTGCCCGACGAATGATGTCGGGACGTTGTATATACATAGTTGCTAAACTCTGTTTGCGCGATGCAGGATTTCGCGAATACCGCGCCTTGTCGTCAGTGTGATGCGTAGTTTGCAAGCGGCGATGTAGATGCCATGCAGAATCATAAAGTCTATAATCTCATCCTACTAATATTATAAACGCGAAAGTTTGTGATGTTTGATGGATGGATGTTTGATACTCTTTAACGCAAAAACTACCGAACGGATATGCATGAAATTCGGCACACATATAGTTTATAATAACACATTGCATACTTATTATCCCGATATTCCCACGGGATCGAGACTTACGCGGGTGAAACCGCGAGGTGCAGCTAGTAGTAAATAAATTAGTTTACTAACAGTTGGTGTATTTGAATGCCTCCTATTTATCTTCAATATGTTTATTATTCAATATCAATCCAGCAGTGCGATTCTGTAACCATCTCACCGTGAAAATTTAGGTGAAGTGAGCGTAGAGTGAGCTGTCAGTGTCATCCCACCGGATACTAGGGATTGACTAAGCAAACATTTACAATCATAATAGAGATTTTAATAATATTTTTATGCTAAGTCTATTGATCATTTTCTATAATTTAAAAACTACTATTTTAGTTGTAGTCTATTTGGTGGGGTTTTAACCTCTAGGAAAAAAAAAGAAAAATTATATTCATACTAAGTTTCTGTTTTGCTATTTTATTTTAAAACCCTACAAAATAGTAATGTTTTGACAACTAAAATACTACTTTGAAATTATTTAAAATGATCAATAGAATGTGCATAAATCATTATAAAAATATAAAAATCATTAACGTTTGCTTAGTCAATCCCTAGCATCAGTGGGATGACACTGACAGCTCACTCTACGCTCACTCCACGCAAGTTCTCACGATGAGATTTTTACAGAATCGACATGCAGTTCGAAGTTAATGATTATAGGTTGTACCATAGAATCCGTGGGTTGAACTAATAACGTTTAATGAGTGTTTACCACGTTTCATTACATAAAACTGACACGTACTGACCCAATACATCTATATCTAGGTATTTACTTGATTAGATATAATGGCAGTTAAATACAGATGCCTTGAATTTAATCGACTTGGATCTATGTACAGACGCCAGCACATCAAGCTGTATGTCAAATTTCTTTAATAGATTTTCAACTTTATCGCTGATAAGGTTCAAAGTTGATTGGGAAAATTTGACAGTTTCGCGTAGCTTGATGTGCTGGTGTCTGTACATAAAAGAGGGCATATTTACTGAAATACGGCCAACAACTGCATTATTTGGGTAGAAATATTGATAAACTGTTCCACCGAACCGCACGTTGAAAAATTTTGTTTCAGTGCGGTTAGTGGAAGTGCTCAGGTGCGGTTCGACCAAGTGCGGTTGAAATCAGTGCTCTGAGTGTAATATCTCGTGCTATCAATATGAACCGAATGAAATAAGGCTTGTAATTAATCGAACCTTAAATAATTCACTTTTGCGTTCCCAAAAGTATTATTGAAAACTTAATAAATATAATTAATGCGCTTCTTTATCAGAGGATCACCTCTAATAATTCCTATTTTGGGGTCCTAAAATGATTAAATAGTCAAGTAACTGCGACCAAATTAAAATTGCTCTTCACTTGTGTTGCTAAAATACACATAAACGTGAAGATTTTTTATAGGTGTATACAACGTGTAACGTTAAATTCGCAAAACCTGAAAATAGTTTGATCAGAATAACGAGCAGAATTAATTGAACCACTTTTTAATATAGGTCACATTTTTCAAAAATTCTTCATTAATAACGTTGCCGTGTTTATTTATTAATAGGTCAAGCAACCCAATGTCAGCGCGGCGCAGCGGCCCGGTGACGACTCCTCCCTCGGTAAAGCGTCGTCGCAGACGCAAGAAACGATCAGAATGGCCAGTAAAACTAAAACAGCACATAACACCTTTACAATTTTTTTAATGACTTATTTTCTCTCTGAAATAGGTCAATTGAATTAAAAATCAGTTGGGGTGTCTGAGGTTTTGCGCATTTAACGTTACACGTTGTATAAATTAAGTGATTTTTACGCATTCGTGTATCCCATATTCAGAGCAATATCATTTAAAGTAAACTTTTGAAAGATCAATAAAGGCATTAAAATGTGTTTCAAATTAACCAGTTCCCAACAATTTATTAAGTCATTTGCAAGCCAAATAGCCTTTTAAAAACGAGTATTCATTGCTTACCGCGTCGGATATTGAAAAGCTCTCACGGTAAATACATTGACCACACTTATAAAGTTTAAAGCGGCCAAATGCGAGTCGGATTCGCGCACGAAGTAAAATTCCGTACCGCCGTACAAAATTTAATACTATTTTTTTTTTAATACAGTGCAAAAAACGCCGAAAAGAACTAAAAAAAGCTGTGAAATTTTCAAGCGTCTACCTATCAAGCGCTAAGCAGATGATGGACATTTTGTCCGCGAAGATAGAACGAATGGAAATCTATGCAATTATGCACACGAAGGACAAATTGACTGCTGGGATTTACACACGTTCTACCGTTCTGCTTAGTGCCTTAGGGCTCTTTCCCACGGCAAAATCTCGTTTTTTGCAGGTACGGTTTTTTGCAGGATCCCGTTTAGTAGTGTACGTGTTTAAATATACATATTCACATAAGCATCCTGTTTGCAGTATCCGGAAAACAGGATGCTTGTGTGAATATGTATATTTAAACACGTACACTACTAAACGTGATCCTGCCAAAAACCGTACCTGCAAAACACGGGATCTCGCCGTGAGTAAGGGCCCTAATAGGGACCCCTTGGTACTCTTTGAGTATGGGACCCTAAAAATAAACGGTAATTATTGTTAATTAAATCGAGTGGCAGCGGTTCGGGCAGGCTAACAAGCTGTCGAGCTGATAACACAATCTTATATCATAAGTTGAGCAGGTGAATGACTGCATGTTTGAACAAGTTATTAGTATAAGCACTGCTATCGCATTAAAATGCTGTTAAAGTACGATAACGTATTTTTTCATAATGATTTATACTTATGTGGTTTTGTAATTATTAAGATTGTTGTGAGGTTGTTTATATCTTTATGTTATAATAATGTTTCGATTGATTTCGATCATAAGAATTATAATAAGTATCTCAACTATCTTATAATAAGTATAAATTAGGATAAAAAATTTACTATAAGGAAAAGCTTTTGTACTGACATTATAGCATATAATTTATACTGGCTTATGCCGATAAAAAGTAGTCCTATGTTCTTGGTTCAAACTATCCCCATACCAAATTTTATCAAAATCCCTCCAGCCGTTTCGGAGATTAGTCAGAGCAAACAGGCAGACAAACTTTTTTTTTGTGTTATATGTTACTTACATATAACACAAAAAATTGCATTTCAATATGCATTTAGTCAAAAGCTGTTATTTTGACATTACAAATAGACACTTCAATTTTATTTATTTGTTTGTATAGACAAGTACACACATTAATAATTGCAAGGTTTTTATAGGTGAGGTTGTCCATTCCATTATTGTAAACAATTGTTCGTAAGCATAATAGACAAATAAATCATTGAAAATCATCTAACAAGCTATTAGAAACTCGTTTCATTATATTTGATGCATTATACATACAGTCTCTTGAACAAATTCCTCTCACAATGTGAAGACTATAATATAGACTTATAGACTCAATAAGTTCTATAACTAAAACATAAAGTAAGCTTACTGTATAATAACATACTACATTATTCATGACCGTCCTATAACTCTAGACGGAGATAACATTATCAATCGATTTAAGATTATAACGCCCCCACAGTATATTAACCCTCCATCGTAAGACTTGAGGATTGCATCTATTTCCATTACGATTCAATAAAATCGTTACTGTTTTTAAGACACTCAAGGTATTATAGAATCATCATTATATTTAAATATAATGAAAAACCTACCTATAGGTTTTTATAATAACCTTTTTTATAATAACCTTTCGGAGAATCAAGGCGTGATGTTATTGTATATTATGATTGAAAATAAAATAATTAAGTTTTGAAGGAGGTTCATTATAAGACCTTATGTTATGGCAACATTTCATTTTTATGCCAATTGCACGACTCATAATGCGAAGCAATAGAGAGTGCTTTACGATCGAAACATTTTCTGTTTCTGTTGTTATACTCCCGCTAGTACACAGAACCTACTTAATTTATATAACATTGTATAGATGATTTCATCGAGATTAATTCTGTACTTTTCAAAAAATTATTTGATGCAGTAGAAACGAAAAAATATCAAAATATTTCTATAAAATAAATAAATAATACAATATAATCTAAAAAATGCTCCCGTCAATCAAGTGTGAAACCTGAAAACAATGTAGCTTGCGAAAAAATGAATTGAGTCATTTTTTAATTTTTTTTAATTTGTAATATTATAATAAACAAAGTAGTTTAATTATAACACTAGTTTACATGGTTTTTGTCCTTGAAATGAAGTTTTTTTTCTTAACAATTGAAGTACTTACGCTGAGTTTAAAGAAAATTATGAAAAAAATCGAATTACAAAAAAATGCACACATAAATATTTTAGAAAAATAAAAATTAATTGTTTTAGCTTTTTTGAATTCATTTGTGTCTGTGTCTCTTATATATCTTTGTTCATTCGATTAAAGCCAAATGTCTTAGTGACACACAAGTAACAGTCATTTTCGTGGTTGGACGGTTCCCTCCATACCATTGGCATATTAAAATTCAAAAATCTTTTTACACCCGTAGCCCAGGAGCTTAGCGTTTTTTCTACATCTTTCACAAAAAACGTGAGGAGCCCAATTTTATCTTGCTGAGAGACCGAAATTTTGAAATAACAAAAATATGCTTCTTTGAGTGATTCCGATAAGGGACATGCTTTCTTAGATATTATAATAAAGTCACCGCAAACGTAACAATATCGATCAGGATCTATTTTACAAAACCTTTTTGACATTTTAAACAGAAATATTTATTTATTTAATTGAACACTACACTTCATCAAAATTTTATAATTAATTCAGAACCAATTTGTGGGTAGTTTTATAATAAAATGTGATGACAACTTAATTTTTTGACGTGTTAAAAACAAAACAAATACATGTTCGCGCTTAGTTACGGCCAATAAATAAAGCTTTAAATAGACGTTGAAAATGAAATAACTCCAGATTGTTTGTATTTAGGTATCTATTTAGGTGACATACCGAACAATCATAAAAATCCATTTCAGTTTCACTATCATAGTTTCGCTTAAATTTTTACCTACTGCTAAAAAGGAGGAGGCTCTAGACGCATTAATGTATTATTTAATCATTATTTTTATTTAATAAAAAAAAAAGTAATGTTTTGAGGTTGATAATAAGACCGTATTTTATGGCAACATTTCAATATTACGTATTTTTTTTAAACTATACGTTGAAATATAAAATAACTGCCGTGCGATTCTGTAACCATCTCAACGTGAAAGCTTGGGTGAACGTGGAATGAGCTGTCGTTCGCTAGGGATTAACACTATTAAGTGCTCACTTCACTTATGATTTTACGGTGAGATTTTTACAGAGTCGACCGGCTGTAATTCTAACCTAGATTGTTTAAACTATGCCACACATAGGTAACCTACATATTATACCTAATTATAATAAAAAAATAATTTCAGTACCAATATCACAGTTTCTCTGATCTGCAGTGGCCTATATGGAAAGCTCTCAATCAATTGCGTACCCAAGTAGGGCGCTACAGACACACTTTCTCGAAATGGGGATTACTGACCCATCCAATACCGAGTGCGAGTGCGGTGCCTTTAATCAGACCATACCCCGTCCCCACTAGCTGGAGTGCTCTAAGTGCCCGTTCACCTGCACCTTGGATGACTTAATAAATGTCACTGATGCCACAATCAGCGTAGCCACCTACTGCGCTCAAACAATAAAATATCGATGAAGAGAATAGACACAAAAAGAAGAAGTTTCTCTGACTTTCTTACCGACTACTAAGAAGGAATCAGGAATTGCTTAGTAGCAGCCAGGGGAGGTTGGAATAGGCTCGTCCCCTATTATATGGATGTCATGTCCCCTTTAACATAACTGGTGAAATGTGGGCACTATACACGGAGAGAAAATTCTTAGAAAAATTACTGTGCTCGTCACTGTAAAGTGAGTGCAAATGAAATCTACAGAAAATTTTATGAGTGAGATTGGGAAAAATTTCTGTAGTATTTGTCCAATAAATTTTACTGTACAGCATAAGAATTTTTAATGTGTTAGCATGGAAACTTTTCATTACTACGCAAATGCACTCAGATTATGAGACAGCACAGTATTTTTTCTAAGATTTTTCTCTCCGTGTAGGCACACCTCTGCCTCACCCTTCGGTGATTACAAGCGTGATGTTAAACATGCTAAAAAGGAGGCCTAAAAAATTAAGTTTCGAAATGATTGGCATTATAAAACAGTATCCATGTATTGGATAGTATTAATGGTAGCTTGTCAATATAATCTATGGTAGCTTTATGGTTTTATGACGATTCGTGTTCGACCATATAGTTATAAACTTTATCAAAGTCCTATAAAATTTACACGACGAGATATTATTAAATGTTCTTTATAAGAAGTTATAAAATGTTTATTAAACAGCATTATTGGAAAATAGAATATTATGGGATATTTTAAGAAAGTTTTATCACTTTTAAGGTGATTGAAATCTAGTGAAACTCAGAACATTTCATTAGCCTTTTCTAGGTTCTAGTACTTTTGAACACTTATGAAAATTGTTAAAGAAAAGTTCTTCTGGCTTTGGCCAGTAAACAATTAATATTCTACGAAGACCACCGACCAGAAACCCGTGACAGTGAAGAGCAGTGGTGGCCTAGCCGCGACTTACATGTTGTAGGTCGTAGGTTCGAACCCAGACAGGTGGTTTACTTTGTGTAAATTATATCATCACCACTGCTCTCAAAACGGTGAAGGAAAACATCGTGAGGAAACCGACATGTCCTAGAACAAAATATTCGAAGACATGTGACATTCGCCAACCTGCACTGGGCCCGCATGTTGGATTAGGGCCTATTCTCTCTCATAGAGAGGAGGCCTGTGTCCCAGTTGTGGGAAATTTATAGACTGATTATGCTATATACACAGCCTCGTAGGTCAGAAAGATCTAAGCTCAAGGTACAAGCCGGCCTATTCTGTAAAAATCTCACCGTGTAAACTTAGGTGAAGTACGCATGAAGTGAACTATCATAACGTCTGATTAGGTATTGACAGTTCACTTCAAGCTTACTCCTATTTACCGTAAGTTCGAACCCAGACAGGCGCTTTATTTTGTGTAAATTATATCATCACAACTGCTCTCAAAACGGTGAAGGAAAACATCGTGAGGAAACCGGCAAGTCCTAGAACTGATAATTCGAAGACACGTGACATCTACCAACTAGCACTATGTCCATGTGGTAGCTTATGGTCCATTCCTCTGACATAGGGGATGCCAGACTCTCAGCTGTGTGAACATTATATTAATGTTATAGATAGCGTAGACTAAGATTTAAGAACTGTTGGAGTGATAAATTGGGGAGTAAAAGCCAGAAATAGGACACATTAGATAAATATACTTGACCAGGTTAAGGCCTACTCACGGCTGTATAGCCTTAGATGATGGCATACAAGAAGATAGATTTAAAAAAAAAACATCAATGCTCTACCAATATCCAAGCACAAATTGCTACCTTTAAAAATAATTACCAACAACATTCCAATTTTCCAACAACTTTACCAACTAAATCAAGTATTTCTCAACAGGTTGGATTGCAGTTAGTCTAGACATAAATAGATTTAGGCAGTCACCTTGCGCCCACGATAACCTGGTCTCTTGCCACATCGAACAGCAGTTGCGAAAACGAGCCTGTGCTGCTATCCTCGAACACATCGCTGTGGTCTGTTGTCAGGAGGTCTGGAAAAAATAAAACAGGTGTTTAAAATAAATTGACCATCGATAAACGGCCTATTTTTAGGTCAAAGAATCAACATTGCCTTCCAACGTGGCAACGCTGCCAGCCTTTTGGGCACTTTTCGCGATGACAGCGATGCGGACGACTTTTTTTGATGCCCAATGAACTCTTCCCTTTTTTTTTCCTGTATACACTTGTACACAATATACAACATTATTTTTAGTATATTGCAAACCTGAACATAGTTTGTTCAGAATAAGTAACTGAATCGATTCCAATAATTTAATTTTTACACCATGTTATATTTTGTCCCAAAGATATTTAAAAAAGTTGTACACTGAGCGACACTAATTACATATCTGCAATCATACGCGCACAACACAAGTCACAGCAGGTCAGCGGCGCGGCGCGTGTTAAGTGGTAACCAACTTTTTGTACGGACAATCAGGTAACACAACAAGCTTATAACTTCGTGGTTTTTGATAATACAGTTTTGAAATGTTGTACATAGATTCTTTACATAAAAATAATAGACACGTGTTCCGGGTTTTCCATATACTAAAAATAATGTTGTATATTTTACTGTTAGATTATATTTGAGACATCTTAATAAACAAAATAATTAAATCGATAAACGTCAATATTTTTGCATAATATGTGGCGCTTCTATGTAAATTATAACCATAACAAGATAAAAAAAATACCAATTCAACAACATCCTGATGTTTTGTTTCTCTCATCTAACGATTACGAATATTCAGACTGTCCTGTTCAATGCTATATGATGACAACTTTTGTATGCTGGGATACCTACCTACTATAGTAGGAATATTCTGGCGCTGTACTAGTTTAAATTATTATTAGCTAGCTGCGCCCCGCGGTTTCACCCGCATAAGTCTCGATCCCGTAGGAATATCGGGATATCGGGATAAAAAGTATTCTATGTGTTAATCCTGGTTATAAACCATCTGTTTGCCAAATTTCACCAAAATTGGTCCAGCCGTTTGAACGTGAAGAAGTAACAAACATATACCTACATATACACACAAACTTTCGCCTTTATAATATTTGTGTGATTTTATATTTAAAGATACAATCTTAAATATCATGCATCGGTAGGGTTTGGATTGAAGGATATTGCTAATCCATTGCTTCAAATGCTCTAGAAAGTTGTTAGCTCAACACCGTAAATAACGCAATGAATGTTGTTGAACTGTCAAAATGAAAGTCATTGCTACTGATACTAGTGTGTTACGCTTTTACCCCCCCTGATTGAAGATCTTATATATTTGTTGTCTACTTCTTGCTGTCCAACACATTATTTTTTTAAACTCGTTCTTTGATAAAGATTTTGCATAATCCCAGGATTGGAAAGGTCTTGACAAACTCCCGTTCAGTATAAATTAAAAAGATAACTATCACAGCTGGAATGGCAGGTTTCTTTTCATAGCTTATGTACATGGAATACTGATTGATTAGACGCCGTATTTGAATAACAAATCAGATGATTTTAATTCCGACCTTATGTAACAGCGACCCACGCAAATTCTATGGGCACAATCTAAATTCGGCGCCTATAGTAGTGTCGAGGCCAGTAATATTTGAATAAAGAGTAGGTTTGTGTTAAAACTGCAGCGACGGCAATTTCGACAAGAGTACGACTAAAATATCGTACCTACTTCAACGAGAACCTCTACACAATGAGAAAAATCTTAGAATAATTACTGTGCTTTCTCATAATCTGAGTGCATTTGAGTGGTAATGGAAAAATTACCATGCTAGCACAGTAAAGCTTCTTATGCTGTACAGTAAAATTTATTGGACAAATAGTGAATTTTTCCCAATCTCACTCTGAAAATTTTCTGTAGATGTCACTTGCACTCACTTTAGCGACGAGCACAGTAATTTTTCTAAGAAATTTCTCTCCGTGTATATACATATCTCCATATTATAAAGTAGTCGCTTTTCATGTTTTGTCTGTGTGACCGCGTTGTTCTTCTAAACATCACAACGTATGATCATGCGTTTTTCACCATAATTTTGAGAATTTATTTCGGAATGTTTATGTGTACGACATATCAAGCTATATGCCATTTCCAGTATAACCTGACTTCTCATTGTGCGAAAAGCCTATACAATGCGAGGTCAGCTAAAACTGGAAATGTATTTGCTTGCTTGTTATGTACAATAAATGAATATTCAACTTACATATAATAAAGAAATCTCCATGTTTTGTCAAGTCGTAAAACCGTAAGAGGCAGGGGCGGGTCGCTAGTGCCAAATAATACTTTAATCTTCAGTCAAATGTAAAACAGCCTTTTAAATTGCATTGGGCTTTCCTCTGAGCTTTTAGCTACAGTTAGGTGAAGTAATTACCTTTCTACTTTACATTTAGGCTAGCTGTTTGACTTGTAAATCCAATTACATATGCAACAACCCATTGTACAAAATGACCAGAATATCCTGAGACCACAAGGTGGCGCTGATTGCTAAGGAAATCGTCTACGAAGTGTTAAATTCATTTAGAGATGTAGTTCCGTAAATCACCGCAGGTCAAAATATGTTGGGTGATTGGGTCCTCGTAATTGTGGTGTATCTGTCATCGCTTTGAATGTTTATAGTAGCGATTAAGCGATTATCATGCGTTGATTATTTTCACACTGACTGTACAAACATATTCACAGCAAGGCACAATAAACATATTTGAGTTTTCGTAAATATTGAACCATATGGATGGTTTGATTCAAGTATTTGATGTTGGTGTTAATGCCTTTTAATGTAAGCGGTGTGATCATTTGATTATTATCATCTGGGGTAGCGGGGTTTACAAGATCAAGATGGGAAGGGCAAGGCGAATTGTGCATTATTTATCGGGTATGCGAAATTCCGAGTTTACCAAACTTACCAAGGAGTAACATGTTACCCAGGTGGGTTGTGAAGGTCATATAGGCAGTCGCTCCATATAAAATACTGGTACCTACGCAACTGCTTTCGGGACTAGAAGCCGACCTCAACATACTTGGGAAAAGGTTAGGCAGTTTGATTGATTCCAAATTCTGAACTTAAAAAACTTCTGAACTTAATTCTGAGCTTTCAAGGTAACCGACATAGCCCGAAGAACCGCGAAACTTAATTGGAACTTAGCTCGCAGAACTGATGGCCGATGGGGCCGAAAGTTTCTAGAGTAGGTCCGCATACCTCCTACAAAGGTGGACCCATGACCTGTGAAAGCCGCAGGATTCCGCTGGATGCGATAACCACGGAACCGGCTGCAGTGGCGGTATTTGGAGGAGCCCTATGTCCAGTAGTGGACGTCTCTCGGCTAAAACGATGATGATGATCACAGCTTCCATACAGCATTTACTATGACACAGGACACTGGCACTGAATAAAAAGGTTTTTTTAAAAAAAAAAACAACCGACTTCCAAAAAAAAACACTACAAAGTGAAAAATAAGTTTAATTTTGGAAGTCGGTTGTTTTTTTTTTTATATAAAAACTTTTTTTGACACCGACTAAAAAACGTTATTATTTTTCACTTTTTAGTTATACCTACCCCAAACAAATTCATATAACACTACTTGCTATGTAAATATCAGTGACAGGAAGCTGCATCTGCGTTTATAGGGTACAGACGTGATGTTATGTTGTGCGATTGCGTTAACAATGCATACATGATGCGATAGCAGCAATCGCGGTTGTTTTGCTGGTATTTATTAAAGAGTTCCGTTGTCTGTCTCCGAAACTCATCACCAGATCTTTACGAAATTTAAATGAAATCTATTCGGGATAGTACTATATCGAACAAAAAAAGAATTTTGCAAATCCGTCCATATATGACGGAGTTATGCCTGAACATACATTAAAAAAATAAAATAGAAACATGTGAATTGAAAACCTCCTCCTTTTTGAAGTCGGATAAAAACCACGTTTAGTAGCCATGATTACGACTACTGGCTGGATACTCTTGGACCTTCCAGTCCTACCATGTAAGATTGCATCAATATCCCCTCGATCATTCTCTTTAAGTCTGTTGTGGTCATTGGAAAGACCACTTTCAGTAGTAGTTAATAGTAACTTACCTTGTCTATTTATTATCCTGAAGTCATCTTCCGGCAGCTCTCCCTTGCTGAGTGCACTGAGCAGTATTAGCGCGGCTACTTTGTATACCGTCCACGTCATTGTTGAAGATGTTTGTTAAACCTGTAACAAGGAAGGATATGTTTAGACATTATTGTAGCCTACAAATACTACATAGAATTTCAGCCCTGCAAGGAATGGGTTCCTGAACTCATGTTCTTTAAACTAAGCTCCCCTCTACCCTAAGCCACGTTATTAGCTGTTAATATGATGCTGAAGTCTTATTCCAATATCTGTATAAGTAACTGGTCATCATCTGCCTAGACTTTTCTCAACTGTGTTGGGGTGGCTTCCAGTCTAACCGGATGCAGCTGTATACCAGTATTTTACATGGAGCGATTGGCTATCTGACTTCCACAACTTGGTAACACGATACCCCTTGGTAAGACTGGTTGTCAGACTTTCGGCCTTCTGACTACTTCTCCTAACGGAGGCAAGGAGGGGTCTCGGTATGTAAAGATGGTCACCCATCCACAGACCAACCGCGGCAAGCGTAGCTTAATCTAATCGATCGACCTGTGCAGCTGTTGTTGTTAAAAAGCGCTGATTCTCGGCCTAGTTTGAATAAATTACTTGATTATTTTATGAAGAACAAGTTTAAAGCCTAATTTACGCGGTGTAATTGAATTGCCTAGCATAGTTGAAGTAACTATAAAAGTTGCACTGTCTAAACAGTGTCTGGACGATGCAAGTCATTACTTGCTTCAATTTTATAGTATGCCACAGACAAGAAACTTTTATCGTATAACTCGGGCTTAAAGGCTCCGACACGACTCTAGTAGAACAATTTCTATGAAAACATAATTGGAAATGTTTCTACCAGAACCGCGTCGCATCTTTGCGACGCGCCTGTTTGCAGAGCCTTTATACTTTAGTCGGACATGAGAAAACTAAACTGTTCTATCTACAATGCTTGTGGCGTGTTTTTATTTTTGTAGAATCCGTTTTCTACTTAGTTAGCGGCAGTAAAACAGAACGGTCTACCATTCATTAGCAAATAGATAACGATGTCGTTGCCAAACATTAAATAGTCTCGACATCCGAAATCCATATATCATGCAAATATTTGCAATAAACTTATGCCAACAGCTAACATAGTGGAAATTCATCAAATAACTTCGCTTGTATTTTATATACATCACATAATAGGTTAATGCGTATCTTTATATTTAAAATATTTATTCCTCAATGTTCATGATTGCACCTACTACTGTTTGTCTCTGCATCACCCAAAGGTTGACTGGTAGAAAATGCCTATGACATTAAGTCTGCCTCTGTACATTTATGTGCTTGAAGTATTAAATAAATAAGCAGCCTATAACGTTCCCACTAGTGGGACACCGGCCTCCTCTCTTCGAGAGGTAGTGGGCTGTATTTCATGCGAGTTGGGAGATTCACTGTCTTCGAATTTTTTGGTTCTAGGACATGCCGGTTTCCTCATGATGTTTTCCTTCACCGTTTTGAGAGCAGTTTGTATTTTATATCATGTCCCGTAATTAAAAAACTATTGGAATCGCATTAAAATCAATTTGCTTAATTGCCTGTGTGGCGATGCCAATCCGTTATGTTGAGAGAAGCTTTAAACTGGTTCCAAGTACTACGTAGTCTTCAAACACATTATCGATTCGCGCTGTCAATTCACGTCCATTTGTCTATCTGTCTGTCAGTCCCCTATCTAGTTTTAGTTCGTGAAGCTCAACGTCCCACTTAGGCATAATAAGGCTGGGTGAACACTGGAGATGTGGTGTCATTGGCTCCATTAGGCTTACGCTCATGATGGGGTTTAGTTGATAAGCTAAATGTAAATTAAAGTCACGTATTGGTTAGGTTAGTTTCCTACTCGACAAGTTTTTCACGGGTTTATTGCAATCAATCAACAATATCCTTTTTGCTTACAAACATCTTGTTTTTGTTCGCAAATCAGAGTTGGTCGAATCCATAACAACATTTTTGCTGAACAGCCGTGCGATTCTGTAATCATCTCACCGTGAAAATTTGATTGAAGTGAGCGTGGAGTGTGTCGTCGATAGTGTCAATCCGTAGCATCAGCATGACTCACAGCTCACTCTAAGCTCACTTCACCTTAGTTATCACGGTGAGATTTTTCCAGAATCGACCGGCTGGGCCTTTTTGGCGCAGCCGTAAGGCCTCCTGCTGATTTCTTACATCGGACATCTGATGTACCTATACGGGCTCATTTTAAATTAGCTAGCGAAACTCCTCAGACGTGATGCGTATCGATTTCTAAACATGATAAATCAAAAAAGAAATTAATTTGACGATTTTTTTTTTGTGGGGTTATCGCCCGCCTTTAGTGTATTCACTTTAAATATCAGTTTAATAATCAGTTTTTTTTGTTTGTAAACCAATCATCATCCTGGCGGTCGATTCTGGAAAAATCTCACCGTGATAACTAAGGTGAAGTGAGCTTAGAGTGAGCTGTGAGTCATGCTGATGCTAGGGATTGACACTATTGACGACTCACTCAGCGCTCACTTCACCCAAGTTTTCACGGTGAGATGGTTACAGAATCGCACGGCTGGTATCGATGTCTCATACTTTCTCAACTCATTCTTCAAGTAACAACACAACCAGCGGTTAAAAAATCGTGTTTAGATATCGATGTTCATGACGTCTGCAGAGTTTCGTTAGGTAATTTAATCTGACCCTGTATACTATGTGGCTTTGTCTGTGGAAAAACAACCTGACTAATCATGTACGCAAAATACGCGCTTGGACGTAGAAATGCGAAAACCAGCCCGACAAAACGATCTTTCCGTCTACTTATAATATGTTACTCGACTATTGTATTGTTGAAAGGAGTCTGCCGAAAACTGCCCCTCAATATGAACACAGAGGTTGTGTGTTCGAGCCTTCCCAGTTCCCAGTGGAAATTATTTCCTTTTTCCCCTCTGAACTCAGTAAGGGAGGAAGGGGGTGAAGTACAGGAGGTAACAACGAGTGCGATAGGAAGCGTTGAGAAATGTATGAATGATATCAACAAACAAAGTAGTCCGTACGGGCTGAGCCCAGCTTAGCTCAGTCTGAAAGTGACAACGAAAGTGAATTGAAATTTCCCCAAATATTGCAATACACCATTCGATAGGGCTTATTTAGATCTACTTTCTCACGTTATCGAATGTCGGATTGTTAGGTGTATAAATGGCAGATGGCCGCAAAACTGTTTTTCCCATACACTTCAATGTAAATTTGGAGGCTATTTTGACAATGTTCCCATCTACTTAGAACAATAGTTATTTTTGCATTCGAGTCAGTATACCCCCTAGTTTACTTCACCGTGAGGTGGCGCTTGTGCGATAAGGGGCATTTTTCCTACGCAAACTCGGCAGACTCTTTTGTGTTAGCATCATAATTGTGCTATACGCTAAGTGATCTATGTATGCTCCAACTTTATAGTTTGTAACAACTTGATAGTTATTTGTTTTCTATGTACGAGTAGTAAGACCTGTTTATTTGTTTTCTATAAAGGTTGTTTCATTTGCTTATGTGTGTTTTCGTAGTCAGACAGGTTTGAATAGAAATTCATGTGACTTCCTTACTACCTCTTCGGCAAATCCTATTTTTGTGTTCTGTGCTTCTTTGACCACTTGATCTTGATAATAACCGGCCCTTCTGTGGAATCTAGTTATTCTACATAGACTGTTTTCACGTCTTGGTTTTCTTTATTGTTACATTTTGGAAAGTCTTTTGCATAGTGATGGAAATTAGTATCCTTTTTAAAGTTCCGTAGTCAACAAGGAACCCTTATAGTTTCGCCATGTCCGTCTCTCCGTCCGACCGCAGCTTAGCTCAGACTCTTAGTACCAGAAAGCTATAATTAGGCATGGATTTATACTTATTAATCACGGCGACAAAGTAGTAAAATAAACTCATGAAAAAAAAAAATAGGGTACCTCCTCTACACGTAAAGTGGGGATGTTTTTTTTTTCTCGTCTACCCCATGGTGTGAGATATCGTTGGATAGGTCTTTGAAAAATATTACGGGTTTGTGCAATCAATTTTTCGATTCAGGAATCCTTATGTGAAATACTAAGCTTTAAAGTGCTCATTTTTGTTAGTCAAGTGCCTGCTATGTTTTGTCGATGCGTGGGAGTTCCAGTGCCTTAAGCATCTTCTGGGCACGCTCGTTCCATCATAGACCTCATCCACCGCTTTTCATCAGGCGTGATCGAGGTTAAGAGCGGGTCCATTCAGCATTAAAAAATAAAGCAAAACTAAACTGAATGGATCTGAATAAACACCTGCTTAAGTGCATAAGAACTTGTCCAGGATTTTACTTGATCCCATTTAAGTTCACTTAAGCAGCTATTTTTTACATCAACAAAAAGCGAAATCACCTGTAACCTATCAGAACTTATCTATAAATCATTGATATGCGTAACTACCATTTTATATTCAGTCCAAGTGATGTTTTATTACTCGTAATTATTCTGCAACGTTTGTCGGGAAATAACTCTTAAGTACTTGACCAGTTATGACCCATAACATTTTATTAATAATAGTTTTAATAATAGCAAAATGTGATTAAAGAAGCATGACTCAGCATTAACAAACTGATCTCGTTACACGGCATAACTAGAATGTTTAACCGCATACTGCAGTCAAATGTTAATAGATTTTCGTTTTTTTTTTTTTAGTTTCATGGCATGGGCAATCGATACACTGTAATTTAGGCGAATTACCGAACAAAGAAGTCTATACGTCAACATAAAACTGTGCATGCGGCGATACGACGAACTGGTTAAACTTCAATAATATTGTATACAAAACTTTTCAATTCAATTGGCATTTTTGTTACATCCGACTGCAATACTCCATAACGCAATATTTATTTCGCATGGAATTTCTAGCGAAAGCATTCCGAGCGACAACAAGCCCGAAGACATAGATTATAGAAAGTACGTAATGGAAACGTTCTAGACATTAAAGTAAAAGTGCACAATAAAATAAGAAGCGGGTAACGTAACGAGATGAAGTGAAACACCATCACAAGTATTCAGTAGGTTTTGCTTAGCGACAGAAAACCTTAGAAAGCAAAGCCTGCAAATAATATTTGATTCATGATCGTTGGCTTGTATTTTAGAGGAATATCAAAGACTGTGTCTTCAATTAAAATACAAGTAATCTCACTAATGGCATTGTTGAAGCCAAAATGACAAACTCATCTGTCGAAACGACGCGTGTGCGCAATTACCTAATTGATTTATTAGCAACACAGACAATCTACTAAAACTATTTAAACATCAAACTGTCTGTAGATAACACAATGTTTAAAGAGTCGTATCTCAAGGAGGTTCAACAACTTCGACCTAAATATTGAGTGCTCATTTATTTCATATCTAAGATACGCGTTTATTTTGATATCAGCTTCCGTATTTTTAATTCGGCCGATGGGAGCGGTTTTTTACAAACATTGGCGGCATATGCGCAAATATTTGTTGATATGGCGATTTGATATCTCACTGTGACAAAATAAATACTGTAGTTTAAGGGGCATAAAACCAGAAAAAAATCAAGTTTCGCCCGCGCCTCTTTTGGTTATTTTGTTAGGTAATCACCCCGCAGCACTTAATATATAATAATAATAATAATTTATTTCAGATTTTTTCATATAAATTGTTAGTAACACGAAAATACTTAAGAGCTAATGTTAGTAAAAAACAAATACATATAATATAACATCAATCTACCGACACCAGAACGCATGTATGCTACTTCACTGCGTGCAGCCGCATCCACCGCTCAAGCATCGGAGAATCCCACCGGTCCGTCAATACGCTCAAGATGCTGTTGGAATTAGCTCGCATGCTAGTTAGGGTCGAGGTGCAACGTATATATAGTATAGGTATATAAAAGTGATTGTCTATCTAGGCTAGCATTACAGGATGGCATACAGAAGGTCTCAGACCTGGATTAGACTCGCACAGACCAGGAAAGCATGGCAGAAAAGGGAGGAGGCCTATACGCAGCAGTGGGTAGAACAAGGCTGCCAATGATGATGAGGTACTAAATGGAAAGAAAATGGAAGAATAAGGTGGGAGGACTCGACTTTTGTGAAGAGACGAAGACCAGCGGGGTAATTGCCACACACAATCAACGACAATGCCTTTAGTTTCGACTATCCAACAACATTCATTGCGTTATGTACGCTGTCAAACATACGAACTTTTCAAACATATGAAGGAATGGGAATTTCCTTCAAAATCTATCAGATTGTGTTATAAAATTGGGTGACGTAGGCTGTGTTAGATGACCATAAGAACGTAAATGAAATACATAAAGTAGCTTCTGCAAAATTCGTCATACTACCAATATTTCTTCGCAATCTACTACAAAAGTAGTGCACTATGCATATTAATTATCAATATAGAACCGGTCATACAATTGCAACATTCATCAAATTCCATGTACAATACAAGTCCTCTTTGTACTATCTAATCAACAGTGCTCCATGTTTATAGCCCCACAAACAATGAAATAACAAAGCCACCGCAATAATATACTAGATATCGCCATCTTTAAACTGGACGGGTAGTAATAATCATGTTTATAATAATAGTACTATCAATATGTAAGTACGCACTTTCTAGTACTTCTAGGGTTTCTGACGTCTGCGGTACCCTTGAGTCTGAGTAGCCTACTTCATGTCTGCCGGCCTTATTAGTCACAAAAATGTGCCGGTCTGTACGCAAAGGTATGCATAGTAAAAAATAAAGTAGACTTTGTCACGGATAGGAAGTTGCACTAAAACCTAATTTAGTAGTACTTTCATCATCTGCCTAGCCTTTTCCCAACTATGTTAGGGTCGGCTTCCAGTCTAATCGGATACAGTTGAATACTAGTATTTTACATGGAGTGACTGCTATCTGACCTCCACAACTCCGTTACTGAGTAATACGATACCCCTTGCTAAAACTGGTCGTCAGACTTTCGGGCTTCTGACGACCCGTAATGATTGTTGGTATGTAATTTATTAGTACTTTGATTAGATCTAATGATTTTGAGATTTTGAGTATTTAGAGATTTTTTTCGGCCATATTGAAGTGCATAAGCTTTCTTTTAAGGCTGCATAGAAACTTCAGTACACATGGACACCAACTTACACACATTAAAAAAGCGTCACACATCAAAAAACTTACACTCACATTAAAAAAGCGCTCTTCCTCTCTCTACTATTTAAAAATTTGCTGTGCCCGACAGGGTCCATAATTGTTTCTATTATTTCTTTATTTACCACCTGTAATTGTACATTATGGATTGCAATAAACGATTTGATTTGATTTGAAAAAAAAACTTCAATGTTGCATTTGCGCTACTTGCGTTGCAGTTGTGAATGTTGTGATGCAGTCATTATATTTTAGACCGTAGTTAATGGGGCATAGTCAGCCTGTAACGTTCCAACTATGAGAGACAGTGGGCCATAATCCACCACGCGGGCCCAATAATTTTCGCATAGCTAACTAATTTCACTTTCTAGGAACTCTTTTTTATGCAATATCTAAAAAGTATTGTAGGCTTTCGTTTTTTCATTTAAACCAAATAGTTATCTTATTTTTTTTACCCAACTACTGCCAAGCCAAAGGAGGGTTAATAAACTTTTCAATTAAATGCGAAGCACCTGTTATTTATGTACTTCAGCTATCTAAGTGTAACTTGTTGACTCAGTAAATATTAATCAATTTTAAAACGTTTAAGATAAATATCGATAAAAACTTATTTACCGAAATCGACCTAGATTGATACCTACGTCAAGTGTATATAGTTTATTTATAATACATATTTGTATAGTAGACGTAAAACTTCTTAAGAGGGTTTATCCCTTAGAGCCATGTTGGAGATTCAAAATTGATGATTTCCGACGGACAATAAAACCATAATGCGTTTAATTTATAGATGAGATATTGACCTCATATTATTGCGAATTTTATAATCTAGTGCATGGCTGAAAAACATTTTCAATTTTTCGTATAGTTTTCTCATCAGAACCGTTTTTATGCAAGCCTTTTTTTAAACTAGCGATCGACGGTCTAAGCAGATGCGAGATATTAGTAAAACCATATACGACAAACTTATAACAACATTACTTTATAAAAAATAATAACATTTATTAGTGCATGGCTGAAAAAAAAACACGATTACTGTAAGTTTTCATTCAAGAAAAGTATATTCAAAAGTGTCAATTGTAGCCACTTTTCGAGATATTAAACGTGTTAGTTTAGGATGAAATCTCAAATATTTATATTTTCTTTTAGACCTAGTAAATTAAGACATTTATGTTCTAAAACATGGTTTAAATATTTTTTTGATAACTTATATGTTTATTTTACTATGAATTATTTAGTATTGCTAGAGCGGCGCGCTGAGCGGTGGCGTGAATCCGCGCCGATTATATAGCAATACTAAATAATTCATAGTAAAATAAACATATAAGTTATTAAAAAAAAAATTGAACCATGTTTTAGAACATAAATGTCTTAATTTACTAGGTCTAAAAGAAAATATAAATATTTCAGATTTCATCATAAACTAACACGTTTAATATCTCGAAAAGTGGCTACAATTGACACTTTTGAATATACTTTTCTTGAATGAAAACTTACAGTAATCGTGTTTTTTTTTCAGCCATGCACTAATAAATGTTATTATTTTTTATAAAGTAATGTTTTTATAAGTTTGTCGTATACGGTTTTACTAATATCTCGCATCTGCTTAGACCGTCGATCGCTAGTTTGAAAAAAGGCTGGCATAAAAACGGTTCTGAGGAGAAAACTATACGAAAAATTGAAAATGTTTTTCAGTCATGCACTAGATTATAAAATTCCCAATAATATTACGTCAATATCTCATCTATAAATGAAACACATTATGGTTTTATTGTCCGTCGGAAATCATCAATTTTGAATCTCCAACATGGTTCTAAGGGATGAACCCTCTTAACAGATAAGACAAGTGACGACTCCTCCCTCGATAAAGCGTCGTCGCAGACGCAAGAAACGATCAGAATGGCCAGTAAAACTAAAACAGCACACAAAACCCTTACAAATTTTTTAATGACTTATTTTCTCTGTGAAATAGGTCAATTAAATTAAAAATCAGTTGGGGTGTCTGAGGTTTTGCGCATTTAACGTTACACGTTGTATAAGGACGAATCTTTATTTTCCTAGTCCCACAAAATATGTAGTAATGCTTTGACTATTAAAATACTAGCTTTGAAATTGTATAAAATGATCAATGACAGGCCTGTTGGTCTAGTGGTCAGTGGCCCTGACTGCTATGCCCAAGGTCGTGGGTTCGATTCCCACCCAGGACAAATGTTTGTGTGATGAGCACGATCATTTGTTCTTTGTCTGGGTGTAATTTATCTATAATATGTATGTATTTAGAAATATATATGTATGTTTATCAGTTGTCTAGTACTCATAGCACAAGCTTTGCTTAGTTTGGGACTAGATGGCGTTGTGTGAAAGTTGTGGAATATTATTATTATTATTATTATAATAGAATTAGCATAAAAAATATTATTAAAATCTCGATTATGATTGTAAATGTGTGCTTGGTCAATCCCTAGTATCAAGTGAGATGGCACTGACAGCTCACTCCACACTCACTTCACCTAAGTTTTCACGGTGAGATGGTTACAGAATCGCACTGCAGGCGTCTGTACCTACATACTACACACTTTTCATTATCATCACACCGCAGTTTGCAATCGGAATCTTATCTCCAATTGCGTAAAACATATCAGATTTCACCATTATCTCAACAACTCCTACGCATTTTTTTATAAAGTGCACGTATTATATCGATTAGTGATTACACTTTTAATATCGATATTGTTTAAATTGTTAATTCAATAGATAAACAGAAACCTTTACAGAGTGTGCTACGTGCTGGTGCGCATGTTAGCAGTCGCCGTATCAAATACATGAGCATAACTTGAAACATAAGCACATAAGTGTTATAGAGTGTGTTCGATGGAACAATGCTCCTCAGAGGGTTGTGTTGTGTTGCCAGCGCAAACAAGAAAGCTACTGTTTCTCAGAATAGGTACGCGCAACCGTTGAACTCGCTAGTGATGTGGCGAAGGCTCAGACCACGCTCGAACGGGCTTAAAAATATCGCGGCTGGATTTTATCGCGCACTGAATTTTCAACTCTCGGTGTTGAACCGAGAATCCCAAAGAGTGCATCCCAGCTCGTCAAAAATCACACTGTTGGATTTTCAACTCTCTGCGTTGGGCAGAGCGTTAAAAATCTAGTGGAGGAGAAAAAATCGCCGCGAGAAAAACTCACCCGTGCGTACCTGGACTTAGCGGCAAGTTGACATAAGCAGGATTTATTGGTTCTTGCGTTTAGAAACGCCGCTAACTCAGTGGGTTGGAAATTAACCCTTAAATGCATAATGTTGCCAAATGGCAACAAAGCACGTCATTTAATTTTTTTAAGAATGTGATAGCTGTGAGTTTCTGAACGCACCTCTTTTTGTCAAAACAATATATATACTCTATGAATATTAATATTATTGTATAATTATTATATATTTATTATCTAAATTCTATAGATAAATACCTATACAATAGCATTTTTTGCAATACGATAAAATAAATCATGCATTTAAGGGTTAAATAAGCTCTTTCCTGTTAAGAATAAATGCTTAGCAGCTTATAATAATATAGAAAGGAGGTATTTTCTAAGTCATTAAGAATGTTTACAGTAGTAAGAAAATTAATGTTTGGCTTTACTATGTGTGTTTTCGATTACCCTAAATTCAATAAAACGTGTCTACAAGTTCTACTAGAACTACCTCATAGCTTGAGTCTACACAGCCTGTAGGTACATACATTCCTTTGTTCTGTTCCCAACCAGTATAACTCGCCTCGTTTAATCAGAACTGGCACTTTAGTCCAGCTTGACGTTTTAATGAAGTACTCGACTAAAAATAAAAGCACGTCGCATCACTACCCACCATATCAGTACTCGAGAGTGGAAATCACGTGCACCACGCACGGGCAATAAAAAAATATAATTATGTAAGGCAAGGGACCATACTTATACGGCCTTAACTGGCGTTTGTTGGCGGGAATTAGTTATGGCACGATTTTAAAACGGATATTTTTGAGGCCTTTGTAATTGATTATTTTAAATAAATTACATTTAAGTTATTACAGAGAGGCCAAAAGACTCGCGTTTAAGTTGTATTTTAACATGATTGTAAATGTCTTAGGCTGAGGCTACAGTAGGCAGCGATTTGCGATGCGACTGGAAGAGCGAAACGAGATAAACATGGTATGGCTACATTATAAGCGAAAATCCGGCGTATGTTCGGCGATGACGTGGCTACAGTACACATGCTACACAACGAATTAGCAAGAGGGATTCATGCGACGACTCCGTGTCTAATGTAGCCGCTATCATAACAAACACTCAATTTGAATCGGTAATGCGATCAAATTATCCATCGCGGTTTACTATACAGCGTGTAACGGAAGGGGGGTATCAACCCTGAAGGAGGTGAATGTGCTCATGAAACTCAACAACTTTCACCAAAGAACATAGGTCGAAATATGAAAAAAAAATTTGGCCCTCCCTTACAAAACTGACTACCAGCTGATTGATTTACTATGTGAGGGCCAAATTTTTTTTTCATATTTCGACCTATGTTCTTTGGGGAAAGTTGTTGAGTTTCATGAGCACATTCACCTCCTTCAGGGTTGATACCCCCTTTCCGTTACACGCTGTATACGCATAATGTAGCCACACGCATATTTAGTAGCACTATTGAACTAGTCGTGCAAGTGAGAAATTTTCTAATAAATTCGCATCCATTTCGCTGATGTGATAATGTAGCCGTTGCCGAGATTACAGTAATGTTGTTCCTATCGCATAAAGAAATCAAAGATCGCTAGTAATATATTTTGATGTACGGTGTAACCATATACGTGAGCATTCATTTCTTTGTTTTAATCGTTCATGTGTCGCAGGTCGCGTCGCGGCCTAGTGTAGCCTCAGCCTTATTGTTGTTGTGTTCTTCGTTTACAGAACAATCTCTTTTGTTTGAGAAAATAAGATAATTTGTGTTGTCTATGGACACTGATACAAAAAAAAAGGTTGGCAATCGGTGTTACCATTTAATTTAAAGTGAAGACTTATTCGGTGGAGTTTCAAAACGATGGCGCTTTTTCCTACCTAGGAGTTAGCTCGTATTTTATGTCCTACCTAAGTGAGAAGCGGAAGCGACATAATGCACCTAAATACAATCCGAATAAACTTTTAAATGTGAAAGTTAATCGATTTTATTTTGATTAAGGAATCGAGTCCAATATACCTAGACTTCGCAAGACTAGCAATGCAATTAACTTTCAAAGGATAGTATAATAAACAGCAGTGCTATTCTGTAAAAATCTCACCGTGAGAACTTAGGTGAAGTGAGCGGGAAGTGAGCTGTCATTAGGGATTAACCTCATTTCACTTATGATTTCACGGTGAGATTTTTACAGAATCGACCGGCTGGATATACATATTTATGTCCAACAGTATTTCCAGGACCTACTAGGAAGGTCAGCATTGTCTAAAGTCCTCAACCGACTGGTTGTTTGATCATTAGCAAACGTTCCAGCCAGTTCCATCATCAGATTATAATATGTAATTTCTGGTTTTACGCAGTGCTAGCGGCATGTGGCACCTGACCTCTGCGACCCATCAACAAACCTGGTTTTCGCACTATGATGTTATCAGCGTTAACAAACAGGTGGTTGATGCTTCTATCATTTTCATCTAAGCCATCATAATTTCTTTTCATGTTAGGATCAGCACTGAAAGCGCTGATAGCCCACTCCCACTAGAGAGGACACCTGTGTCCCAGCAGTGGGAACGTAAAAGGCTGATTATACAACGTGTAACGTTAAATGCGCAAAACCTGAAAATAGTTTGATCAGAATAACGAGCAGAATTAATTGAACCACTTTTTAATATAGGTCACATTTTTCAAAAAATCTTCAATAAAAATGTTGCTGTGTCTATTTATTAATAGGTCAAGCAAGCCAATGTCAGCGCGGCGCAGCGGCCCGGTGACGACTCCTCCCTCGATAAAGCGTCGTTGCAGACGCAAGAAACGATCAGAATGGCCAGTAAAACTAAAACAGCACATAAAACCTTTACAATTTTTTAATGACTTATTTTCTCTCTGAAATAGGTCAATTGAATTAAAAATCAGTTGGGGTGTCTGAGGTTTTGCGCATTTAACGTTACACGTTGTATACTGAAAGCGCTACGGTAAACATGGCCATATTACTTTGAGGATCAAAATATCGATTATTTATTGATAGAGAAAGACAGGTCCAAAGGCTTCTGGAAGGACCGATGCTCATTAGCAACGCACAGAAATGTGTGGAATAGGGCCAGGGCGGCATTTTTGTCGTTGAGTGAGACACTCCAGGCTAGAAAGGAGACTAAACAGAAATTACTAGTTTTGGATACTTCAATTCCTTTGAACTGTGCTGTGCATAAAGTTCAATAAATTAGCATATTTAGCCTATCATGTTACCACTGCTGTGCGGGGGCACATGCCTTGTCTCTTCGAGATGGATTGGGCTGTAATCTACCAAGCGGGCCTAGTGCGGGGTGGTAGAGTCACATGTCTTCTTGGTTCTAGGACATGCAGGTTTCCTCACAAGGTTTTCCTTCACCGTTTTGACAACAGTGGTGATGAAACTATTTACACAAAGTAAAACGCTCTGCTGTCGGAGCCGTTACCACTGGGAGTTTCGAATTTAAAAGAGAGTATTTTTTCCATGTTGCAACGTTTCTTTGGAAACCCTTTCTGTTCTTGACAATAACAACATCAGAGTCATGCCCTTCCATACAAAATAATAAGCCACACAATAACGAGTCATGCTCCAACAATGAACACGTGTATTTAGAGTTTTCACCGAAGTGTGCACAAAACAGGTGTGATTATGCCTCATAATTACCTAACGGTGACAAACTAAACAAAGGGAAGTTAGCTACGAGTATTACTATCATTGCTTACCACTACGCTCTCGTCATCACATTCTAGCATATTTTAAGTCACAAGTGCAATACATACGATGTAAAATTGCATTGCATAGCGTTGCTGTTGCACGGAAGATATTTCTAGAGGACTTGGCATAATGCAGGGAAAGGGAAGCTGATCTTAACACTAATATTAACATACTATTATGAAAACTAAACTTTTATCAGCCTAGGGTATTTAGGAACTCGCATGTGTATACACAATATGTATATCAATTATGCAAAAAAAATCAGCTGTTCCCTACATTTATGTTCGCATAAATCTCCAAAATGTAGGGAACAGCTGATTTTTTTTTCGCGATTTCTGTTTTGGACCCATAGTAAAAGTTGTTCATAACAATGAGTACAGAGTCCCCTTATGAGGATGTGCGTTATTCATGTTACAACTTGTATACAACGTGCAACGTTAAATGCGCAAAACCTAAAAATAGTTTGATCAGAATAACGAGCAGAATTAATTGAACCACTTTTTAATATAGGTCACATTTTTCAAAAACTCTTCATTAAAAACGTTGCCGTGTCTATTTATTAATAGGTCACGCAAGCCAATGTCAGCGCGGCGCAGCGGCGCGGTCACGACTCCTCCCTCGGTAAAGCGTCGTCGCAGACGCAAGAAACGATCAGAATGGCCAGTAAAACTAAAACAGCACATAAAACCTTTACAATTTTTTTAATGACTTATTTTCTCTCTGAAATAGGTCAATTGAATTAAAAATCAGTTGTGATGTCTGAGGTTTTGCGCATTTAACGTTACACGTTGTATACACATGCATAGTTTGGAAATCTTCTGTTGATCTCTCCTCTCCCCGGCAATGACTACCGGCTCGCCTCCTATTCATCATGATCACCCCAGCTTTTACTATAATAGTTACCTGCGCTCTCCTCGTCATCACATTTACGCATATTTTCACATGAGTTACACATACGACTGGAAATTGTTACGCATTGCTTAGTTACGAACGGAAGATATATGTATTTCTAGAGGACTTGCATATTGCATATAATTATATATATAATCACATGCTTAACTATTTTGAAATTGGCCGGATTCTAGATTTTTCACCATCCCATTCTGACTATTTCAGACTGGAATCACCCACTGCTGGGTATCTACGTATAGTTTTTTATTGTATTTCTTGGTATATTGGCGTTGCTAGCTGACATATGGCAGATAATTGAATTTAGTGTCCTGTGTCTTGTAATGTTAATTGCTTTGCATACCTTGTATTGTATTCAGTCAAGTATTTTCTAACTGAACAGACAGCTGTGCTGCTGGGGAGTTTGTTGCGCCACTTCTTCTTCCCAGCGAAAGCACTAGGAAGTGGTGAAGGGCGGGCGTTTTGGGGGACTGTCTTTTGTAATTTTGAAGTTCGAAAAGTGCTGATTCTCAGCCTAGTTTGAATAAATGACTTTTGATTTTGATTTTGAAACCTCCATTCTCTTCGGCCAAATCTACTTTCCTGTTCTGTGCTTTCCTCGCCCCTACTACATGTGCCTTGGGACACAAAGCTGTCGAAATTACATAAATACATATAGGTTTATTTATTCTGTAGACAACCTAATGAATGAATGAACCCACGCGAATATGGAATGTTCAAAAAAATCCGTATCATTCGATTAGAGGCTAATCCGTGCTGCTGGTCCGTGGTTGTTATTTTGGGTCACAACTTTACAAGCCCAAAAAAGGTTTACAATAAAAAAGGTCGAGCTTAAGTATTGGATAATATCAGATATCACTGATTATAAACCTAACGGAGGAGCAGAGGACTTCTCTCTTGTTTCATTCGATACTTAAAATACAGTCGCAACTGGTTAGACTGGTTGTAGACCCAACAATAATGTTTGTTGGAACTTGGGATAGCGCTAGGATTATTGAGATGCTAAATGATTATTTTTGTGTTAGACTCGATGTTGTTTGCGTAGAAACGTAATATTACGCACGTATTCTTTGGAAGGGTAGGTAGTAGTTTGGTTTCATCCACATTTGGGCGGTTATATTACAATTACTCTAATATCGCGAACATTTTGCAACTAGCACAATCCAGACTTGAACAGACAGAAGAATTTGTAAAAGTAAAATCCCAACAACATTTTGCCACACCCGGAAACCGAACCAAGAACCCTAGTGCAAGATCTAGTGATTAACGAGGCAAAGAGGCATTGGTGCGTAAAAACTTCGGTATTCAACCGAAGACCACCCGAAATTATCCCTGAATTCTAATCTCTTATCAGCGCGTCTTACTGGCCTCTGACATTCCCACCAACTACAGACATATCTTTAATTAGAAATACCCACATCACTTTTTAAAAGTAACGGTTTGATGACTTTGATGGTTTCCATCCTACACGAAGCTACACAATGGCTTCGCTGGAGTTAATTGATTACAATCAAAGCTTGGTATCAATATGTTTGGCCCACATTGTATTGCGACACTGCGGTAATGAATCAGCGTCATTGAGCAGACAATTTGCATTTATTGGTGCTATCTTCTTAAATTAATGGTTCGTTACGTTTTCGGGCACACTTCGTTCGCGTGCTCTGTAGTTAAACATGTCAAGGATTCGAGATTCCTTTGCTTGTTTTTTTAAGCCTGCATTATACAGGCTGAATTGTGATGTATCACTACCGTTTTCGGAAAACATCGTGAGGAAACCAGCATGTCCTAGAACCAAAACTTCGAAGGAAATGTGCCACCTTCCAATCGGCACCGGACTCGCGTGATGGATTATGGCTCGCTCCCTCTCACAGAGAGGAGGCCTGTGTCACAGCAATGGGAAGGTTTTAGGTTGATTAAATACTACTCAGTACCATTTTCATATCGCCTCTTTGCAACAACAACGTGGCATCGTTAAAAATAGCAGTTTTCGAAATATCACGTTGTCATTGTAAAGAGGCGATATAGCATCTATCAGATTCACGATTGGGATCTGCCAGCCTATTCGCAACAAGCTCACTTTGAGCTCACTTCAGCTATGTTTTCACGGTGGCATATTTACACAATAGTCTGACTGATGCTCGGGATTGACTCTATTGTCACAGCTCACGACACCTAAGTTTTCACGGTGAGATTTTAATAATATACATCAGCTGTGGTAAACCTCGGCAAGGCGTTTTAGCGAGTTTTTTATTTTTAGTTTGTAACTATTTTTTTTTTTTTGTAGCAATTGATAACTTGTTTTTCTTAGGTACCAATTACGATGCAATGTGGCATCAGTTTTGCTGGAGGTAGGTTGAGATTGGAAGGCGGTTAAAGCCGTGTGGGCCCGATGACGAATACCTTTCAATTCTCGTGGGTTTCAAACGAGATGTCGGCAGCTTTCAGCTTTCACTGTCAAGATTTTGAGTCTTACCGACATAACGACAAGGTATTCAATAGGTAAAGCCCAGAAGAGGACTACTAGTAGGTATCTCATTTGGCATCATCTTGTATACAGGGTGGCAGGAACATCGACATCGACAGGGAAATTTATCGCAAGTTATTAAAAAAAAAATCTGTTGCTTATGTTTTGACCGCAAAGGTATTGCACTTTTGGAAACATTTTTTTTTTAGGAAGAAAAAAGAAGATGGCTTTAAGAGCTGGAGAAAACAAATTACCAGTAGTCCACTTTAGCCCTGGATCAAAAGAGCTGGAAGTTATGGGGAGAGGACTTTGGCCAGCAGTAGGATGATGCAGGCTTAACAATAACAGAAAACGACGATAGTTTAGTATATGCGAAACCCGAATCACGTGTCTAGTATTTTTATCTAAATAATCTATGTACAAAATTTCAAAACTGTCTCATAAAAAATCACGAAGTTAGCTTGTTATGTTACCTGCTTGTCCGTATAAAAAGATGGTTACCACTTATCACGCGCCGCCGGCCGACCGGCCGTGACCTGTGTTGTGCGCATTTTTTGCTGATAAAGAAAGGAAGGAAGGAAGCTGGGGTAGACTGGATGCGGAAGGCGGAGGATAGGGTATTGTGGCGCAGTTTGGGAGAGGCCTATGTCCAGCAGTGGACTGCGATCAACTCAGCCTGTTGATTGATTGATTGATTGAAAACTAATGTTGTATTTATAGTCTCAATGCAGGGGTCTCTAGAATCATGTATTGAATCCAAGGTAAAAGGTTGCGCGTCGATTCCCTGCCACCTTGTATTATGGCCTAAGGTCAGACTTGCAGGATGGTGATACTACAATATACCTAATAGACGTAGAAAATTGTATTTTTCGTGAGACAACCTGGAGATTGTGGCGCCGCTAAAGCTGGTTTTCTCAAGGTGTTTCATTGGCTGGTTGCAATGTCTAATTAACACGAACCTTGTAGATCTGCCGCGTTTCTTTGAAAGCTCTACTACCTTAATAAAATTGAAATGTCTATTTGTGATTTCAAAATAACAGCTTTTTCATCATCTGCCTAGCCTTTTCCCAACTATGTTGGGGTCGGCTTCCAGTCTAACCAGATGCAGCTGAATACCAGTATTTTACATGGAGCAACTGCCTATCTGACCTCCACAACCCAGTTACTGGGTAATACGATACGCCTTGGTAAGACTGGTAGTCAGAGTTTCGGGCCCCTGACTACCCGTAACGACTGTCAAAGATCCACGAATGACAGCCGGCGGGACCAATGGTTGAACGTGCTTTCCGAGGCACGGAGGAGTCTCAGTATCTAAAGATGGTCACCCATCCACAGACCAACCGCGGCAAGCGTAACTTAACCTGATCGATCGACCTGTGCGGCTGTTATTATTTAGCCACGGGCCCCTCGAGCTTTTTACTAAATGCAAATGAAAGTACGGTGCATAGAACAAAAAACAAAAAAAAAAACATATTATTTAATCTTGTCTATTTGTTTGTTCCGGATAATCTGCGAAACGGCTGGACCGATTTTGACGGGACTTTCACTGGCAGATAGCTGATGTTATAAGTAGTAACATTGCCTACTTTTTGTCCCGGGAAAACGTTCCTGGGGAATAATTTCCGACATCCACGTGGACGATGGCGCGGACAGCAGTTGATATTGTTAAAAGATTCAGCTAGTTTATTAAGGAAGTTACCATCCTCAAATAACTTTCTACCTTGTCCTGTCTCCATGAGTAATTTTAAGCAGGAAACAAATCCCATAAATAAGTTTTTTGCTCATCAAGTTTCGAAGTCGCCTGTTGACCCAGAACTTGACAGTTCGCTAAAATATTGCCTGAGGTAATCTTTTACGCCTAATTTATGATTAAAACGGTAAATTATATTGATCAGGTACCTACCTTCCTTGGTAGGTGTGGCTACGAATCTTTCGAAAGAAGTCAGCTAGGTACTTAGTTGTAAATCTTTTTTTTTTATTATTATTACCAACACACAAGCTTTTATTGGGTAATTTCGTATCTAGCAGGATAATCAAAATATTTTATGGATTAATTAAAATTGTCCTATTGGTTCAGTAATCGCAACCGCAAATGCTGAGCGCGGGGTCCTGGGTTCGATCTCCGGGTCGGCAATGCTAACCTATTGGGCTTTAGAAAGTTTTCAGTTTCCGGATTTAGTCTATTACCGAAGAATTACATAAATGGCGATTTGTGTGTGTCAGCACTTTTAAGTACCAACTCTTATTAAACCCTATTTTACATACTATTGTGTAGAATCAAGTTTTGCTAGCTAAGCAGACCGCCGAGCTCCTGGGGAGTTTGTTGCGCCACTTCGTCCAAGATAGAGCACTAGGATGTAGTAGGGTGGGCTCTTGAGGTACTGTCATAATTATGTAATTTTGACGTTCCAAAACTTCTGATTCTCAGCCTAGTTTAAATAATTGACTTCATTTTGATTCTATCGGAAATGCAGGCGTAATATTATGTTATGTAAAATGATATTTATAATCCGTACAACATTCCAGGTAGGTAGACCTACCTACCTACTAACCTAGGTACACAGATGGGATTCCGCACAATCATGATTTCAGGCGGTCGATTCTGTAAAAATCTCACTGCGAAATCATAAGTGAAGTGAGCTTGAAGTGAGCAGTGTCAATGGTGTTAATCCCTAATGACAGCTCACTTCCCGCTCACTTCACCTAAGTTCTCACGGTGAGATTTTTACAGAATAGTACTGCTGGTAAGTAGGTAAATAGCTTGACTAATGATAGGTTTGTAGTTACATACGATTATTACAACCTTGTGTCCTCTTGTATGAAAATTAACAATTATACAGGTAGGTAATTAATATCGAACGGAATAAGTTAATTGAATAATTGCACAGCAGAGCAAATTGGTATTTATAATTTAATTAAGTAGGTAGTCAGGTTACTTTAAATACAGGTGTCCCAGTAAAATATTTCACCTGCAGCTTTATTTACGCAAGTTACACAGCTAGCCTAGGGACAACTATGTAGGTACCTATATTATCAACTACAGGTTGGGCAATCACAAAACAGCGTAGGCTAAACACCATAAACGAAACTTCTTGCACGAAGGCATAATACCGCGAATTTCGCAACACCAACCCAACACCGCCGTTGCCGGAGCAAAGCGTGTTCTTAAAAAAAAAAACTTTAAAAACTTGCCCAACTTTCTTCGCAATGTACAAGCATAAATAAAAAAGCGCATCACGGCATCACCAAAACTGACTCGACGACCGAAAAAATAAAGTTGTAAGTTACGAAACAAGAAGTAAAACTTTTTTCTTACCATAAACGTTAAGTAGGTGAAGTCGTAACAATATTCACGTTCCAATACAAGCGAACGAAACCCATTCTCGTCCAGGCTTTCCAGTTTAGAACATTGTTTAATTCATCACTTTTTGTTCCGAACGCGCAGTGTAACTTGTCCCGATCACTGTTTATTATTATTTGTTGACACAAAACGAGGTTATTGCCGCTTGCTCCAACATCTGGACCTCAGTCGGCAGAGATTTCACTAGACGCAGTAACTAACAAGTTTTATTTTAGTTCAAACGAAACTTTAGAGGGAAACGAATAAGATCACAGTTCTTAACAAGGATTAAAACACTATCAGGTAAACGGTGGGCATAGAAGCAAGTGGTCGTCTGTATACGAAATAAAAAAAAAAACAAAAGTTTACAACACCGCACACAACTTCCACGTTCAGCGCCGCGTCACAGTGTGAGTGAATGGAGATACAAACAATATGCAACGCACGCCGACGCCGACGCGTGCTCGCGCTCAGTCTCAGGTAAGTATTGCCAGTATGCTAATGACAATTTACCAATTATTTAATTTTTTTTTTTTTTTAGTAAACAAACAATACCTAAAGTTCGTTTTTGAATCCCAGAGACTAATCTGACAGGTGTAATGTCAAACTTTTATACTAAAAAAACGCAAACACAAAAGACTCAAGTGTCAGATTAGTTTCTGGGATTTAGAAATGAATTGTACAGATAGACGAATATATATATTTTTTTTTAATTTACGACTTCTTCAAAGCTTTTTTATGAAATAAGAGAAGGTAATATAAATTATTACTATCTTTTGATTTTTTTTTTTGTATGTTATCTAAACTGAAACAAAAATAATTACGACAATAATTAAATATAACATTATATTCAGATTTCAGAATGTCAAAATGCCAATCTTACTCGCGTTTGCATTTGGATAGTTAGATTAAATTATATTAATTTTCCATTCGAAGTTTTCCGCCATTATGTCCAGTTTTATAGTAGTCTATTACTCTTCAACCAGATAACACACGCTTTCAGATCAAAATGGAATGACAGCCCGGATATTATTATTTTCCACAATCACCTGCTGCAAATTTTGTATAATAGAAGTTCTTGAATTTCTTCAACTGTTGTTTTTTTTTTTTTTTTTTTGTACGACTCACATTTAAAAAAGTTTTAATTAATTATGTACTTAATAATTTTCAAAAACCACCACCACTCCACACTCAAACCCATAACATAAGCAAAGCCTCATTCCCTGGCAACACAAACACCCAGCGTACGAAGCAGCACACTCACACTTTGAATGCTGCCCGCTGATTGGCGAAGAAGTTGTCGAACGTTTGCCTCCGCCCGCGCAGCAACGTCCTTGCGCGCACGGGCCACCGACCGCGGTTGCTTGCTCCAAGCTATGCTTACTTCAAACTTAGCAGGTAGATACAACCTTATACTTATATCATAACTTATTCCACTGAGCTTTACCACAATATCTGCTTGAAACTTAAGAAATTACTCTTTAATAATAATGTTACACTTTATATGAGTTCTTAAATTGTAAGCAAGTTCAAAATAATCAACTTATCGTAACTAAGGTATTTTTTTATCACAATGATCAATATCGCAATAGTAATCATTGTATGTAATTTTATTTTAAGATACTTTTTGATCAAAATGGTTGCTATTGAGTAATAATAAATTATTTAAGTGATTGAGTTGAATGGCGTGCGATAGGAGAGGCATATGGCCTATATGACTGCTGTACGCTAATGATGATGAGTAATAATAAGGTTTTTTTTCATTTGTAATTGTTATTTTAATTGAATTCTGACACTAGTAGGTAAGTTGGCAAAATATATGGAACTACTAGCTGCGTCCCGCGGTTTCACCCGCATAAGTCTCGATCCCATAGGAATATCGGGATAAAAAGTATTACATGTGTTAATCCTGGTTATAACCTATCTGTGTGCCAAATTTCATCCAGATAGGTTCAGCCGTTTGAGCGTGAAGAAGTAACAAATATACACACACACACACTCACAAACCTTCGCCTTTAGTGTGATAGTGTGATACGTTATAAGTATTGAAAATATTTTATGTAAGTACCGTATTTTATGCAAATAAAGATAAAAATCTATTAAATTCTATTCTATTGAGCTTTACCACAAAGTCTGTCAGCCGTGCGATTCTGTAACCATCTCACCGTGAAAGCTTGGGTGAAGTGAGCGTAGAGTGAGCTGTCATTCGCTAGGGATTAACACTATTAAGTGTTCACTTCGCTTATGATTTCACGGTGAAATTTTTACAGAATCGACCGGCTGTTCTCGCTATGTAATAGGTATAAATTGTGCTACTTTACAAGAGGAGTTGTAGATGATTGTAAAGTTCATGAATATTTATTATGTACGAGAACAAGACATTTATCATACAAGTTCTGGGAAGTAAGCTTGTGTTCAAAGCTCCGAGCTACCTAAAACCCATACGTGTGCTCAGAAACACTTGCTGATTTTCCTCCAAACTTATTTTTACCTTATTTTCTTTCTTTTCTTTACCACCTAGTTGTCGTTGGTCTGGGGGTAGCAAGTGCTACTGCTTAGTACAAGGTCCTATGTTCGATTCCTAGCTCCCTTAGAATAGAATAGAATAGAATACTCTTTATTATTTACACCATATAAATTACAGACATAAATCAGTGGTCTCGAACCTACCGATTTTTCGGTATTTCTACCGAAATGCGCTCACATAAATTAGTCTGTAAGTTTATTTTTTTAATAAATAAACGAATTTCATTGAACATTGTATTTTTTTGTCAAATACCTACCGATCTACTGATCTCACTCTACGACGTTCGAGACCACTGACATAAATATAGAAATTTTACAAAAGGTGACACAATGGGCGGTCTTATCGCTAAGAGCGATCTTTTGAAGACAACCTTTGGATGGATTGAAAAGGGATGGAGAGACAAATACTGTAGGTAGTCTGTGGTGTACCATTTACATGATAAAATGAATACATACATAAAGTATATTATACTAATCTAAATAAATCAACTGTCAAAAAATTTCCTAGAGATCGGTAACAATAGAAAAACTAATTGTCTCATTGGTTGCAGTTGAGCTAATTGTTCGAAAAATTTGTCTGCTCAGTGACGTAAATAACGCAATGAATATTGTTGAACTGTCAAAATGAAAGCCATTGCTACTGATGGTTCCGCCAATGAACAATTACCCCGCTGGTCACAGTTTTACCTATTGGATTTTTCTACCGGAGTTGATGGCAATATTAGGTATAGGCTCGCCCCCTATTACATGGCACTTTAACATAACTGGTGAAATGTGTGTGTACAGACGCCAGCACATCAAGCTACTACGATATAAGTATACAACCTGTCTATCTTTAATAGATTTTCAACTTTATCGCTGAAGCATTAGGTTCAAAGTTGATTGGGGAAATTTGACAGTTTCGGGTATCTTGAAATGCTGGCGTCTGTACTATAGGTACACCTCTGCCACCCTTCGGGGATTATAAGCGTGATGTTACTTTATATTTATTTTTAAAACAAAAATAACTTTTAACCTTGTTTATGATATGGGCTAATTGTTCACCGACCGAAAAATTTTACTAGTAGAATAAAATTGACGTCTGGCAGATTTTGTATGGAAGAATTGTCAACAATTCAAAGCTAATCTTCAGATAAAACTATGTGGCTTTGGAAAAATCAGCCCTAAATAAAAGTAATTTACTGTTACGTATATAGAATATGTCAAAGACCAAGTTTATGACGAACAGCGTGCATCGCAGGATCACCGTGGCGGTTGGGGAGATTAAATATGTCGATGAGTATCTCTATCTTGGTCAAATAGTCTCTTTCCAGACAAGACAAAACAAAGAAGTTGCAAGACGCACCGAAAATGCCTGGAAGAGCTATTGGGCCATGAAACATCCAATGAAGGGCGATCTTCCACTATCCCTCAACAGAAGACCCATCGACATGTGTATTCTTCCCAACGTCACGTATAGTTCTCAAACATGGTCTTTGACAATTCAGCAGAGGCCCACGCTCGAGGTTTGCCAGAGAGCTATGGAACAGAGTATTCTGGGTCTTAAACTTGTGGACCGGGTTAAGAATACAACAATCCGTCCCGTCACTAAAATAACTGATGTCACTCGGAAAGCTGCCACGTTTAAATGGAATTGGGCTGGACACATGTGCCGTATGTGAGACTATCAATGGGCCAAATATACGACCCAGTGGGTCCCGCTTAGTGGTAGACGACATCGCGGCAGGCCCAGAGTCCCAGACGGAGATGGCGGGATGAGCTGGACTCTTTTAGTAAAGATTGGTCCTTAGCAGCTCTGGACAGAGAGAGGTGGAAGGAAAGTAGGGAGGTCTTTGCCCAGCTGTGGGACATCAACGGCTCGTATTTTTTTTTTAATCTATGAAATTAATTACTTCGACATAACCTCAAGCATTCTTTATGTGGGTGGCAAGTACTCGCCAGATATAGGGTCACTTAAAAACTTATTTAGGGACCTTAATACCGACCTTAAATGCCGTAAATATGTAAATTAACATTGAGTCAAGTATACGGCCCTTATTTGATATGTTAATATTACATTATTTTGTACACGGCTACACAATCATCAAGTTGTACATTTTCAGTTCTGGCTGACCTCGCATTGTATAGGTTTCTCGTACAATCAGAAGTCAGCTTATACTGGTTATGCGTAGCTTGATGTGTAGCCGTGCGTACCTACGTAGGCCGTAGTAACCTTTTACGAATATTTTTGTAAACATTTTATAAATAAATATTGGAAACATAATCGTTAAGTATGTCAAATGAGATGTCGTCAAGGAAATTAAATTAATGTCTGCACGTTAAAAAAAACTTGTTCAAATAAATACTTATTCATTTTTCGACTCATTATCAGCATAATTTATCGTATCATAGTACCTAATGCTAGCTCGCCTCTCGTTCACGAAGTTGTGGTTTCAAATCCGGGCAAAGTACCATTGTGACTTTTTCAGTTCGTATGCTTTATATTTTTTTTTATATTCACTTGGTTTTTCGAGATATCGCCAAACGGTTAGTCAACTCTTCACGTAACCAGAGGATCGTCCTATTTTTGGCCAAAGAATTAGCATCGCCATACAACGTGGCAATGCTGTCAGCCTTTTGGGCACTGTTCCTGTTGACAGCGATGCGGACGAATTTTTTGATGCGCTATGATTCTTTTGCTTATTTTTTCATTCACATGGACGCCAGCACATCAAGCTACTACAATCTGTCTAATTTTCATAATAGATTTTCAACTTAATCGCTAAAGTATAAGGTTCAAAGTTAATTGGGAAAATTTGACAGTTTCGGATAGCTTGATGTGCTGACGTCTGTACATATTATTATTTTAAATGTTAGGTTATATTAAGTAAATATTATCTTGATTAATAAAACTATCACTTAGTAGATTCATATGTACTTTCTGGTTTTATCTTGGACATTACTGACATCGGTGAAGGAAAAACATCGTAAGTAAATTAAATCCTTTTCTTATTGTTTGTATTAAGATTAGATAAAGATGCTGACTATCGAGATGATAAACATTGTTTTGCGTAGGCGATCACATTCGTTTGCCGACTTGCACATCTTGCACCGTGTGTGTGTGTGTGTGTGTGTGTGTGTGTGTGTGTGTGTGTGTGTGTGTGTGTGTGTGTGTGTGTGTGTGTGTGTGTATGTGTGTGTGTGTGCAGAAAGATAACACTATTATTTATGTGCTACCATATGTGTTTGTGAATATAATATGAATATTGTCAGACTGCCTGGAGCGTTTTATTTTGCCTTGACATGTTATTATATCTCTTACGTATTAATTTAAAATATTAATTCGGATAGCATACGCTTAATGGCAAAAGTCTCGCCCCCTGTTATATGAATGGAAAATTACGTATTGGGGCAATGTGGGAGTGCTACACACTACTGTCTACCCTTCGGGGAATGCCCTGCGTGAGGATTTTTGATAATTTAGATAGCTGTTTTTAGGGTTCCGTAGTCAACAAGGTAACCCTTATAGTTTCGCCATGTCCGTCTGTCCGTCCATCCGTTCGTCCGCAGCTTAGCTCAGAGACTCTACGTACTAGAAAGCTATAATTAGGCATGGATATACATATTAATCACGCCAACAAAGTGGTAAAATAAAATCTAGAATATTTTTTTTTTAGGATACCTCCTTTACACGTAAAGTGGGGATGTTTGTTTTTCTCGTCTATCCCATAGTGTGGGGTATCGCTGGATAGCTCTTTCAAAAATATTGCAGGTTTGTGAAAACCATTTACAAGTTTACGAGTAATAGTCAACAACTTAAATTTCCAGTTGCAATGTATGGTTGAACATGATTTTCAGAAACATAGAGAACTGTTCAAAACAGCTCAGGATGTATGTTCACGAAGTCGGCGTGATCAATTCAGGCTGGTACTAGACGATATGCCTCGGTGTGTTAAATATAATAAAAATTGTGTGGCTATGTGTGTGCGTATATTCAATAAATTACCAAATACATTTAAAGACTTAAATTACAGACTTTTTAAAATTAAATTGTATAACTGGCTGAATGAACATAGTTTTTATAGTGTTAAAGATTTTCTCGAGCATAAACTATAATGTTGATACTTTCTATAATTTTGCATGCTTTAACATTAAGCAAAACATGTTTGGTCTCATATTGTATTGTAACATCTTTTAATACCGTGTTTTTTGCAAATAAATATTATTATTATTATTATTCAACTACAATGTTAAGTTTGTTCTTGGGATAAATTCATTCCAACTACGGAATCCTTACACATTGAAGGGTTCCGTAGTTGGAATGAATTTCACGGCCCGACACGCACTTGGCCGGTTTTTTTTTTTAGTTGCTTTTATAGTTAGCGTGTCAAAGGTTCTCACCTTTTTTCGCTGTCATTGGATTTATCTCTAAGACGTAGTCTCGTCAACTCCTGATGAAAGACATGGGTTGGCTTTAGGAAGAGCTACAATATTTTAAGAATAAATTTATCTCTCAAAGATATTTCCTTTCGTATTTTTTACAGACAAACGGTGAGCCCAAATAGCACAGAAATGGTGCCCGAAGACAGTGAGGTGGAGTCGAGGAGATGGCGGGACGAGGGATAGGTACCGTCAAAACTCAATCGCGAAAGCACCAAGCACCTGCCATCTAATCTCTTCACCACCCTTGGTTGACTGGTAGAGAATGCCTAAGGCATTAAGTCCGCCTTTGTACCTTTTGTGCGAAAAGTTTAAATAAATAAAGATGGAAGGAGACAGCGGAACCAGTGTGGCACCGCGCCGGCAGGACCCAACATGCTGCTGCGTCCAGCAATCCCGACGAAGATGCTGTACGTGTCCAGACTGCACCACTCCACGAAGATTGAGGAGATCGTGGAGTACCTGCGTATGAAGACCAACTGGACTTTGAGGGTCAAGAAGTTGGAGCCGCGTCACAATACGAACTTCATGTCGTTCGTGGTGCGTGTTCCGACACATCATCTCCAGAAGTTCCTCAAGGAAGAGTTCTGGCCGAAGGGTGTTGTGTATAGCCGATTTCTTGGCCGGCTACATGACACCAGTCAGTGAAACACGACGCCAACACTTCGTGTGCAGTAGTTTTAGTTTGTTATGTTGTAAGTATTTATAGTATTTTTAAGTTAAGTATATTATTTGTGATCATTTTTTATGTATTACTTTATAAGTATTCTTATGTTTGTAGTAGTATGTATTGTTTTTTATATGGGCCCCAGTTGCCTGAAATAAAGGAATAAATAAATAAATAAAAAACGAAAAACTATTTTACTTGCCTGTCTTCTTCTTCGTGTCGCTGATACGACTGTATTTTAAATCTTATTTTCCCAAAAAATTGCCACTTCCACGGCGTTGTCGGTGGCAACGCAGAGGTCACTTTGACACCATGTTTTGGGACACACAGGGCAGGATAGGAGGTGGAGAATGGTTTGTGACACATAGCTCCACAATCACACCCTACCGCCGTTCCTTCAAGGTAGCCCCACTTTACCAGGTTGATCTTACATCTTCCCATGTGTTCAGAGACTTCCAAGTGGACCACGGAAGGTCACACCCAGGGAAAAGCTCTTTTGGTGGTAGTTAGTTGCCTGTGATGTGACGTATTGTTCATCAAGCCTTGATCACATACAAAGACACCTTATTAGAATCACCCGCTCTGCCTGCTCTAGTTGAAAAGCACCTCATTTTATCTCATTTTTGCCTACAGCTGTAGGCAAAACGCATTACATATTCAAAGGCGTTTTCTATGTCACTAGTTTTGGTATTAATATTACACAAGGTCTAATGTAAATCATACCGTATTGTATGTGGGCTTAACCAAATGCGATGTTGCCCATCTTTGTTAACAATCTTCACTATGTTTAAGACACATTGAAGACGGCTTACCTATTAGTCGATTCGCACGAATTTATTCGCCCAGAATGGGCGAATCGTCACTTTTAAATACCTAACATTATTTTTTCTGGGCGACTGTTTGTAGGCGAGTCCGTAACTCTAGAAATATGTACTATGTAATTGGCACATGCAATGAAGTTAAGAAAACAGTACACGTTTTATAATATTTACTTTGCTCACCACCTTTTATCACTTCTGTGCGCTAGTGTCCATTTTTGTATACTTTATTGCATACATTCAAAATGTGCCAATTGCCTAATACATATTTCCGAAGTGGTCGACTCACCCAGTAGTTGTATTAAAAAAATAAGTTCAAAAACTAAAACACGACTAAGTACCTACTGAAAAATTAAAAAGCATGAAACAAGAAATTAATATTTTCATCTGAAATTGTTATGTTTAGACGCCAGCACATCAAGCTACCCGAAAATGTAAAACTTTTCCCAATCTATCTTAAACCTAATGCTTTGGCGATAAAGTTGAAAATCTATTAAAAAAATTTGACAGATTGTAGTAGGTTAATGTGCTGGCGTCTGTACAAACTATTTAATATTTATCGTCTATTAAATAAACAACTTACACGTAATATTTAAATATTTAATATTTTAATGTATTTAATACATATTCGTAGCGATGTTCAGAGGATAGCTGTGGGGTGGCCGTGGTAAAAAGTGACGATTCCCTCGTTTCGGGCGAGTAATTTCGTGCGAATCGACTAATAAGCCTTGAAAAGACGCCTTTTAACACCTGTGACGTTTTAATTATTTTATCACTTAAACAAGACTCATTAGTACCATGTCATGTTATCAATACCTACCTACCTATCAGATACCGAACAAGACTGCTTGGCTCCAAAATATGCAAGGCCGTAGCCTTCTTTCTTATCAGTCCAAAACGTTATCAGGCCGTCACAGTCCCCAAAATCTTCGATACACAAATTACGAAACCAAGGTCCCTCTTAGTAGGAGATAAGATACCGAGTGATATCAATCGGTGATGCCATCCATACTAAATAAATGCGAAAGTTTATCCCGTATTGGGATTTGCCCGGATCATATAAGTTTCAATTTTTCTCTCTTTGGGGAAGTAGGTACTTGGAGGTTAACATTTATGTCTGTTGTCTGTTACCTTGTCACATCTAAACGCCAATAGTTATGAAATTTGACAGATCGGTAGCCTGGGGCCTGGAGAAGGACATAGGCTACTTTTCATCCTGGATTTTTGCATTAAGTAAATATTACATACAAAATACGCGTAGGCGAAGTCGCGACTAACAGCTAGTACTTATACAAGCTGTAACTTAAATAACGCACAACCTCATAGGGGGTTTTTTCATTGTACTCATAATTATGAACAACTTTTACTATGGGACCAAACAAAAATCGCGAAAAAAAATCAGCGCTTCCATACATTTTGACGAGCTATGCGAACATAACTGTAGGGAACAGCTGATTTTATTTTCGCGATTTTAGGTTTGGCCCCATAGTAAAAGTTGTTCAAGGTTTTGCGTTATTTAAGTTAAAGTTTGTATACCTTAGCTCCAACCTTGCGTGTGATTTAGAACTCATACTCATTTACATTTTTAGTTTGTTTGTTTAGGTTTAAATGAGGTTTACGAAGTCGAGTTAACTAGCTCAACGGGTTATGCGTATTACGTAGTTTAAATAGAACAATATTTGAGAATTAGTGGAGTTAAGACCGTCTTTGCTTTGGATTGAACGGGTTTTATTATGTACTAGCTGCGCCCCGCAGTTTCACCTGCATAAGTCTCGATCCCGTGGGAGTAAAAATCAAAATAATATAATAATAATAATATTCCACAACTTTCACACAACGCCATCTAGTCCCAAACTAAGCAGAGCTTGTGCTATGAGTACTAGACAACTGATAAACATACATATATATTTCTGAATACATACATATTATAGATAAATTACACCCAGACAAAGAACAAATGATCGTGCTCATCACACAAACATTTGTCCTAGGTGGGAATCGAACCCACGACCTTGCGCATAGCAGCCAGGGCCACTGACCACTAGACCAACAGGCCTGTCAAAATCAAAAGTAATTTATTCAAACTTTTTTCTTTCTTTTTCTTTTTTTTTTAATTAGTCTGAGAATCAGCACTTTTCGAACGTCATTAAAAAAAACAGTCCCCTAAAACGCCTGCCCTTCACCACTTCCTAGTGCTTTCGCTGGGGAGAAGAAGTCGCGCAACAAACTCCCTAGCAGTAGCAGTATCGAAATAAAAAGTATACCGTGTCCTAATCCAGGTCATGGTTTACCCATTTGGCAAATTTCATCCAAATCCGCTCAGCCGTTTAGCGTGAAAGCGTAACAAACAAACATACAAAATCATCATACATCTTTACAATATTATATTAAGTTTAGATAATCTTAATCCCAGTAGCTAAAGAGCTTTTACAAGAATCCAAAAAGTTTTTGACAGTCATTTATTGCTGAAATATATATCATGGCTGAAATGTTAGCAGTGGATCTATCATTAATTTAACTGTTCCACGTAAATATCACTTCAAAATAAAGCCGCAAGCAAAGACCATCTCTCATAAATAATCACACAAATAACCTTTTAAATCATAATATCTAATGCACATAATAAATCATTTATAACACACATTAATTGTTTCAGATCACGCCATGCCACCGGAAGGTATATCAAGGTGTTGAAATTCCTAAGTGACAGTACGAACCATAACGGAATTCGATGCGCGTGGGCAGCTTGCTCGAACATGGGCACCGCGACGATATACTCGTACACTTGAGAAAAATGCGTATGAAATGTTGTCTTATTTTCTTCATTATTGTTTTTAAAGGGTAATGCTCGGCTATTTCAAGTCAGAGCATTAGCGTCGGGCATAATCGCTGTACCACCTACGACGTTTGAGATGTGATACAACCACCTGGTATTGTTGTTTATTCAGTTTATTTATTTATACAACGTGTAACGTTAAATACGCAAAACCTCAGACACCCCAACTGATTTTTAATTCAATTGACCTATTTCAGAGAGAAAATAAGTCATTACAAAAATTGTAAAGGTTTTATGTGCTGTTTTAGTTTTACTGGCCATTCTGATCGTTTCTTGCGTCTGCGACGACGCTTTAGCGAGGGAGGAGTCGTCACCGGGCCGCTGCGCCGCGCTGACATTGGCTTGCTTGACCTATTAATAAATAGACACGGCAATGGTTTTAATGAAGACTTTTTGAAAAATGTGACCTATATTAAAAAGTGGTTCAATTAATTCTGCTCGTTATTCTGATCGAACTATTTTCAGGTTTTGCCCATTTAACGTTACATTGTATACATGCTTTATATTACCAGCTATATAGACTTTGTATTAATTATACATCTCGCATGTCTGTAAATTCAAGGAAAGCAATTAAATAATTAATAATTATTTAATTACGTTTTTTTTTATTCTTTCTATATGGCTTTTATTGATGTTTGACGTCTTTGTTTCAGCTATCTTTTAGGCTAAAAGGTACAGACATCACATCAAACTACTCCAATCTGTCAAATTTCTTTAATAGATTTTCAACTTTATCACTAAAACATTAGGTTCAAAGTTGATTGGGAAAATTTGAGTTTCGGGTAGCTTGATAAATAAATAAATAAATAAATCCCTGGACATTTCACACAGCACCATTTGTCCCAAGCTAAGCAACCTAATGCTTGTGTTATGGTAACAAGATGGCTGATAAACTACTTATATACAATTTTTTTTTGTAAATACATACATATTATAGATAGAAAAACACCCAGACTCGGAACAAATACATGTAGGTCATACAAATATTTGTTCCGTGCGGGAATCGAACCCGCGACACGCAGCGCAGCAGTCAATCGCTTAACCACTGCGCCAACCGTGCCACATTGATGTTCTGGCGTCTGTCCTAACACGTTATTATGTATTAGCTACCATCCATGGCTTCGCCTGCGTGGTATGGTCGATAAAAAATAGCATAATTATGTCCCTTTCGTGAAAAAAATATCAGTTTGATAACCTGTACCACGCCTCAATTTTGGTTACACCCCTCTGAAACACATTGTATACTTTCGTAAGCTGTTATTTTGACAGTAGAAACATAGACACTTAAATTTTATTGAAATGAAAACTTCTTTAGCATCGTTGTGATTTGAAACTCAATGAAACGAAAAAGTAAAAAGTGACAGTAAAAAGAGATAATAAACACATAATTACATCTATAATAGGATTTAACGTGCGAGAGAAGGCATTATACACCGTTTCTTATATTTGTGATCTCCTCTTTGTGCGCTGTCCGTCTTCATACGTTCGGGAATATTCGTAAGTCTTCGTAGATTGTCGGGACTGCTCTGGGTGCCTTCAAGAAGAAACCTAATAACATTTTTGAAGGTTTCACTTCTATCGCGTGTGAACTGCACACATATTTTTTTTATTATTAAATGTGTATAGATTATTACTTATTTGTTACTTTTAATAATAGTTTTAATTATAACTGTAGAAAGTTTAGTATTCAATGGAAATCAACTTTCCTTCTGAGAAAACTACACACAAAAGATTTCAGACAAAAGATTTTATGTTTATAGCAAGTTTATTACTTTGATAGCAGTAATTAGCCATAAATATTCGTAGGCCTTTGCAAAACGACTGCCTAGTAAGCTATATGCGGAATCAATCAAAAAGTCTTTTATTAAAACGGCTGAGAATCAGCACTTTTCGAACGTCAAAATTACAAAAGACAGTCCCCCAAAACGCCCGCCCTTCACCACTTCCTAGTGCTTTCGCTGGGAAGAAGAAGTGGCGCAACAAACTCCCCGGCAGCACAGCTGTCTGTTCAGTTAGAAAATTCTTGGTTGAATACAATACAAGGTGTGCAAAGTAATTAACATTATAAGACACAGAACACTAAATTAAATTATTTGCCATAAGTCAGCTAACCACGCCAATATACCAACAAATACAATAAAAACTATACGTTCTCAAGCAAAAAATAATAAATCAAAATTAAAAATGTAAACAAAAATTTACTATCTAAATAAAAGCCTCCAGGTATAAAGGGTGTGACCGCTTACAAATTTATGCAATGCTGGGTTCTGTTCACATAGCTGTCACTCGATGTCACAAATGTTAAACTAGGACCATCGAAGGAAACTAAATAAATCAGTTATTACTAATGACAACAATAAAACCATGGTCAGCAAGACGACCAGTCAAGAATGAAGAGACAGCTTCCTCGAGTGGTGGCGTTGCAAAGAATAATGCTTAAAATTACCTAACATAATATGTGAGTGTAAACAATGTACGACTAAATAATATAATAAATAAATAATAATAAATAACACCTGTCAACACGAATTTTGACTTTGATAAGAGATATGAAATTTCGGTAGATTTATTGATAGTTAGACAAAAAATATATACAACATTATTTTTAGTACATGGCAAACCCGAAACACGTGTCTAGTATTTTTATATAAAGAACTTATGTACAAAATTTCAAAACTGTATCATAAAAAATCACAAAGCTATAAGCTTGTTATGTTACCTGATTGTCCGTAGGTACAAAAAGTTAGTTGCCACTTAACACGCGCCACCGGCCGACCGGCTGTGACCTGTGTTGTGCGCATATGATTGCGGAAATGTACTTAGTGTCGCTCGGCGTCCAACTTGTTACCATTTTTAAATATATTTGGGACAAAATACAACATGGTGTAAAAACTATTGGAATCGATTCAGTTACTTATTCTGAACAAACTACTATATTCAGGTTTGCAGTATACTAAAAATAATGTTTTAATCAATTGCAAACAAGTATATCGACGCATGATCCAGAGATAACGGGCCCCCACTTACGAGTTGTAAGTCGTGGGCTCGAATCCAGGCAGGCGCTTTATATCATCACCACTGCTCTCAAAACGGTGAAGAGAAAAAAAAATCGTGAGGAAACCGGCATGTCCTAGAACTAAAAATTCGAAGACATGTGACATCCGCCAACCCGCACGAGGCCCGCGTGTTGGATTAGGGCAATGATGCGTCATTGGATTAGGGCATATTCCCTCTCACAGAGAGGAGGCCTGTGTCACAGCTGTGGGAAATTTATAGACTGATTATGCTATATAGACAGCCTCGTAGGTCACAAGGATTTAAACTCAACGTACAAGCCGACCTATTCTGTAAAATTCTCACCGTGGAAACTTAGCTGAAGTGCGCTTGAAGTGAACTGTCATAACGTCTGATTAGGGATTGACAGTTCACTTCAAGCTTACTCCTATTTACCTCTTCGCAATATATACAGCCACGCCACGCATGCTTGTATTTATTTATAAACTCGCCTCGCATCGCCACAAAGCCTTACTGAAATACTATCGCAATTCGCAACCGTATTTCTGCCATGCCACTAACATAACAAAGGCTACTTTTATACGATCTTACGTCTCAAGGACCAACCCGATGTGGTCCGATAAAATAAAAACTTTCGACCTACGTAAACCGCACTTTGTTGACATAATATTTTATTGTACTTTACGAGGCAGGGCGCATTGCCCCGATTGTTACATACACGGACTTTATGAGCTTAATTTTGTCACTGTTTATATCATTATTACACTAAATTGTTTCTTTTTATTCATTTTTAAACGTTAAATCGTGAACTTTAAGTGAATTATTTTGCAATTAACTTTCTAGTTTGCAGGGTTGAATAAGTTGTCGCTGAAAGGTTAACGTAGCTAAATGGTGCTTTTGAACTTAACAGACGTTAACCAATATGTAGCAGTTCGTATTCCGTCTTTGGTCGTAGGTAAGTAATCCATTGCCTATTTCTTCAAAGTTGTATAAAATGATTCGATCATCTGTCAACAGCATCAAGCTAACCTCTGATTTTTAATTTGCTTGATTAAAATGACAGATACGATCGACCTTTTTTTGTTAATATAACATTATACTCGTATTAGGTGTCATTTTGATCTAACAATTGTAGCATAAACGCCGTCTTCAATTTTTCAGGTCTTTTGGCAACATTTTTTTTTTTTAGACGTCTCAAAAAGCCTGACAGACACTCATTTTCGAATATAAACTCTGTGGTTAAATTAACCATTTACGCACTTATGAAGGTTATTTATTATGTTTTTGTTACCTTACAAAGTAACATGTGGCTTTGCTACATAAAAAAAAAATGGCGCACAGCGCAAGTCAAGCAAAATAAAGAAAAAAAAAATGAAATCACAATGGGCAACCTTGATACAGCCAGGTGGGACCCGATTCTAATGTTAACCTACCTGGAACTGTCTAAATTCGAATTTGGAATAAAAAGAACTTTACACCCACGCAGCCATAAAATGCCATCCGAAAAATTCATGTTGAAGGAAGTTGCGAAACATTAAAAAAAATATTATACTTTCTTTTGCATCTATGCGATATCGATTTTATAGCTTTTTTACCCACGGTGATCTTAAAATAGAAGAATTATTGTTTCTTACTATCTTGAACGATATTGGTTATGTAAGCGGTCCCCGGAAAGGTTAAAATTCTCAAGTGGATTTTGGAAGTTCGTAGAACTACGCCACAAATCAAAGATTTAAGTAGGCGTTAAAAAAATATGTAAGAGATGATTGATTCTTGTATCTGAGAATAAAGCTTGTTGGGCTTTTAGATAACGGGAATCTAAAATACAAGCAATAATACACGGAGAAATAACTTTTACACAATTCAACAAATGTTGTGTGGTGGCTTAGCGGCTGACTAACCAGACGAATGTAGGTAAGTAAGTACCTAATTCATCCGTTATCAACGTCAGCTGGATATTATACTTTTTAATTTGTATACTTACTTTATCTATGTGCATATAGGCGTATCTCCGTTACCAGGAACTGCAAACATCATAGTACAACATAAACAATGATCTCACCTACAGCCACATTACGGCACATTTATCTTGCGCTGACGCAGATACACACACCGCGGTCTCTTGCACTTATCTCGACAACCGGTAGGTTGCAAATATATCGGTAGGAACCACCCGTAACATGTATGTTGAAAAGCAGCATCTTACATGCCACGACGTGGGAGGCTGTATGAACTATGAAAACTTATTGACAAAGACCTCACTGAACTTTATCCTTGAGTTTTCTCTTTTATTGATCTAAAAATCACGATCAAAGTAACATTTACCTGAGATTTTTACTTCTTTTCACCAACGTGTTTAATAGGAGAAATGAAACGAAATGTAGGTTTACGTACTATAGGTACTTCTCTGCCCAACCCTTTGGAATAATAAGGCGTGATGTATGTGTTAATAGGTTGGCAACCTCCAATCACAAACAAATTGCGTATTGCCAAACCTTTGTAAAAGACAAATTGTAGCAAACTTTCTATGCACATAGTTTTTGCCGCAAAGAGAAAAGTTTCAATAAAAACTTTCAATGGCGGAAGACAGGGGCAAATAACATTTTGATGTAAATAAAAAACTAGTCGAAAATGGCAAGACAACAGTAGGTAGCTATTTAAGCTATAATTATTTAGAGTTCAACTTTCAGTTTCTTATATTTCTTGTTAATGAATTGATTGACTAGATATTTTTTTGTTATTCACAAAAAAATCCGTTCAAGAGTGAGTCGGACTCGCGCACCGAGGGTTCCGTAACATCATAAATAAATATTTTGGATGTGTTGCTTTACGTACAGTCCTTCAAAAGTAGGATAGACGGACAGGCAGACAGTTGGGTTGGTGGACAGGCGGACAGTGCTTTACTATTATATCTTTATTGTTAATTTACAAATCTTAGCCACAACTGCTTATGGTGGTGGTATTATTTTTATATTATATTTATTAATTTAACTACCGGGAGCCTACTAAGAGCTTCATTCGTATAGGTACAAAAATAGTTCTGTGCCCAGAAAAAACTACAACTGTGCTTCACCAAAAGCAACCTGCGAGTGGGTAGGAAGGAGGACATTTTGGTTGTGAAACGTTAAATGTTTTTAAATTTTTCATCGGTGAGGCCTATTTTCGTCAGAGAATTTTAACACTGCGTTGTAAAACATTTCAGATTTAGGTCAGCGCCACCTCTTGACCGACAGTGGAACTAATGTAAATGTAGAGACATCGTTTTATTTTTCCTGTAATATTTACATAAACTACTATCACATAAAATAATGTCAGATTTTTCTCTAAGCAAACTGGAGATAAGGGGGGACGGTATTTTTTTACGTTTTTCATCAAAAGTCGAAAACTACGCGGCCTAAAAAAAAGAAAAAGGTTTGTGAATGTGCAAATAGCACTCTTTCATATGAGACCCCACATGCCCTAAAAGCCCCATTTTGAATTTTTAAGACCCCCTTTCAGTCCCTGTTGCAAAAGAAAAATATTTCTTTTTTATTTGCAAAATGGTTGGGCAAACGTCATCTAAAACTATTCCAAATTTCAAGCTGATAGCGATATATAAGATAATGATAGCGTTAGAGTTGTTTTTGAGATATCCAGCTGACACAGACGGACAGACAGAAAAACTGAATCGCACCATAAGGGTTCCGTTTTACCATTTTGCTACGGAACTGTAAAAACCAATGACTCATGATTATTTACCTACCAGCTACCCGGCCCTAATTCGCTGTTTACGACTTGACAAAAAAAATCGAAATTTCTTTATAATAGGTAAGTTTATTCTCAATGTATTAAAAAAAAAAAAAAAAAAATTAATTCCATTCCATTCCATTGTATGAAATAAATTCCCGCATAATGGTGAAAATCGCATCAAAATCCGTTGCGAAGTTTAGAAGAACAATGCGGTCATAGATAATAAGGGACTAATTTTATATGTGTCCATGACATCTGCACAAATATCGACGTACGAAATGGTCTAGTCGTAAACAGCATTCCGTAACTAAAGAATTTCATACAAATTGTAACCGTTAGTGATATAATAGTAGGAAAATATTTCATAGTCACGTTATGCGGTACATTCGTGTTGTAGAGAATTGAATGCCGGTAATTTAATTATATTATGTATTTTATTACACAAACCAGCTGGAAACTGGCATACTCTAGAAACAAAAATTCCAAGACGTGTCATCCACAAACCCACACTGACACGTGGTGGATTACAACCCGGAGTGGGTTGTAATTGTAACCCACCACACGGGAGCTCCCGTAGAGGGGAGGCCTGTGACATCCACAAACCCATACTGGACCCGCGTGGTGGATTACAACCCGCAGTGGGTTGTAACCCACCACACGGGAGCTCCCGTAGAGGGGAGGCCTGTGACATCCACAAACCCATACTGGACCCGCGTGGTGGATTACAACCCACTCCCTCTCGCAGAGGGGAGGCCTGTGTCCCAGCAGTGGGAACAGTATAAGCTGTTTATGCTACACATACCTACGTAAAGTTTTCACATACATAAGCCTTGTCTCCAGCCCCATCAAATAAAGATGTGGCCAGTCCGTGTGCTCCTGTTAGCAAGATCGTCAATGCATACACAGTTTGACGTCAGTAGATATGGTGGTCGAAAAAGTGCACAGATTGCTCAAGTTTGTTCCCGACTAATGTTTTGACTAGAACGCTCGATAAGAAGTATTGTTTAGACTAAAAACTTATACCCAGTGGTGGATTTACCACCAGACTGAGTAGGCTTGATCGTATGGCTGGAAACTTTAGGGGCGGCTTTGCATTTTTCTTTTTGGGGTCGATTTTTAATGTCTTCCAGAAAGTCTACAAAACATCTTTCCGATGCCTTTTCCCTCTTCCCCTTCTTTCATTGTACATGCAACGGTATTAGCTTAGAAATATTCCCAAAAACTATTTCTGGTGCAATTATATTCGAATTTTTGGATTGTAAAAATAATCTAGGACCTGACAATTTTAGAGTTGAGGGCTATCCGCCGCTGCTTATACCTACTGAAGATATTATAATAAACTCCCGCAAAAAATAACACCACAAACAACGAATTAGCCAAGCTTTAAAAGTGTATTTGCTTTACAAAATATAACCACCAATAATAATCAACACTACCTATTCGTTGATTATAACTGTAGATTAGCCACCTGCCATCGCCTGCAGGTCTACCTGCCTGCCTACTTATCGACATGGCGTGATTAAACCTCATTAACCTTAAATTAAAGATTAAAACCTTATTTCGTCCACCATTTTAGGTGTGACCTGCTCTTTATGGAATAACGTTGAAATCGATTTTCATGGCTGTCGTACTGATGCCAATGGATGCAGTTTTAGTATCGATCAAATTAGTTCTAGGCCTTTTGAGTTACAAGCGGGGAGAATGACTGACATTTATTTAGTTTTGAAAATTGGAACGAATGGTGTAACGAATATATAAAAGAAACACTTCGTACGACATCCGAAAAAAGCATAAAATACCAGAGGGGTAATTCCCGTATTATTAAGAACAGTCGCAGTCTAATATCAGTCTCAATCTGTAAAAAATACCCCTAATTGACCTACTTTTTGACAAGTTTTTGACATTGATTGTTGTTGAGATGAGACTAGTATTGATCATTCTTATTTACGGCAAATGGTCTTCAGATGTCTTTACGCAAGGGTGGCATTTGAGGCGATTATGTCAGAAAGATAAGTAGCTTCCTCGTATCTGGTACTACAACAGCCAACAGTATTCAGTAATCCTTTTTAAAAGCTTTGCTTTAGAGATCTGATACAATTTTAGGGGTAATAAAGGATAATGCTTGCACACTTTACGAGAAAAGATGCGAACAAAGTTAGGAACTGTTGCAAACAAAGTAGGTTAATAGAAAACGTACGGAAATGCACCGTGTGCCCATATAATTAGTGTCTAATAAGGAATCTAGCGCGGCCGCTTAGAGGCAACGTCATAATTAAATTAATGGAGACTCCAGCCCGTAATGAGCACTGGGCAAATACACATTAGGTACCTGTTGTAACAACATAACTTGAATAACATACCTTTAGCTCATGTCTCATCATTTACCCTTAATAATCTCCCAATTAAACAAGATTTCTCGACAGAATTGCAAACGAATGTTGTCATCACATTTAAATTAAGCTTTTTGATTCACGTATCGGATGACCCCCGTTCATTCTTAATTAAAATTAAACTCCGACAAGCTTTTAGAGAAGTCTCTGATTATTGCCAACGCAGAGTAGTTTATCAACGCGATGATTATAATCAAGTTTGCTTATCCCCCATAAAATGATTATTAAATATGATATTTAATATGGAACTGGCGTCGGAACAGCTCGCTTGATATGGTAAGCTCACAACTTTCTACGTGGCAAACCAGTATTGCTTGACCTGGAGAATAAACGAGTGATAGGGAATCTTGGAGCATGTGTACTGTGGTTTGGGTTTAGGTTATGCTGGTGGGTGTTAGTTTCTCTTTGCTTCTGTGAGCCCGAGGCATGGGTTTTATTACTCGTAGGTGTTTTGACGACGTTCATCCGCTTTGTTATGTCGTAGTGCTAACGTCTTTATGGACGTATAAATCACTGGTGTTACAAATATTCCGTTGTTAGAAATTGATTAAAAATGTTTCCGCGACAGTAAAATTATAATAAACAGAATTGTAAAATATTGTTACAAGAATTCTTGATGATTGATGGATTGAGGACGTCTGTGGGCTGTTGTGAAATGGCGAGCTTTGACTCGTAAAGATATTGCTATACCTATAATAAAGCTCAAGAGTTTTCTTGTATTTTTTTTTATTTCACAAAGACACAACAATTACTTACAATATACAAGCTAACACTAATATATATATATATATATATATATATAATATATACAACGTGTAACGTTAAATGCGCAAAACCTGAAAATAGTTTGATCAGAATAACGAGCAGAAATTAATTAAACCACTTTTTAATATAGGTCACATTTTTCAAAAAATCTTCATTAAAAACGTTGCCGTGTCTATTTATTAATAGGTCAAGCAACCCAAAGTCAACGGGGCGCAGCGGCCCGGTGACGACTCCTCCCTCGATAAAGCGTCGTCGCAGACGCAAGAAGCGATGAGAATGGACAGTAAGACTAAAACAGCACATAAAATCTTTACAATTTTTTTAATGACTTATTTTCTCTCTGAAATAGGTCAATTGAATTAAAAATCAGTTGGGGTGTCTGAGGTTTTGCGCATTTAACGTTACACGTTGTATATATATATATTATAAACGAGTATAAAAAAAAATATAAAGAAAAAGGCATGAGCTCATTGGTCATCAAAAAATTCTTCCGCATCGCTGTCAATGGGATAAGTGCCCAAAAGGCTGGCAGCATTACCACGTTGGATGGCAATGCTGATTATTTGAGCTAAAAATAGGCAATACATTTCACGCGGACGAAATTGCAGGCAGAAGGTAGTCAATACATAAGATCAAACTGTACCTTTCACGGTAATCATCACGGTCTTATATGGAAAATTGCTTCTGATCCTTATCTTCTTACAATTTTCCGCTCCAATACAAAGTTTCCAAGCCAAGACGTAGATACAACTACTAGTCACTGAGAGATCGAAGTAAAAGCACTAGTAAGGGCACCGATCCCCTTGTTCACAAATTAAACTAAATTTAAGTTCAGTGCATCTTTTACTTTCTATTTGATTATGAAAAGGACAGAAGAAAGATATTACTTTTGTTTGTTTTGGCATTTTGACAGTTCAACAACATTCATTGCGTTATTTACGTTGTTGAGCAGACACATTTTTCGAACATATGGAGCAATGGATTAGCAATATGCTTCAAAATGATTCAAATTGAGAGTAATAGCGTGTTACGTAATTAAGTTGCTGGTTAAAGTATCCAAATATTTACAACACACCACTCAATGTGTAACGGCCAAACCCAATTACCTATCTATCACCAGTTTTGGCATACTTGAGGTAGAAAAACATATATGTATGTCTCTGGTTTTAACGTCGGTTTTATCAGTAGCGATCTGTATGATTATATTATACTGGCACTTGGCAGTTATGATTATACTGGCTACCACCAGTAGCGATTTTACTGGGTTCGGCCTTAAGTGGCACTACAAATTGGCATCCATAGATATATTTATCCGTTTGTTGACATTTTCATCAGATATTTTTAGAACAGCCGTGCGATTCAGTGATCTTAGATTTTGATTTTATACTGTTTGCAGATGGTATTGAGGATACAGAGGGACTTGTAAATAATTTAGCACTTCGAGTTTCGATCGGTCTGCGTGACCTCTAGCATAATCAACCTATAATGTTCCCACTGCTGGGACACAGACCTCCTCTCGGGGAGAGGGAATGGGCTGTAATCCACCAAGAGCGCCCGCGTGAGCTCACGGTGTTTTCCTTCTTAGTATTTTTAGTTTTACCCACCTTACGAATGTATCAATTAATACCGAACACATCTCTCGACATATTATGTTCACTATAAAGTGCTCAAGTTTTGATTATTGGAGAACGAGGAAGACTAACCTACCGTGATACAGTTTTTACTAGTAAGGAGGTCAGTGTGAATTACTCTCTAACAACCACATTTCTACGCACGACATGAGATCTACTTTTTTGTTTTGTTTTTAATATCTTTCTTTACGCTGAAATTTTTATTGTTAAGGTTGTTATTGCGATGCTAAAAATAAATGTTCTTTTTTCTTTTTTTCTTTGCTTCACAAGTTTGAGAGCAGTGGTGACGAAATAATTTACACAAATTAATGTACCTGCTTGGGTTCGAACCCCCGACCTACAACTCAAGTCGCGGCCGTTACACTGCACCACCTGCTCTTCCATTCTCGCTTGACCTTTAACACTAGCTAAAGAGTGCTTAACCCTACAGTGCATAGTGTCCCACATAATTATGGGACATACCGAAAAATGTCTTATATTTTAAATATCGATCCAAGTAGCGTGATCTAGTGTTGACAAGATTAACTATTATGTATTTGAGTTTCGAATTTAGTACCATATATTTTGGATAGATCTGTAGATAAACATTTATTTATGTTTTCTTCAAATCGGTAGGTAGTTACTTTGAAATTTGAATGCGATTAACGAGCGGCGTATAATAATGGCAAAAAAATGATAAAATTAAAATGATAGAATTTTCAGGGTCGAAATAATTAGTAGAGGTAAGTTCATGTTCATATTTGTAATTTTACGTGTAATCTTGTAATTTCATTGATACTAAGTAACACATATTAAAAATATAATGCATGATGTGCCATGCACAAAAACATAAGTTTCTATTGAGTTATGATTTTTCTAAATATTTTTTCGAGAAATGGCATCATATTTGCAGGCTAATGTATTATTTAAGCCGATAAGAAAAATCATGCACTGTAGGGTTAATGGTTATCATAGGTTAACTCACATAATTATTATTCAATTAAACACTCCGTTATTATAATAATTCATGTTCTACGCTGATCGTCGATGCTGATGTGAATATTTGTGGTTTAATTTGTTCTTTTGTTTTGACGGCACGGTTGGCGCAGTGGTTAAGCGATTGACTGCTGCGCTGCGCGTCGCGGGTTCGATTCCCACACGGAACAAATATTTGTATGACCTACAAGTAGTTGTTCCGGGCCGGGCTGTTTGTGTATGTGAGTTTAAATGTTTGTAAACGCACCCACAACAGATACAGGCGAAATTCCTAGTGTGGGACAACGTTTAAAAAAAAATACTATTCATCTCTCTCTATAAAATGAGCTTGAAGCTAAAATAATTATAGTAACCAACCATCCGTCTGTGCTTTACGCGGTCTTTCTACATACATTTATACTCTATCAAAAACTAGTCAGAAGCCCGAAAGTCTGACAACCTGCCTTGGATCAGCCAAGAGGTATCGTATTACCCAGCAACTGAATTGTGGAGGTCAGAGAGGCACTCGCTTCGTCTAAAATACAGGTCAAATCCAGCTGCATCTGGTTAGACTGGAAGCCGACCCCAACATTGTTGGGATAAGTTTAGGCAGATTGATATCGTATCAAAAACCCAAAGAATCAATACCTACAACAGTAAACAGTAGCCAACAAGCTCTACAAAACAGCCGTGTGATTCTGTAACCATCTCACCGTGAAAGCTTGGGTGAAGTGAGCGTGGAGTGAGCTGTCATTCGCTAGGGATTCACACTATTAAGTGCTCACTTCACATATGATTTTCACGGTGAGATTTTTACAGAGTCGACCGGCAGATCATGACAAAAACGCCACCAAGCCGTTCTTATTATGCCGAATGTTTGACCATCCTTTACTCATCGACACTGCCTACCACCCAAGTTCATAAGCTGGATAATACAAATAATATAAAACAGTCCTTTGCAAGCCAGTATTTGTAATATAGCCAGTATTACTCGCTATGTAATACAACTCCGGTGGTGCAGGTCGTGCGAAGTGCTATTGGGTCAAGGCGCGCGGATAATTCCGAGCTAAAGCGTTGTATGATTGTTGCCATAACGGATAACATAATTGATAGCGTGTTTTGCCTTACGTCTGGCTAAAAATAGGAGACCCCTTCTCATGATGCAAGTTGGTTGTAAAACTGCATGCAGGTGGAGAAATAATGTGCAATAGGTAGGTCTCCTTCAACCAGTCTTACCAAGGGGTATCTTATTACCCAGTAACTTGGTTGTGGAGATCAGATAGGCAGTCATTCCATGTAAAATAATGGTATTCAGCTGCATCCGGTTAGACTGGAAGCCGACCCTAACATAATTGGGAAAAGGCTACCTAGGCAGATGATGAGGTACAGGTGTCCTACAAAAATTACAGATTCTTTTATACATATATTTTATATATATAGATTATTTTAATGAAGAATTTCGGAAGACAGATGGCGCAACAGAAATCTTTGATACCCATGTGGTACCTACTGAGGATTAAGGACATCTGATCTGGGTCAACTTCCATGAATGAAGACATTTGTCGTTCAAAACTTTTGTTGATAGTCTAAGCACGATCTGATATTTTATTGCACTAGGTATAAGTAAAATGTAGGTCAGGAAAAATGAACGTAAATCAAACTAAGTAACAGACAGATGGTTCTTGTATAATGAATATGAGTATATTCTCATAGTATTTGTTTAGTTTTTTAAGTAAATAATTGATTACGATTTTATGTATTTTTTGTCTCCTTTACTCTTTCACACGCTGTCTACATCTCTCTATCTAATGTCCTATCGCAGGTATGCTGGAAGAGATTTCTTAAGAAATAAGCATCACCTTTGTACTTATTTTTCTGTTCTGTTTTTTTTTTTCTTGTCTGTTTATATAATGTGTGTACATAAATGGTAAAATAAATAAATAAATAAAATAAAAATATAGTTAGTCAAGCTCTCTTCTGATGAACATGGGCTTCTCCTTAGCTGCGCTTGCGCTAAAAGCACAGCACCAACACCCCAATGGCATAACACGCTTTCAATCATAATACAAAGGATGTCGAAGGAAATTCAAAAGGCGACTTGTTAGTGTGTTACGCAATAATCCCGCTGGTTTTCCATAGCGTCATCCGTATGTTCTTCCAAGCTACCTTAACGGTCTTTGGCCATCTTGCTAGGGTGTTGATATTTCTAAAAGAAAAACTTTATTTTATTTATTTTTATTTTACCATTTATGTACACACATATATAAACAGACAAAAAAACAGAACAGAAAAATAGATACAAAGGTGATGCTTGTTTCATAAGAAATCTCTTCCAGCATACCTGCGATAGGACAATAGATAGAGAAATGTAGACAGCGTGTGAAAGAGTAAAGGAGACCAAAAAAATAATACAGAAAATCGTAAACAATTATTCACATAATATATACATAGATACAAATAAACATACATACATACTTCTAAAATAAATATTAATAGAATGTTAAAAAATATCACGTAATACATAAATACATACACAACTATGATTAAATGGAAAGGTGTTCTTTTACTTTTCTTATTAAAGAAAAAGTTTACTACTGTCTTACTGTTTACTTCTCCATAGGAACCTACTACACTATGAAATGGGTAGCTTTATCTGACTGACCTACTCCATGACAGTTCAAAAGTGCTTCTACAGATGCCAGCACATCAAGCTACTACAATCTGTCAAATGTCTTTAATAGATTTTCAACTTTATCGCTAAATCATAAGGTTCAAAGTTGATTGGGAAAAATTGACAGTTTCGGGTAGCTTGATGTGCTGGCGTCTGTACCTAAATCACCATCATCATTTCAGCCGAAAGACGTCCACTGCTGGACATAGGCCTCACCCAAGCTTCGCCACTTCGATCGGTTCTGTGCTCCTTGCATCCAGTGGATTCCTGCGGTCTTGATTAGGTCATTGGTCCACTTTCGATCGCCACTCCAGAACCTTTCTGTGCCTAAATGGTTTAATTGAAATAAATGTCTAAATTGAGCTGTGTGCACTGCAGGCAATGATAGTCTACTTAACATAACTTACCACCAAACTAACTTTCTAGTTTCTACAAAGTTAGTCAAATATTGTCGCTACTTGATGTCGTATGAATATTCATAATTTATTCAGGTCTAGTTTAAACGTGTATTTGTCTACTGTTAACATCGTTTCTAACATGTTTAACTTTAACCATTTTACAGGTTTCGCGGAACTACGAGTAAGTGACACGTGTCTGGGTTATTAAGTAATTGTTTAAACGTGTTGTAGGCTTCGTAACTAATTAGAGGTTAGCCTCATAGCATTCTATTTGGGAGCGAAATTCTATTTCTTCGAAACTTTTGTATCTTTTTTTTTTCAAAACAATCCTTCAAAAGTTCATTGAACAACACTCAAGTCTGATACAATTTTTGTCTAACTGACGATAGAAGTCCAAGACAAAACTTCATCATGCTTTTGATCTACCTCCTTGTTGAAAACTTCTTCTTCTTCATCTACCTAACCTTCCGCAATTAACTCACAATTATTTAGTCCTCATCATCATCGACGTCCACTGCCTGGACATATGGCTCCCCCAAGCACCACCACTACGGCCGGTTCCGTGGTCCTCGCATCAATGCGGCCTTCACAATCACCTTGTGGGAGGCCTTCCACTGTCACGTCTTCCGTAACGCGGTCCCCACTCCAGAACCTTTCGGCCCCATCGGCCATCTGTTCTGTATTTATTACTTCGTGTAATATATTGAAACTACGAATAATACCTCGCCCCATAATACCATTATCATCAAGGATGTTTAAAAGAAAAGTTTACTTTTAGATATGTACTTTTGCAAATGCTCATTTTATAAAAATGATGCAATTAACAGTGATATCATAGCGATGATGGTTCAAGCTAAAATAATTACGTTCATAATAATCGTTCCTTGTTTACTCACGATTGTAGGGAAGCGAGCAGTAATGTATTTGGCCATGACGCTGGCCGCTAAGGTTGATATATCCATTCTTTTTTTTGTGGAATATAAAAAAAAGTCTATATACAATTCTTTCGTTATTCATATAGGTCGTTGCGCTTTTGTTTTTGATTTGCTATTTATACAAAATAGAGCAAGTACTTCCCGTGTTTATTTTGAACATTACTGACATCGGTGTAGGAAAACATCGTGAGGAAACCCGTAACCTAATTGCGTAACGCACTATCAATCACAATGTGAATCAATTTGAAAGATATATTTCTCTTCATTTGTCTGCTCAACAACGTAAATAACGCCATGGATGTTATTGAACTGTCAAAATTAAAGCCATAATCGACCGACTGATAAACATTTGTAAAAACCGGGCGTACTTTCTAACACACATATTAGTTTTTCGTTTAAAAATCGGCGCTACTACACCTGATTTAGTCAACCAATGAGAGTTCAAATTTTGTATAATCTCAGGACTTAGGGCCATCTCCCATTTTGTCCGTTATTAAGGACAACAGCCGGTCGATTCTGGGAAAATCTCACTATGATAACTAAGGTGAAGTGAGCTTAGAGTGAGCTGTGAGTCATGCTGATGCTAGGGATTGACACTATTGACGACTCACTTCACCCAAGTTTTCACGGTGAGATGGTTACAGAATCGCACGGCTGGTCTTTCCGATATCTTGGGGTATAAATATGGCGGACTCAGGAGGATAGTTAATGTACTCTACTGTCTGAAATCGCCAACCCGTCTTGAGCTACCGAGATGTCAATGCGCATGCTTTCTTCTTCCTAATGAAAAGATTAAATTCACAATACCATGATCAAAGACAAAAGATATTTATTCGTGGGAATTCATAATAGGTACAAGGAGGGTAGGCAAAGGTATGCTTCTCCTCCTCCTAAAACTTTTCATGAACGGGTCCAACGTTTCAAAGCAAATACATATTCCGTTCCCGATCAGGGTAATAAACCTTGGCTTAGGTAATCCTAATTACATATTAACAACTCATGAAAATAATTATCACATTCATTGTGATCCATATGGTCGTATAACAGCGCCAGGCGCCACTACTCCAGAGGGAAGAACTACATTTTGCAAAAGCCCTTAACATACTCCGAATTTGTTATCATTTCGAGAGCGTACGCTTTCAACTAGTTTCAACCAGTCTTTTGTTCAATTAGCATGAGATCCTCGTTACGATTCCCGGGTCGGGCAGGGTGTTATTGGATTTTTCCATTAGGAATTTCTGTATTAAATTTCCCTTTTGAGAATTTCCAACAAATTAAAAAAAAATCACAGTCCGTCCAATCGGTTAAATGTACTAGACTATTATTATAGTCCAGTAGATTTGTGACAGGTTGCTGGCAATACGCTCGCCCCTCTTACGCAGGACTTACATATCTGGCGAAATCTGGATGTACGGACTCCAGCACATCAAGCTACCCGAAACTGTCAAATTTTCCCAATCAACTTTAAACCTTATTAAAGTTGAAAATCTATAGTAGTAGTAGCTTGATGTGCTGGCGTCTGTACTATTGGTACACACCTCTGCTTAATCCTTTAAGGAATACAGGCGTGGTGTTATGTATATTTATGTAATGTTATCCCAAATTCTACATATACTCTAAACATCTTCTTTGCGTATCTAATCTGCCACTCAACTCATAAAACACTCATGTCCTTTTACTAGCTAGCCGGAATTCTCGAAAAAACATTAACTTGGATTGAAGTGAACATGCCTAAAAGGCTCTTCGATCCTTTTGTTTTGCGGTCACAAAAAGATATAAATCACATCGTCAATCATGTCAAGCTTGTAGGTACGATACGAGCAGACTGTATTTTCTATCATAGAGTTTGTAGTAGGTACGGAAGTGGTTATGAGAATGTATTGAGAGCATAATCTACAAATCTTTGTGATTTTTTGCATGGTGTTTGAAATCATTAGCAATCTGAACTCCCACAGTGTAATGCCACATTATAGTGACAGGTAAAATTCTGTACAATATATTTTTGATCGAAGCATTCACATTATATATGATTTATTTATATATACTTTATTGTACACCACAAAAATACATGACAAAAAATAGATCGAACACTAAAAAATATTCAATGAGCGGCTGTATTGCTTCCTGTGATCTCTTCCAGGCAACCTTGTAATGGGCAGTGATTTGCCTGGACATAACATTGGGTTGTCGTCAATAAGCGGCGATCGACATTTAGTGAAAAAGAATTTGACAAAGCTACTCTGAGAAGCTCTTAGACTAGTCGATAAATCATTAATTTTAGACAAGCCAACGCATTCTCAATAACTATTAACGTAGCTAATATTTTATGTTTGTTAAGTTATGCATAACTAATGACCATTATAATTTATATATTTATTTATCCTTCTACTGGAACGCCATATTATTATAGCAATTACACCAACAGAGCAAAAAATTACTTAATTTGCTGCTTCCCATCCATCCTGTGCGTGGTGGACATCGAACGGGCGGCGATGGAACACGATATGATTTAAGGATTGACTGTAGTCCATAAAGTGTGTATTAAAATCACCCATAGCCTTAAATAGACGAGTACCATTCTCATTACTGTTTGTACTGTATCTGCCTAGCCTTTTCCCAACAATGTTGGTGTCGGCTCCCAGTCTCACCAGATGCAGCTAAGAACCAGTTCACTAATTTACATGCTTATCTGATCTCCACAACCCAGTTACTGGGCAATACGATACCCCTTGGTAAAACTAGTTGTCAGACTTTCGGGCTTCTGGCTATTCGTAACGACTGTCAAAGATCCACGAATGACGACTAACGAATCGGAGACTAACGGCTTAACAGCACGGTAGGCTCTTGGTATGTAAAGATGGTCACCCAACCGCGGCAAACGTAGCTTAACCTGATCGATCGACCCGTGCGGCTATTATTATTAAGCTGAGTACGCAAACGCATAGGTAATGCCATATCATATAACCTTCTCAGTTCTCATAATATGGCTCAAGTCTTACAACACTTAACTTTACTACCGTTTACTACGCGTAGGAAGTGAGCGGGGCTTGTGGCTCTAAAGGTATTTACTAATCGTTTCCCCTTTATCGGTCGTGTGCACTTAAACGAGACATTAAGCACTCGAGGATCTTTGTCCAGTTCCATTGTAGTTGGTGCCGACAGATATTTGGGTTATTAGGACATGGTTGACTGCAACCTGTTCAAATTAAAGGTGACTGCATTTTTGGGCTTTGTTTTGTAGAAATGGGTAGGTACTTAGTTCTTGCTACACTATCCTTCTTAGTTCTAAGTCCTTGAGGTTGTTGACCGATGTTGTAAGTCTAGATAAAGAATGCTAGGCTAAAGGACATCCAGATGTGGATAACTCTCTAAAAGTCTGGGAAAGCGACTAAAGCTGGGAGGTAAAAAACGAAAAACTTAATTCATACGATACAAGTTTCTTGCCCGTGGCATGTTATAAAATTGAATTTACCATGGGCAATTTAATCGCGGTGTAAATCTTTGTAAGTTTCCTCCCGGATCAGTACCAAAGTAAACAGAAAATAACAATAGATGTTGTTCAGTAACAAGAACTAACTAACCTACTTAATGTATTTAATTCTAATACAGAGTTCTCTTCTAGCACAAAGGAGGACAAAAAAGGGGGCAACCCACGGTTTGTAATTATAGCACCAAACGGATACAGATGTCTTATGTAAATGATAATATGTAGCGCCTAGAAGGCCTTGTGAAGCCTAATAGGCAAAAAATATCGGAATAAAACCTTTTTAGAATCGAACTTAAACCATCTGGTTCTACGAATTCGCAATAAAAGGTGATCTGACCACTCTTAGCCCAATGTAGTGTCATAGAACACTTAATTCTATTTCATCTGTCAAGGTAGGCATATCACAAATCTTAGGATTACCAACGGCGCGGGCGCCGGCGCCCGTTTGTTCGTCTGATACGCCATTTTATAGTTTACGACCACAGTTTCACCACATTCAATTTGTCTAGAATTAAGTACAAATGATTAAGTATTCGTGTTACTGGTTAACTTTCGTAATTCTAATCTCTATATGGATGGTAATAGGATATTAGACTCATAATTTGTAGTTAATATGTTTGCATTTAATAAGTTTAATGGCGCTTTTCTCAGTTTAGAATAAATTAAATGCATTACATTATGGAAAGTTTATTTATGATTACATCCACAACAGCATGCAGTTGATTGCTGAGGATTTTGTTGAACTAAATAGCTAGCTTATTTATATACATTTTAAATTATTGTGTTTATACTACTATTACTACAATGGCACAACAAATCAGACTCATGGCATCTCATGTCAGTCATACTCCTATATACGAGTATACCTAGATGAGTTGGTAAATAGATAAATTATTGCCTAAGTAAACATCCACAAAGGAATACTTGTCAGTTGTCTAGTAAAATACAACCGTTTACTTTACCTCATTATCCATACGCTTTGAGACTTTATCATATGTACTTACTAAACATTTGTGCTCAATTTAAATTATTTCAAAGAAAAATTTTTGGAACCAAACCCAATTGGAATATTACGCCGCGCGTGAGAGTGCAACCAAATACATTCATAATACGAATTCGTCTGCCATTGTGATGATTGTGATTAGAATTTATTAGGCCCTTATTTATAATCTGTGCGTACAACAAAGAGGTTTAGGAAACAATCAAACGTCAACTAAACGTTCGCAAGCGCTGATTTCTAGGGTCCTGTTTATGTATGATCTGTTTATAATCTCCTATTGCTGAAATGATTTCATATAAAAGCCTCATTATTATTTCTTTGTAGTTAACTATTGTGCCTTACCCTGTTGAAAGCGTTTGGCACTGTTTTAATCTATAAAGCGGGAGTATTTTGTTGTATTAAATAAATAAATATTTTAATTTTCTCTTCTTCCTTTTGAGAGCCTTGTACTGCGCAGGAAACCTATCCATATTGTAAGAAATTATCCTTTAACACTGTCCTACCAACATGGAGTTCCTAAAGGCTACATTGTTGGGCCAGTCAAGGACTGTCAGATATCTTCTATTTATATTATACAGAAGAATACGATAACTGCTCAGTTTACAACAGTTTGTAAAGTTTATCGTTTACCTACTCCACCTACTAACGCCATTGCTCTAAAGACACTTATTTCTCTAAGCTGACATTTACAACCTGCGCTTTAAGGCAAACGCCTATACGTCCTTTGTTGTGTTTACAACACCGTGTAAAGTTTCTGACTTTATATTTCAATCTTATTTATTCGCTATAAATTATTCAATAAGTTTAGTTGAGCTCCACAATAAAATTTGAATTGTCATGTTTGTGTTACGGAACCACTCGCAGCAGGCGGTTCGTGCTTCACTGAGTTTTATGGATAATTTTAATCTATAGCAGTTGCGTAGTTATTCTGCCAATGCTGAAATAAAGAACGCTTAGAGAATACTAAATATAATGTACAGAATATCTAAGTGATGAAGGAGTATTGCGCGTAAATCTGTTACGCACACAACATAAGAAATTCAACATTGCACTCAAAGCTGAGTCTTATTTTTGGAACTATAAAGTCCAAAACTGTATGTTGCTTCATTTGTACCCAGGCAAGTACATTCACGAACAGAATCCATTCATGACCCATTGTTTGAATCCGTTAGTAATAAATATGTAGACTGAATAAATATATCTCTCATGAAAGTTTAACATGCGATAAATTAATATTACATGGATCATAAATAAATTTTCCGTATTCCGTATATGTAACTACTAGACGTTTTTGTTTTAAAGTTTCACCTTGTAGGTATTTCTTATTATTTTCGGCAATGTACTCAGAATTTACTATTAGTTTTATTCCAAGGAAGTCACACCTCAGACACAGACTGCTTAGATTTTTTGCTGAGAACTGGTGACTTTGAGTCGTTTCCTATTGCACACTAGAATTAATGTTACGAAAAGAATACAGGGGTTCATTTACAAACGTTTCCTAAAGTTAAATAATTAATAGTGACTGTTTTTGACGTTTAAACGTATCTTAACTTGCAACGTTTATAAATATACCCCATAATGTACATAGTGTACGAACGTCTTCCCTATATTGATTATCCTCTGATCCAACTACTTTCACCCAATTATATAAATAAACTCAAGCCTGTTTCCCATGGGGGCAGATTCCACACGTGTTTTGAGCCAGAATAAAAACTCAATCTTGTTAAGAAGGTACAAATCTCCTTTTAAATCCACTGCACTCTACAAAAAACTTCTAGATTCCTCTCAGCCTTCGCAATTCATAAATTTCGCTACAGGTTGTAGGACAGGTTAAAGATGAATGTGTTCCTTTATATTTAACAGTGACATATTGCTTCACAGTCGTGGGAAAAGCTGCTGTTTCCAAATGGGTTCACAGAATGTGCAGCGGGGTCGTATAATGACGTTTCTGAGAACAATTACTATTCACTACTTCACTATCACGATGGGTACTTAGACGATGCAACATGCATTCATCTATAATGTGTCTACGGTAACTTTACAACACATAACTTACCACCACGCCTGTATTCCCCAAAGGGTTAAGGCAGTGATGTACAGACGCCAGCACATCAAGCTACCCGAAACTGTCGTATTTTCCCAATCAACTTAGAACCTAATGCTTTAGCGATAAAGTTGAAAATCTTTTAAATAAATTTGACAGATTGTAGTACGAGTAGCTGGATGTGCTGACGTCTGTACCTATACTTAGTACACCCACATTTCGCTAGTTATGTTTAAGTCCCATATAATAGAGGTGACCTTATGCCATCAACCGGTGTCCGAGTTGCTTCTGAGAAATTTCAGATGGAAAAACCTAATAATACTATACCCGTCCCGGGAATGGAACCCAGGACCTCATGCTCAGTAGTAACACTTGCGACCACATGACCTATGAGGTAGTCATCTTTTTCAACATACAATTAAAGAGAAAGGAGGTTTAGAGACTCGCGCCTAAAATTAAAATGATTTGGGGTAAATGGGTCTTTACCTATGGAATTGCCGTTTTGTATGAAAAAATTTAAACGATTTTTTTTCATGTATTTTTTATTTGTATTAATCGAAGTAATCACCCATGCAATCAATGCATCTTTGCCAACGTAGTGGCAGTTTATTGATGCCCTTCTAAAAGAAATCAGCTGGACGGGAGGCAACAAATTCTTCAAAGGCATTTTGTACTGCCTCTCGGGTATTGAATTTTTTTCCCGCCAAGAAGTTATCCAAATTCTGGAAAAAGTAGTAGTCTGTAGGCGCAAGGTCTGGTGAGTAGGGCGGATGACGGAGAGCTTCCAACCCCAGTTCTTGCAACTTGGAGACCGTCTGCTGTGCAGTATGAGGTCACGCGTTGTCGTGCAGGAGCAGCGGAGACGAGCGATTGACCAATGCTGGTTGGAGATGTGCCAGCTTCTCCATCATTGTGTTCAGTTCTTCACAGTACACATCTGCAGTAATGCTCACCGCTCACCCCGTTTGGTAAGAAGCTGTGATGAATCACACCGGCGCTAGACCATCAAACAGTGACCATCACTTTTCTAGGGGTAAGTTTTCGTTTAGGGCATTGTTTAGATGCTAAACCAGGATCCAACCAACTTGCTGAGCGCTTGCGGTTATCAAACAGAATCCATTTTTCATCGCAGGTAACAATGCGGTTCAAAATTCCTTCATTTGTGTGTCTGTTGAGCAGTGCAAGGCACGTCTCGACGCGTACTTCGCGCTGGCGATCATTGAGTTCGTGGGGCACCCATTTGTCAAGGTTTTTTACCTTGCCAATTTGACGCAAATGGACCAATATTGTTTTGACGCTATCGTCGAAAGCTGCTGCTAATTCAGCCGTAAATTGTGTATCATCAGCTTCCACAATCGCCTTTAATTCGTCAATGTCGACCAAAGTCTTCGGACGACCGCGAGGTTCATTTCTCAGGTCGAAATTTCCAGAACGGAAGCGAGCAAACCAATGCGGGTGGTGCGTTGGTTTGTAGTGTTAGCTCCGTAAACGTCATTGATGTTGCGTGCCGCTTGTGCCGCGTTGCTGCCACGACGGTACTCATATTCCATAATTACTCGAATTTTTAACGTATCCATGATGACGAAAAAGATTGAAATGCGATGAAAATGTAACACTAATCAATAAACAAATGACTACTTTTGGAAAAAAAATTCCATGTTTTTAAAATAAAATTAATTTGAAATTAGAATTCTTATCCAAACAAAAATTATTTTGATTTGAAATGGCCAGTACTGCAGAACGGCAATTTCATAGGTAAAGACCTAATATCTGAGGAAGAATTAATTGCTGTGAAATACTTTAATAGCCCACGCTGTGGTGTGAAGATACATACGCCAGTCAACAGGGATTGTGTTGGAGCTGATTATCCGGCGTGCTTCAAAAACACTTACATACATGGACACCCAGTTCAGCCTATTAGGATTCTTACTGATGCACCAAAGTAGGACAACTAAACTCAACTAAAAGCACTTTTGAATTGTCAAAAAAAAAAGGGTCGGTCAGTCAGAAAGATGAAGCTACTTGCCCATTCCAAAGCGTAGTAGGTACTTGTGGAGAAGAACGGGCAAGAAACTCTTTGGTTACATCATTCAAGTTGACAGTGGACTAGTGGAACATACAGAAAGCTTCTAGCTTGGCTGTCTCCATCGTTGACACCTATAAGTAGTTAATCTTCAGGTCGTTGACATCTATAAGTAGTTGGCTTTGAAGGAATTCTACGTCCTTCTGGAATTTGGCCACACAATAGAACCACTTCTTCGCATAGAAACACGTATAGTTTTGATAATAGCATCAGAATATATAAAAAATAGAAAATACAACACACTTACAACAAAACTTAGTACAACAGGTAGTTTAAAACAAAACGGGTAGTTGTAAAACAAAGAAATAACTTAGGTATGTGTACCTTATATTATATTATTTAAGCGTGATTGTGTTACGCGTCGAAATATGATACGATTGCAATCGGACCCCTGACGAACACATATACCTAAATACGGCCTCCTCTAATAGGCAACAGCTCTAAGCGAATTTCATAGCTTTAAACACCGTTATATAAAAGATTAACTGATTTTTTTATAAATAAATATCAACTATGTCTACTAAAGAAAAAAACTACTAAATATCTACCATATCCAGTCTAAGGTCTTCGCAGTGACGATGGGACTCCGCTGTACCCATTCTTCTAGTAATAAGAATGGGTAAATCTCCTTACAAAAAATGTAAATGTCTATGTGTAGGTATGTGTGTCAGTAAATGTCTAGTAATAATGATTTTTATTTTATTGCTATTACGTTTCGTAACTTTGATATGGACATTAATATCATTCTGGAGTGGACTCCAGAATACATTATATCAACAAACAACCTGTTGGCTTCAGACCACACAGCACACCAAAATTTGACGTCTCAATTACATATTTCTGCGTAAACCCCGAAGGACATAGTCTTAAAATCGAAAGCTACAATTACAAAATGATCATACAATTCCTCATTTCATGTCTCTACCTACCAACTCAACTTGACTTATTGTGAAAGGTTATCAGTAGGAAGTTCCTGTTCTGAATTAATTAGTATGATTCATTGTTTGTCTCGAAAAGCACTAATTAAGTATTCAGAGCATTAATTAAATTGCATTTCATTCAAGGTTCTTTTAAACTACTAGGTATTATAATTATACACGCAACTTTACCTGCGTAAACAATTCATTTTTACAGATTGACATTCGTTTATATTTGCAATAGCAACCTCTTTTCATTTCAAATTAAAGCAGACCCTGGCCTTATTTTGACAAAAATATTTGTGAGATGCCATTAAGTTTTCTTTTTATTTATTTTTCTTCATTGGACTTTATGGTTTATTTTTATGATTTTTTCATCAAAACATGGACAATGTTTGAGATATTTATGATTTCATGAATATAAAACCTTTATCAGTTGTCTAATAAATTGACGGCAGCAGAAGCGTGGGCATGTAGGTATTAACCATTTAGAGAGATGTTTGAGAGAGCTTTCAGTGCCCTGTATTAGAGCAGCGGGGTAATTATGTGACACATAGAATGACAATTGATCGCATTTTCTTACATTTTGACAGTTCAGCCACGTTCATTGCGTTAAGTCGTGGAGCAGACGAATTTATGAAAACTATGAGGCAATGTATTAGAAATATCCTTCAAAACTCTTCGATTGTGATCGAAAGTGTGTTACGCAATCAGTGTGATGAATATAGCGTGTTTACAAATGCTGCTCCATGCCAACACTTGTACGGGGTTGTGCTTAAGAAGCTTTTGCGGGAAACAAATTATAATGACGAGCTACGCATGCATCTTCCCAGAACATGAGCTGTGTTGAGGCAAAGTAGGGAATGCGTTCTGTTTGGACGTACCTTAACGTGTTTAAAAATGCTTCTTCGTTGACATTCCACCAAAAACAAGGAGTCAGTGAGCAGAGTTTGCGCTTTGAATTTTGGGCCAAAGATGCTTGAACTTTTTGTCATCGATACGCTAAAAAGAAGACGGAATGTTACTTCATGCCAACATTTGCACGACTATTGCGCTAACGAAGATTTTTGACAGACAAATTCTAAAAACAAGCTACGTATGCGTCTTTAACCCAACAGATGAGAGAAGATGGATATTCTATATCACAACCCCATACAAGACTTGGCATGAAGAAGCATCTATAAACACGCAACAGGATATAGCCAATTCATGCGAGAACTTTCATGTCTTGCAGCGGACTGCTTGCCTTAATCGCTCTGAAGATGCTATTGCTAATAAAGATGGCTTGCAGTTACAGTTAACCCAATAACACTTCAATTACAAAGACATAGCAATTATAATCGAGACCTCGTACTTGACAGTCATTGATTAGACAGTAGCCATAAAATAAACAACGACGATAATTTCCCAACTCCATAAATCAGGTGAAAATAAATTGTTTTATTAATACAACACGAACGGAGCCAGTAAGTAATAAGCGTAAAACCTAAAGGAAATTAAACGGGAACTTGTATGTAAGTTTATAATGTAGGTACTAGCTGTCCCGCGAATTCGTTCGCGAGCTTGTAGGAAAACAAATTTGATTTCTTGGGTTTTCTTTTTTTGCGGGGAGCCCTAATTCTTAATCTAAAATAAAAGCAGCCTAAGTTAGTCTTTATAACCTCAGCTATATGCCAATGAAAGTCCTGTCAAAATCGGTCTAGCCATTTCGTAGATTAGCCGAAACAAACAGACAGAAATATATATTAGCACCCTTTTCTAGCGCCACCTTGATCCCCCCCACTGACCCTTGCGGTACTCGTTTAAAAACTGTAAAACTAGTTTTTTTTTTATAAGTACCTACCATACATAACTTCATATACGCATTTAGTAAAACAGTACTGTTATTTTGACATAACAAACAGACATATTTCTATGTATAGATGTGATGGAAACTGGGAAGAGTTTCTAGCAATTGAACGTGTGTGGAGATTATTGGCACTTCAACTTGTCAATACGGGAACACGACCGATAGATTGATATGTGATTGCAATTCTATCTAGTTTCTATTACTTTCTAATCTTAGCCTTAATGTTATGTATGAATAGTATTTAATTTTAATTAATTACATAATCTGTACACAATAATTTGCGGACGAACTTTCCCCTATGAAGAATCATTTAAGACTAGGTGGGTATGCGATGTGCTTGAAAGAATTACTGATGAGACCGCCCATTGTGTCACCCTCTATATTTATATCTGTAATTTATATGGTGTGCATAATAAAGAGTATTATATTCTAATTAAGTACCACTACTGTATCTTTGTATTTTTTTATGTCAAATAAATAGTTTTAATATTATTGTATTCTATTCTGAAATATAAAATTACCTTAGCAACGACTTTCTTTAACATAAGAAAGTCGTTGGTAAGGTAATTTTATTATTCTTATATTTCTGCAGAAAACAACAGCTGAAGAACATCAACATTTTTAAAACCTGATTCAAAAGACAATAAAAAAACAACGTCATTCTTTTAAAATTACAAGCTTACAGTTTAATTTTGATCAGATTCAAATAAAAGTTGTCAAAAACTGTTTCCTTGTAAAAAACTAAAGCGTAACAAGGATGTTGTATATCTACATTACTTATATAACGTAGACATATAGAATACTTTCAAACGAGAGAAATGCCATCTCCCTTGGTGTACAAGTGGATACAATTACTGTAATGGCGGTTTCTCGGTTCGTAATGGGCCCCGTCCGCGGCGCAAGCGCACCTATCATTCATACGTGACGACGATCTCAATGACTTACGTAGCACATCATTACCGCTTACATGGAGACAACTCGCTCGCTAAGATCAGGAAGTGTCCCTTTTTGTGGACACTTATGGGCATTTTACTTTTATAAAGGGGAGAAAATACTTACCACTCTACCTGCTCATTGTCCTTGTCGGGCGTTTGATCTATTTTGTACACTTTTTGCAGGAAAACTTTAAACTTTAATTAAAGATCATTTAGTTTCTACCAATTATTATCTCTTGTAACTAACTACATGTCGGATACTGAACCAATTTCATGATTGTCACAGAATGCTTATCATAGAATAGAATAGAATCCTCTTTATTATGTACACCATATAAATTACAGATATAATTATATATAATTTTTACAAAGGGTGACACAGTGGGCGGTCTTATCGCTAAGAGCGATCTTTTAAACACAACCTTTGGATGGTTTAAAAAGCGAAAGTAGAGACAATACTGTAGGTAGTCTATGGTACCATTTACATCATCATCTGCCTAGCCTTTTCCCAACTATGTTGGGATCGGCATCCAGTCTAACTGGATGCAGCTGAATACCAGTATTTTACATGGAGCGACTGCCTATCTGACCCCCACAACCCAGTTACTGGGTAACACGATACCGCTTGGTAAGACGGGTTAATAATACATTTACATAATACTATAAATACATACATAAAGCATATACCAATCTAAATATGTATATGGGTATATAATAATAATCATGAAACAGGAGCGAAGAAACTATAATGATGATGTTTATAGATCATGACTGCTTAGTTCAAGTTTACAAAACAAATCCAAAAACAGCAGCTCTATAACTTTTTGCGATCATAACTCCTATACCACAAATCACTCACATACATCTTAACATAGTTACTCTAAATAACCTAACAGGTTCACTTCATAACAAAAAAAAAAATGCCAAAACCGGTAAACATTTGTTCGCGTGAATGGGAGTTAGTGCCGCTAAGTTGACCGCGGGCCGCGGGGACCGGCGCTGCACAGGCGGCGGAACGCGGCACAATATTGACGCATTCCGCCGGGACAGGACCAGTCTCCTTCTAAGGAAGACGACCTGGACACACTAACTGTACAACGGCCCAGCAAAAACGTTCCTCTAATTGCTGCCAAGTCTGAAACGAGAACTATTCGACGTTTGACGATATACGCCGCGAACGAGCGAAGGAAGTTTTTACAGATGGTAATGGAATTTGATTAAACATTTAAGTGTATTCTTTGGAAAGGTTATTATACCCTGGCAAGTCTATCGATAGCTACTAATACATATAACATACATACATAATCAACCTTTAATGTTCCCACTGCTGGGAGACGCGTTGAATCTTCCAGAGGGAGTGGGCTAATAACCCATCACGCTGGCCCAGTGCGGATTGGTAGACGTCACATGTCTTCGAATTTTTGGCTCTAGGATATGACGGTCTCCTCACGATGTTTTGCTTCACCGTTTTGAGAGCAGTGATGATGAAATTATTTACAGAAAGTAAAGCGCCTGCCTCGGTTCAAACCCACCTTCAACTCGTAAGTCGGGGCCATTACCCCTGGGCCACCACTGTCCTCTAGCCACTAAAGTGAATTAATTTCTATTCGAAAATAAGCAGCTAGAGTTCGTTAGTCAAACAATCACTTTCAAACGTATTTCAAACTTCACTTCCGCTAAAAACCAATAAAAAGATCCATTGTAAACAAAACGTAATTGCAACTATTAACTACAGTAAATACTTTGGTATACAGTCTATAATTACGCTTTCAATTGATCCACATACACATACGGTTATTAATTTACTGAGGAAAAAGCCCGTTATTATCTATGTCCTAAAAATAAAGAAAGCAGTATAGCCAGAATGTCTTGACACTCAATGCCTGTGCTTGTTTATGGTAAATGTCAAAAATTATTTGAATTCAAAACTTTGCAATTTCGTTCAATATTTCCCGGAGGGGCTTGTGGCTAAGTAATAACAGGCACACGTGTCGATCGATCAGGTTAAACAACGCTTGCCGCGGTTGGTACGTGGATGGGTGACCATCTTTACATATCGAGACTATTTAAGTCCCCTCAGTGCCTCGGAAAGCACGTAAATCCGTTAGTCCGGGCTGTCATTTCTGGATCTTTGGCAGTCGTTACGAATCGTCAGTAGCTCGAAAGTCTGACAACCAGTCTTACCAGGAGGTATCGTATACCCAGTAACTGAGCTGTGGAGGTCAGATAGGCAGTCGTCTCATGAAATACTGGTATTCAGCTGCATCCGGTGAGACTGGAAGCTAATCCTAACATAGTTGGGAAAAGACTAAGCGGATTGATTTTTGAATTCGCCCGGTGCCAAGATACACTGGTCACTCAGTATTTAATTTGGTTTAACGAGACAGGAAGCACAACATCAAAGTTTAATCAACCGAAACAACGCTTGATAATGCAAATTATCTGCCTTGACGTGAAAAGGATGTTATCGATGATTATAATCGGAGACAAACTGGCTTATGTATTAATGTTCTCACGATAAAACATTAATATCAGATCATTTTATGGTTACATCAATTAAATTCACTTTCTATTTACATTATGTTATTGTTGCCTCGTTGGTTTAGTGGTCGGGCAAAGTGTTATTGGGTTTTTCATCTGGAATTTCTTAGTAGAAGCTCGGAGTCTGGATTCGTGCCCGACTGATGGCAATAGGCTCGCTCCCTATTAAATGTGGGTGTGGTGTGTGTGTGTGTGTGTGTGTGTATGTGCGTGCGTGTGTGTGTGCGTGTGTGCGTGTGCGTGTGTGGTGCCTTTGCGCGCGCGCGCGCGCGTGTGTGTGTGTGTGTGTGTGTGTGTGTGTGTGTGTGTGTGTGTGTGTGTGTGTGAGTGGGTGTGTGTGTGTGTGTGTGTGTGTGTGTGGGTGTGAGTGTGAGTGACCAATAGGCGTAATATTATCTATGGCAGGGATGCACAGACCACGGCCCGAACGAAAAAAGATTGTAAGCACTATGCAGTGCCACGCTTCAAATTAATAAATTCTTTTTCAATTTTAATACATTATTATCAATTCTTTATTGTCTTTAATTACCTATACTTCTGGCGGCCCGCCATCAGTTCATAATTTGCCCGAGTGGCCCCTAGTCTTAATAAGTCTGTGCATTCCTGATCTATGGTTATTAATTTCGCTTTCTGTTTATATTGTTTTGTTTATTTTTTTGTGAACTTTAGAACGTGTGCTAATCGCATCAACTGTGGTTGGACTATTACATGTCAATTCGCAACTTTCGACTTGATTCGATTAGATCTGCATTTCCATTTCACGTTGATTGCAAGCTTTCAAATCATGTTTTTTTTTTTTTTAAAACCAACTTTTGGTCATCAATTTTAAACCTAGAATAGAACTTCAATTTGTCAAAGCTTACGGTTTATTTTAAACTAGCTCCGTGCTACGGGCTTACCCGCATATATCTCGATCTCGTAGGAATATCGGGATAAAAACGTATCCTATGTCCTAATCCAGGTTTTGGTCTACCCATGTGCTAAGATTACATCTAAATCCGTTCAGCGGTTTTAGCCTGAAAGCGTAACAAACAAACATACAAAAAAAAAACATTTTTTTTGTTATCTCTTTATAATATTAGTTTACATTTCGATATTTTATTTATCGGCATTCCTGACAGCATGATGAGGATTTCCTATTTCAAAACATTGTGTCTTAGAAAATATAACAAATCGACTCTCCTCTATGTGACTATCTCTGACGGCACGGTTGGCGCAGTGGTTAAGCTATTGACTGCTGCGCTGCGTGTCGCGGGTTCGATTTTCGCACGGAACAAATATTTGTATGACCTACAAGTAGTTGTCCCGGGTCTGGCTGTTTGTGTATGTGAGTTTAAGTGTTCGTAAACGCACCTACAGTACAGGAGAAATTCCTAGTGTGGGGCAACGTTAAAAAAAACCTTCAATATACACTAAGTACCTACTTCTTTTACCTGCAGGTACCTCCAACCAATGACCGCGAAAGTATGATAGCGAAGCTACCGCGTACCTGCGCCTGGGCATGTGGTTATGCAACACTTTTTACTATTAAACCTTGGTTTATCAATTTTGTACGTGCTGTGCAGACTGACAGCTAAGAGAGACGTCCGCCTTGTTAATGAATCAACAGGACTAATGAACCATTGAACAAATTCAACCGGATTGTTTTTTGTTTTTGTTTGGAACCGGCTGAAAATTGCTGCATTGTTTTTTGAGAGTGAGAATTTATACGACTTTTATTTTTAGGGTTTGAGAAAACGATATCCTGTGATTGTTGTGGCAGACGATCTTAGTTTTAATTAATGCTGAATTTTATTTTAACAATTTTGTTCTTTAAGTAAAATATATTATTGACAGCAGTCGACCACCCTGTATTCATACGTTTTTGCCTGGGATGCTGTTTTAGAAGCATTTAGTTTTAATCTCTTTTCAGCCAAGCACTTGATTATATAATATACCGTTCAAAACGCTAATAGTTATCATTCATCACTACAAAGTCCCTCCGCCGCGTTGATGGTGGCTCTGAAGTGCGCTACTAGCTGCGCAGTACCCCACCCCTCACCCCCGCTGACACCTGAATTTGCTACTGCGCATCCACTCGCCTCATGCTCAGAGCCACAGTAGTTTGAAGCGGGCTCTACGTTCCCGCAGGATATTTTCCGACATCCGAGCCAGAAATTTCGCGAGCAAAAACTAGTGTAAATAAAATTAACGTTTAAATATTAATTTAAAATGAAAGCATCTAAAGACGGATACTTTTATTGGAAAAATCTTTAAATACTCGTTTGATGACGTTAAGTATAGTTTACGGGCAATCAAGATGACATTCCTCATAAAAATCAGATTAAAAACATTTGGAAAATCTTAAAGTGTACGACTCATAATGCTCATTTGATCGTATAAAAAAAATGTTTTTTATTAATTATAATTAAACTACTTTGAATAAAAGAGCCATTTTCAATAGGGTTCCTGCTGCGGGTGAAACGAATAAAAAAAAACTGAATTAATTGATTTTTTCGCAAGCTACTTTTTTCAGGTTTCACATTTGATTGACGGGAACTTTTTTAGAAATCATTTGATGTTTTTTTTTTCGTTTCTATTGCATTAAATAAATGTTTGAAAAGTACAGAATTAATCTCAATTAAATTGTCTATACAATGGCATATAAATTAAGTAGGTTCTGTGTATGTACTAGCAGGAGTATAACAATAGAAATAATTGCAGAAAGGAGGCAATTTTTATTTATTTATTTAAACTTTTCGCACAAAAGGTACAAAGGCGGACTTAATGCCTTAGGCATTCTCTACCAGTCAACCAAGGGTGGTGAAGAGATGGGTGGGATGGGGGTTTTTTTTTATATTTAAAAATCATTTGATTAAACAATTATTTTCATTCATGCGAGTGAGTGTTTGTTAATTTACATAACATGGTAACAACTTTATTCCCCGAATTGTTGGGCAGAAGTGTGCCTAGTACACACACATTTCACCAGATGTATTTAAATCCCATGCAATAGGGGACCTTTGACAGTCGTTACGGGTAGTCAGAAGCCCGAAAGTCTGACAACCAGTCTTACCTACCAAGGGGTATCGTATTACCCAGTAACTTAACTGGGTTGTGGAGGTCAGATAGGCAGTCGCTCCATGTATTATAAAATACTGGTATTCAGCTGCATCCGGTCAGACTGGAAGCCGACCCCAACGTGATTGGGAAAAGGCAGGCAGATGATGATGATGCAATAGGGGACCAGCCCATTGCCATCAACTGGGCACAAATCGTTTTGAGATGCATGAAGAAGCCTCCTCGCGTACCGCAGTTTGTTCCGCCAGTTACTCAACTCAACCGAGCGCTCGGCGCATCCTGGACAGTCACACCCAACACCTTATTTGACTGACCAATTCTTCCCTTGCGGTAGTAGGGCTAATGCCCGCCCGTTTGCGACCATCCTCCCACCGGAGTCTGGCGTCAAGCAGCCTGCTGTGTTTCGTCGATGCGTGGGAGTTCCAGTGCCTTAGGCATCTTCTGGGCACGCTCGTTCCATCATAGACCTCATCCATCGCTTTCCATCAGGCGTGATCGAGCTTAAGAGCGGGACCATTCAGGAATAAAAAAATCCATACTCCGGGCTCCTACTGAGAAATTCCAGATAGAAAACCCCAATACTTAACTAACACTGCCCGACCTGGGAATCGAACCCAGACCTCATGCTCAACAGTAGCACGTCTACCACTAGGCCATCGAGCCAGTCAACTACCTTATTATAGTATATTAAGTAATTTGTATTGAATTAATCAAACACAATCTGAACTACATACATACTTGGTAATGACACTACTTTGACTACTTGAGTATAATAAAACTTTAACTTATCAATAAGTCTTTTGATTCAAAGTAATAACTTTTAATTGCGTACAAATAAATAAACAAAACATAAAACGGTTCCGTCTATCTACTCGTAACATCAATCGTTCATCTGTCTGTCGGTTGTCCGTCAAAACTAAGGGTCTTCTGATAAAAAGATGTATCTCTGACCTTGTGTTAAACGTCGGATAATAAGCGGTTCCGCGTCAAGCATCTTGTAATACATCATTTTCACGTATGAATTCGTCAAAATGAGCGAAAGTAGGACAGAGCTGCGTATACGCACTAAATTAATGTTACCGTCTTTGTCACACGTATGTAATGTGAGAGAGATAACGTTAAGCGGCGGTCAATTGTGAACCACTGAACAGTTGGAGGTTCCGTACTAGAATATTGAATAGCATGTTATTGTCCTATTTACGGTTTTCAAAGGGTTAACTCTAACTACTGGCCGGTCAGAAGACCGGTGCACTCACAGTTTACCTTGAATAGCAAAAGATACAAGACTGCCTGCAAGTCACAAGAAATTCTCTCGGTTTTTTCCTTTTATAAAATATCATAGTTGGTAACCTTGATACTTTATTCACATTACAAGATTGTAATGTGAATAAAGTATCAAGGTCAATTCATAATCAATTAATAAATAATTTAAATTTAACTTTATATTTTAAGTTAAATTGTCTAATAACGTCTTTCATATTCACTGTATCGTATGGGGAACACATTTTATCCCTGTTTTATAACTGTAAAATAAAATTGTTGATTTAACTAATGAAAAACAATATGACCATTATTTATTATATTCAATTCCGATACACACGAAAGAATCTAAACTATTTTAAGCACAGGTCATAACGGGATATTTATTATATATGCAAATATATTGCAAATAATTTTACATTAATTGAATATCTGCATACCTACGTTAATAAAGCGTGTGAAATATTTAATGTGCGGAGGCAATCTTCGCGTTATTTGTGGATGCACGAATACCTGTGTGAAATACCTTAAGCTCCTAGGTTCCGTTCTAGACGGTTTTTAACGTGAAAGTAGAGTATTTTGAAAGATTTGTAGTAAGTATAGCCATTGTAAAAGTAAGTTTTACATAGAAATGTTCAGTTGGGCAGTTTTCGTTTCCTGCTAAAATGCAAAAGCTTTCGAATGGACAAGTGGCTATTCTCATTAATCACTCAGATTTGGGGATTGAACACATTGTGTATGTCATTCAGTGGCCAGGAAGATCCTGCTACTCAGACAAGCACAACACTCACTAGTAACAAATGCTTTCATGCTCTTCAATAAACGCAATAACTAAAACTGCTCTCAATTTTGCGACAAATTATCCGATATCCTAAATTCTAAGTACTGTAATTATGACAAGACTATTATCATCATGTAGATCGTCATCATCATTTCCCTTTAATTACAACACAATTTATTCAATCAGAGGCTCCAGGGCCTCCTCCTCTTCCTCAGTGGAAACGACCGCGACTTACAAATCAAAATTATTTCATCAATTGTAAATTATTTCATCAACACTGCTCTCAGAACGGTGAAGGAAAACATCGTGAGGAAACCGGCCTGTCCAGGAATCAAAAATTCAAAGTCATGTGACATCTGCCAACCCGCACTGGGCTCGCGTGGTGGATTACGGCTCACTCCCTCTCACAGAGGAGGCTTGCCTCCTCTGATTATTATGATAGGCTGATTATGCTTATATAATCATGGCATAAGCATAATCAGCCTATTCTGTTCCAGGCCTCCCCTATTTGAAACGGAGTGGGTCATCATAATCCACTAAGTGGGCCCAGTGCGGGTTGGTGGACGTTACATGTTTTCGAAATTTTGGTTCTAAGACATGCCGGTTTCCTCATGAAGTTTTCCTTCACCGATCTGAAAGCAGTGATGATGAAACTAAATACACAAAGTAAAGTATCCTTCTGCCTATAATCGATCAACACAATTCCTTACGGGGCCCTAAAAGCGTCTTTCCACACGGATTACTCGGAAGACGATAAGTGATAATTATGGCTCTGCTAACGAGACTAATGATAAGGCAAACCGTGTTTTTGTATGCCACGCTGCCACGCTCGAAGCACGCAGTTTTGAAAGACCAACTATTATAATTATATGTAATTTAACAACTATTTAAAATCTCGATTGTGCGTTAACGATGACAGGTCTAAAACCTTTTTAATTTTGTCTATGAAGGTCGGTTAACCTCGAAGTGTCCTATTCTAAAATTGAATTTATTTGAACATCAATTATAATTTGTCGTACATTATACTCAAATGCTAAGGGTCCTTCGTCGAGAGTGTCCCTGATGCTATAAGCCAATGATGCATCTGATATTCGGAAGTTAATCGTGAATTTATTGCAGAATAAAGAAACAATCCTGACTTGTAACACGTTGTAAGTTTTAGTATTTTATATATCTCGGAAAACTAATCGTCCTTATAGCTGTCGTCGCGCCTCCGTGTAAAACAAATGCATGCTAGTAGACACGCACACACATGTAGAAGGATACCTCACTGCGATACAGCGCGGTTTGCTTGGGGGTTTAACTCTATGCCTGGCAATATAAGTGCGTATATAGGTATAACGCGAGATATCGCAGTGAGGAATCGTCATGTAATTACCCCAAGATTAACTATACGAAAAGTTTACTAGCCACATTAAGCTCTCGAACCCACGGGCGATATTTATTTATTTATTTATTTTACCATTTATGTACACACATATATAAACAGACAAGAAAAAAACAGAACTGAAAATCGTGCACTGGATTTTCATCGCATTGCTTAGCAACTTGGTGAGTTGAAAATCCAGCAGTGTGTTTTTTGATGCGCTCGGATGCATGCTGTTGAATTCTCGATGCTCGAGAGTTGAAAATCGAGAGTGCCATAAAAAATCGAACAAAAACGATTCTGTAAAAAACTCACCGTGAAAATTTAGGTGAAGTGAGCTGAAAGTGACCTGTCATTCCACCTGATATGGTAGGGATTGACATTATTGGCAGTTCACTTCAAGCTCACTTCACCTTAGTTTTTACGGTGAGATTGTAACAGAATAGATCAGCTGGCCTTAGTGCATTAAGCGTTGAAGTCTAAGCCCTGCTGTAATATCGTAATGCCTAGCTTTAGTCTAGTAACCTGTTGAGGAGTATCGCTTGATAAAACTGGTGAAGGGAACGCGTAGGCAGTTCCTATTACGTTACAAACTAAATTGATGCCAGCGACGATAATATTGAGTCGAAACCCGATTCATTCATCAATTGTAATGAAATGATTTGGTAATATCTGAGCTAGTCGTTCGGAAATGATAAATTTCTGTATTGGACTCGTTTGAAGTGGGCATGGAGTGATTGGTATACAGACTGGGAAGTAACTTGCCAATGTCGGAGACTTTGTTGGGTAAATTTAGTATTTTAGTTCTTAATCGAGCCACTGCCACAATATACACATCAACTAACACGTGCCATGCTGTTATACGTCAATCATTTACGAGTTTGACAGGGATCGGAACTGTTTCTCCTAAATACATGTCATTTTGTAACCTATCAAGGAGAGCAGTACGGTATCCAGCGAACGGATTAAGAAATTTATGCTTCTGCCTTATGTTATATATTACCTTGCCACGTAATCTAGTTCTAGTTGAACAATAAAATCTTTTCATTATATTTACTAGTCACAGTGGGACTGTGGAGCTGCATCGCAAACGATACCTCAGACCTCACCTCTTGTCGTGCTTTCTGTGCAAGAAAACCTGCTCTATTGAGGATCTTTGCAAGGCCAACGCTTCCTCAAGAATTCGGCTCATCATCGTCATCTGCCTAGCCTTTTCCCAATTATGTTGGGGTCGGCTTCCAGCCTAACCGGATGCAGCTGAATACCAGTATTTTACATGGAGCGACTGCCTATGTGACCTCCACAACCCAGTTACTGGGTAATACGATACCCCTAGTTAAGACTGGTTTACTGGTTACCCCTACTTTCGGACTTCTGACTACCCGTAACGACTGTCAAAGATCTACGAATGACAGCCGGGTCCAACGGCTTAACGTGCTTTCCGAGGCACGGAGGGATCTTGGTATGTAAAGATGGTCACCCATCCACAGACCAACCGCGGCAAGCGTAGCTTAACCTGATCGATCGACTTGTGCGGCTGTTATTTTTTAGCTTCTTCTTCCTCAAGAATTGTGCTATCAAGTGCAAAAAGATTTTTTTCAAATCAGACTAGGAACCTACGGTAGTCAGAGATTTGCGCGATTAGGGCGTAACCAGAGATTAGCGCTCTCAAACAAATAAACAAATTGTTCGGCTTTGTTATATTAATAATATACCTAGTACTGATTTTTTTTTTCTGTCGGAGTAGCGAAGAACACCCATAGCATACAAAACGACTGCTTATCGTCAGCTAAACCATCCTGATTAAGTTTTTGCGCCGCTCGTTCGTGACAGGAAGCGCAAAAGGTGGTGCTCAAGTATTATTAGCATGTAAGTTTCTAACATGTTTTCCTTCGCCGTTTATCATGCAATGACAGCATCCGTGGTAACCACAGTGATGTCATAAATTAGCTGGAGAAACATCAGTTGATGATGTAAGATGAATCATGTAGGACTGCCTCGTTGGTCTAAAAGTCGCGAGCGGTACTGTTGAGGTTCTTGGACCCTAAGGGCCGAAACTCACTATAAAGCCGTTCACAGTTCGTTCTCGGTCCAATCTCGGTTTGATAAAATATTATCAAGTAAAAAATATATGTGTGCATTCATACTATCCGTAACAGTCAAGTTTCGCTCGAATCCCATTCCAAGGCCGATCCTCACTATGAGAACTGAGTCAGATTGTAAATTGTGAACATGATACGACTTTACCAGACCGAAATCGGATCGATTATAGTGAGAATCGGCCCTAATCGCGTAGCAAACTGTTATTGTCAATGTGAATAATTTTGAAGGATATTGCTAATCCATTGCTTCATATGTTAGGTAGAATAATTTGCCTGCTCAACAGCAACTGTCAAAATGACCATTGCTACTGCGTTACGCAATTACCCGGCTGGGTTGGATTCCCAGGACTGGCAATGTTGTGATTTATTTATTTATTTATTCCTTTATTTCAGGCAATTAGGGCCCATAGAAAAAAACAATACAAACATGAGGGGCCCGTAGCTAAATAATAACAGCCGCACAGGTCGATCGATCAGGTTAAGCTACGCTTGCCGCGGTTGGTCTGTGGATGGGTGACCAGTCTTACCTAGGGGTATCGTATTACCCAGTAACTGGGTTGTAGAGGTCAGATAGGCAGTCGCTCCATGTAAAATACTGGTATTCAGCTGCATCCGGTTAGACTGGAAGCCGACCCCGACTTAGTTGGGAAAAGGCAGGCAGATGACGATGACTACTACAAACATAAGAATACTTATAAACTAATAATAAAAATGTATCACAAACACAATACTATAATAAGATATAAGTAACTTAAAAATACTATTAAATACATACAACATAACAAACTAAAACTTAGCACACGAAGTGTCGGCGTCGTGTTTCGCTGACTGGTGTCATGTAACCGGCCACGAAACCGGAAATTACTCTGCTGGGTTGGATTCCCAGGTCTGGCAAAGTATTATTGGGTTTCTCTATATTGAATTTCTGAGCCCCGAGTCTGGATTTGTGCCCTGATTGCAATAGGCTTGCCCCCTATGACAAGGGAGTTAACCAGAGCTTGTGAAATGTGGTTGAACTATGGGTGCACCTCTGCCTTTTTTCGTTTGAATAAACGCGTGATATTATGTAATGAATTATTTAGTGGGTACATAGAGTAAGACTATAAGGCTGATTTTTCACCAGAGATGTGCGAGGTAGCTGGGTGGCACCGAGGCTGTGAAACGGTGTGAGTTTTCCCACCAGAAATTTGCTAGCGGTGAACGCTGTGCAAATGTTTAGTGCGAGGATGCATTGCTAAGCTCGAAACAGTGTGCAAATGTGTGGCGCGAATATGTGTAGCAGGCTCTTTTTAGATGCAATACATCTCTGACAAACATCGTCTAGTGACTGATATTTTTTCGCTCGCGTCCGTCCCTACCGCATATCCCTCGCACACATCCCTCGCAACACATCCCTAGCACACATCCATCGCCTGTTTTGAACGTACAAAAAACTCGCTAAGCTAGGCTGCAGACTTGCGTGTAGACTCTAGACACTAGCTGTCCCACACATTATGCAAGTATTTAATTATGTCACTACAGACGTGTGACTATTCGCGTTATAGTTTGAATCGTAAGTAGATGATCTGCATAATTAGCAGGTTTTTAATATCAGCAGTCGAACATGCATAATACATGGTAGTTATGGCTAAACAGGAAAGGAATGTGTGAGCTTTGTAATAGGTTTTATCAAAGGCAGTGGCGTAACCACTAAGGGCTCTTTCCCACGGCAAGATCCCGTTTAGTAGTGTACGTGTTTATATATCTATATTCACATAAGCATCCCGTTTGCAGTATCCGGCAAACAAGATGCTTGTGTACGTGTTTAATTATATACAACATTATTTTTAGTATACTGCAAACCTGAATATAGTTTGTTCAGAATAAGTAACTGAATCGATTCCAATAGTTTTTACACCATGTTATATTTCGTCCCAAAAATATTTAAAAAAGGTAACAAGTTGGACACCGAGCGACACTAAGTACATATCCGCAATCATATGCGCACATCACAGGTCACAGTCGGTCGGCCGGCGGCGCGTGTTAAGTGATAACCAAATTTTTGTACGGACAATCAGGTAACATAACAAGCTTATAACTTCGTCATTTTTCATGATACAGTTTTGAAATTTGGTACATAGATTCTTTACATAAAAATACTAGACACGTGTTTCGGGTTTACCATATACTAAAAATAATGTTGTATATAATTAAACACGTACACTACTAAACGGGATCTTGCAAAAAACCGTACCTGCAAAAAACGGGATCTTGCCGTGGGAAAAAGCCCTAAGGTGCAACGTGGTGTGGGACATCAGGGCCCGCGATGATTTGCTCACTCAGTGTCCGGGGGCCGGAGGTTTTCACAAAAAGGTAACTGGCATAGGGCTGCAAATGTTTAAAAAATATATATATTAAGTATATTAAGTTTTAGTTAAGTACTTTAAGGAGAAAGCATACCGTAATCCAAAAAGTTGGTTCTCTCAAAAATTTTGGGAGCTCTTTTTACATTATTCTAAAGGGAGGATCGATTTATTACAAAATAAATGAAATTGCATTCTGACTCAAAAGTTTAAGCTATCAATATTCTCTAATAAGATAATGGAAGAGCGAGCGAAACGAGCTTGAAAATTGGAGAATCATGAATCGGATAGGTTAGATTTTCTATGTGATTTTATTTTTTATGCTTATTATTATTTAGCTTGAGAATTAGATCACGCCTGTAGCTTGAAGCCTTTTAAGCTTTTAACAAATTACTTTATTTTTCAATAGGTTTCTTTCATCCGGGCCTTATATCTGTTATTTGAGGTTGTGAATAACATTTTACGAATTTTTCCGGGAGCCCCGTATCATAGACACACCTGAAACGGCGGTATCTAGGACATTGACACTTACGGTTGGTTCCTCAGCGTTTGTGCGATTGTTTACTGTAAAATAACAGCTTAGCGCTTCATTTGTGTAACCCTGAATGTAGTAGACCTTCTTCCTTCTCTTACGTAGTGACCAGGTGATGAGGCGAGTATTTTAATTGCGACCCAATATCCCGACACACCGACAGCCCGCGACGAGCGGCTGTGCCACTATTTGCATAGCTTGGTTAAAGCGCAATACGCTTGTCCTGGGCATTTTTCGAGCTGCTACCAATAAATCTGCATTGGTTTAGTTTAGATCTTGATCCGTTTAGTAATATATTTGACTAGTGTTACAACCTGACAAAGAAGATATACAATATACTATACCTAACGCAACCATTTACACTACGTACTAAACTAAATGTCTAGATAACAAAAGGATAAAACAAAAGGAAAAACAAAAGTATGTTTATTAAATATTTGTACCTACAAATAAATACAAAAAATCCTTTTGTTTTTTGGTCACTTAGGCGTCGAAGTACTCGTGATTCGTCCACATCACTGTCATCCGTCATCCGGAAACGTGCCGAGAAGACTGGCAGCACTGTCACGTTGAATGGCATTGCGAATTCTGTGTCCAAAGAACGAACCAGCCAACGACGAAGAAAGGAAGGAGGGTGAAGTGTTCTGTCAGAAAGTTGATCCTGATTATCTTGAATGGCCATTGCGTTTCAACCTTAACCTAGTAGGCCTTTTTTGGTGAGAATACTTTTGAAGCAACAAAGTTTTTCCTCGTCCACAGAGCTTTATTTTAAGGTCAATAACTTGGCAATTTTTTTTTTTACACAAATATCTCCAATAGCTAATGTAACAACTAATCCTTTACATGCGTTTACGTTACGTTTACGTTTTCTAGGATCAAAGAAAATCTTTGTCCACGTTGTATTACTTTTGGAAGGAACATGTTTCTCTTTTGTTTCCATCAGTCCAAACGTCTACTAATATGCAGACGCTCAAAAGTATATAACTCTTAAAACAGACGATCTCCTATTTTGTAATCAAATTTGTTTTTAACGATCAGTCAAATAAGGCGATTTTGGTTAACGGTCAACAGTAAAGGCTCCCGCAGACAGGTACGACGCGACTCTAGTAGAACAATTTCTATGAAAACTTAATGGAAATTGTTCTACCAGAATCGTGTCGCACCGTCGCGTCGCGCTTGTCCACGGGAGCCTTAAAGTTGATACGTACAAGTAGATAAGTACATGCCTTCATTATACAAGCTGCGGACATTATATTAACCTGTTTGACTAAGTAAGAGGTGCCTTTTTTTTTTTTTTTTTTTTTTTGGGTGGGAAATTATCAAATAACTTCTCCCGTTCTGGGCGGAACGGGAGGGTGTGTCAGACTTTTACTGACTAAAACCCACCCGTGTTCCTTCAGTTGCCTGTGCCAAGGGCCACGGTAACTCTTTCGAACAACCCGCGACCCTGGCAAAAGTAAGAGGTGCCTTAGGATAACTTTAATTCAGTGTAGTTATTATCATAACAGTATAATGGGCGTTGACGAATATTTTGACCATTTGCATACACCTCGCGCCAAACAATCGCCGCAAGGAATGTTTGTTTCGCCACTGATGTACAGACGCCAGCACATCAAGCTACTACAATCTGTCAAATTTCTATAAGAAATTTTCAAATTTATCTCTAAAGCATAAGGTTCAAAGTTGTTTGGGAAAATTTCACACTTTCGGGTAGCTTGATGTGCTGGCGTCTGTACCTTTTGCAAGTTTGCAGCTTTTAATAATCATCAACGGACCAGAAACCATATACATTTTAGTTTAACTATTATTTTATGACATCTTTATGGATAACAGTTACAAAATCACTGTCTTCAATTACTTGAACGTTTAATTTTGTCGATATATCGATAACGTTCTCGTAGATACTATGTAGTTTAGGGAGTGTTAATGTTAATATTAGGTTCTGAATAACATTGACCCTAATTGGAGTCGCATGTCAATGCATGTCGTTTATATCAGTAACAATATTTATTAATTCTGTAACACGTTCAACGATAATTTTCACTAGACCTATAATAATTGGAATAGGCGTTAGATGTAGGTACCTAGCTTGGACAGTGTTGTAATATATTATTTAGGAATCGCGCTTTCTTCCAAGTTACACATAGTGCTTTATATAGATATATATATTATACTGACGAGGAAAATAGAAGACTTTTTTTGTGAAGTTTATATTAAAATTGTAACAGTTATTAAAACTCAATGTAATACTTTTGCCAAGGAGATTAATATTGGTTTGAATAATCAGCAAAAGTATGTAGCCAGTATCATTTTGCGTTTGGTGATAAAATCTTTTTGTCTTTTGGCATCATACTATATTTAAGTAGATTTTTATTACCTATAAGTATTTACTGAATTGCCCTAAATTAAAAAAAAAAAAAAACAGCCTTAACAATGGTTTTTGATACTCTTTTTCTGACAATGGTTTTCATACACTTTTTCGACCCTCAATGTACAGACGCCAGCACATCAAGCTACCCGAAACTGTCAAAACTTTCCAATTAATTTTGAACCTTATGCTTTAGCGATAAAGTTGAAAATTTATTAAAGAAATTTGACAGATTGTAGTAGCTTGATGTGCTGGCGTCTGTACCACAGTAATTACGTAATTTCTGCGTCATTTAAAAAAAAAATATGAGGTACTTTCCGGGCAGATATTGTATAAAGAAATACCCATAGATAATATGCATTTACCATCAGACTCATCGCTTCCAAGAGAAGAAAGAGACAGCCTACAACAAAGCAGGAAAAAGTATTAACAATATAAACCCATCGTCCTTGAACTGTTCCGAATATGCGGGTTATATCTATTCTTCCGTCATTTTGCGGCAAAATAGTCGCTATCAGCTCGGTAGCATCCTGTGGATTACTGTCAGTTATCGCTGTGGTATCCGGCCATCCGTCCCAAATGGTTGATACTCCACAATCACGTTGAGTCCTCCGCGGACTGATCAGTGAGCATGTTGCTTCTTTTATTTTTACTTGGGACTGCTTCAAGTGCCTTTGGAGATGATTATAAGTGTGAGTATTTGTATTCGAGTTGTTTTGTGTATTTTTTGTGTGGGGACTTAATCTTGTTAGGATTTATCCGCTTCTTTTATTTATCGTTTTTGGTTCTTGAATTATTTCCACCATCTTGTGTAGCTGCTTCAACTTCTATGCCTCTGTGGTTTACAGTCTTCGTTATTTTATTTTATTTTCTTAAAGGTTTACCATTATCTACGTACAATATATTTTCTTTTTGCTCTTCTATTTCTTTTTCTGAGGAATGAAAAGGAAATGAATCATAGCGTGACAGTTTACGGGGAAGAATGGGAGAAGAAAACGTGTTGCTCCGACCCGAAGTAACATAGGACAAGGAAAGAAACATAATCATTATTTTTTCAAACCCTGCCTTGCATAGACAGACCACTGCAAACCAATTGAGAACCAGAATTTGCTAGCTCTTGATAGTAGTTATACGAAAAGGATTTGTGTTTTAATCGAGTACGTCACGATAAAAATGTTTTAATTAATATTTTATTAATTTCAATCCTTACAGCCCATTTACTGGACCCATCATGGCAAGAGATTATCGCCGAGGGTGGTATGCACATCGGCGCTGGCAGAACGAAACGTTTCATTGCAATAAACGACAATCAGGTAGGTGCCGAACTATTGCAATTCCTACTCATCGTTTAATAACCAACCTTCATGTGTGACGGTGGCGTTACAGCTATTCTCTCAAATGAAGCCAAAAGTACATTAGCACTCCAGTAAGCGCGCGTTCTACCATTGTAGAACGCACTCCGAGAATTTGAGCGCAAATTGAAGGTCACTAATTAAAATAATAATCACTAATTCAAGACACACTCATAGTATTCCTTCTACATTACATATTCCTTGTGCCTCTTTTAGTTTCATAATAAACCTTCCTGAACATGAAAGCATATTTATATTTACAGTATTCTTAGGCATAACTTTGGATGCCAAGCTTCAATGGGGCCCCCATATAGATAAATTGTCAAAAAAGCTTAGCTCTGCAGCATACGCCGTTAGGAAAATTCGTGACTTAACTGATTTAGAGACAGCCCGTTTAGTTTACTTTAGTTATTTTCATAGTGTGATGTCATACGGTATTCTGTTGTGGGGAAATGCCGCCGAAATTCAGATAATTTTTATTTTACAAAAAAGGGCAATTCGTTCCATTTATAAATTAAGTCCCAGACACTCCCTCAGAGACAAATTTAAAGAGATTAATATAATGACTGTGCCTTCTCAGTACATTTATGATAATCTTTTGTATGCACATAAAAATATTAATCTGTTTAAGAAATACAGTGATATCCATAATATAAATACTAGGAACAAACATAAATTTGTTGTTCCTACAACAAGGCTCAAGAAAATAGGTGGCTCGTTTAGATGCCAATGTATACGTTTTTATAATAAACTTCCTAGCCACATTCAAGAACTAAGCATTAATAAATTCAAATCTTTTATAAAGCTAAAACTATGCCAGAAAGCCTATTATACTGTAAAAGACTATATTGAGGACAAAAACGCTTGGGATTGAGCTGCTCCAATAGGTCTAGACAGTGAATGTTGTTTATTTTTTATTTTGCTGATTTACACTTTTGTTATTTTTTTTCTTTCTAAATATCTATTTATGACATGACATGAACATTTACTGTTTAGTCTTATATTATTTTAATTATTGTGAATGTGAGGACTATGTGGATCATTGTTTCCGTTTTAATCATGGTCTGGCAGTTTGAGTGGTTTATGCGGTCTACACAAATGTTCTGTCCTTGGTATTGCTCGTCGAATCGTTGAGCTCCTTAAGTTCTGAGTTGAGCTGCACGGTTACTGACGAATGCGTGCACTGACTGCACAGGTCCACTCAATCTGTGTGGTTCTTCCCTCAAAATACCACTTCAGACACCAATCTACATGGTCCTCAAAGATCAAAGATGATGTCCGGATTTTTATATACACATTGACATTGATGAATTTTTTATAAACAATGACATGGATATTTACTTTGTATAGTATCTTATTTTTTATTATTATTATTGTGAGTGTGAAGACTATGTGGGTCATTTCTTTTTTCTTTTTTCCTTCTTAGTTAGTTTTAATCATGGTCTGGCCATGGTCTGGTCTGCGGCCTACCCAAATGTCCTTTCATTGGTATTGTTCGTCGAATCGTAAGGCTCCTCAAGTTCTGAGTTGAGCTACACAATTTTTGACAAATGCGTGCACTGACTGGACAGGTCCGCTCAATCTGTGTGGTTCTTTACTCAAAAGACCATTTCAGACACCAATCTGCATGGTCTTCACATGATCTGACCAAGATTATGTCTGGACTTTAAAAGAGACTGTGACCTCTGAGTTTGTTTCGGCCTTTCTTCTCAGAGTAGTCAGATAGGAAACGCCGACCTCATCTAGTTTAAAAAATATGATTGACATGTAAAAGTGTTTGTACAAACCTACTTACAGAAAATAAATCATTTATCATTTATCATTTATTGTTAACTATTCATGAAACTTTCCTGCAAAAATCGTTAAATTAAAAGTGCTCTACATAAGTACATTTGAAAGCGTTCCTAATAAAAAAAAAAACGAATACGTTGTTATAAAAGTTTCTCGGGGGATCCCCATGTTTGATGATAATGTCTAGATAGGTACAAAAGGCGTGAACTACAAAAACCAGGATATATATATATGGCCCCAGTTCCCGGAATAATCCTTTCGAGTCTGGTCCAAGTTAAGGATCCCACAGACCAGCGCAACGTGAACAATTTCCATGAAATTTTCATAGAAATTGTTCCACTATAGTCGCGTGGCGCCTGTCTCCGGGAGCCTATAGAAAATACACGTGTAGTGTAGTTATCGCATAGTTTCAGGAATATTCTAGAAGGACAACGTATTGATAACAGAACAGCAAAATCAAAATCAAAACTCATTTATTCAAACTAGGCTGAGAATCAGCACTTTTCGAACGTCAAAATTACAAAAGACAGTCCCCCAAAACGCCCGCCCTTCACCACTTCCTAGTGCTTTCGCTGGGAAGAAGTGGCGCAACAAACTCCCCAACAGCACAGCTGTCTGTTCAGTTAGAAAATACTTGACCAAAATATTTGAGATACCTATTTACTTAAAATAATGTTGTGTAATGTGACCGCCACAGGTTTATAATTTCCTTTGATTGTTTTTGTATGCGTCTGCGTGCACAATAACACTAAAATATAAAACATACCTAGTAGGTATTAAAATAATTGTATGAGAAAAGTTTGAAGGCTTTGACTCTCTATTGTTTCTTTCTAAGAATATTTTGTTTTTGTATAGCTACTATAGATTATATAAGAATTGCTATTTATGCTCCGTAAAGTCACGTGCGTGCTTTCGAGCGATCAAATTAAAAAAAAAATAAGTATAACGTTAAATCAATTAATAGAAGATACAGAGTTAAATCAAAGGCAAAACAACTACAAGAGTGGTGAGATAACATGTTCTATCATGTCCTTGATAAACGATAATCACTCAGTATTCCGCTGTGTTAGTGCCAAACTGCACTCTAATTGCGTAACACACTATTACTCTCAATTTGAATAATTTGGAAGCATATTGCTAATCCATTGCTCCGTAGCTTCGAAAAATGTGTCTGCCCAACAACGTAAATAACGCAATGAATGTTGTTGAACTGTCAAAATGAAACCCATTGCTACTGATAGTGTGTTACGCAATTACCCTGCTGACTACGCTGCCACCGATAACGCTGTGGAACTGGCGGTTTTAGGCCAGCAAAATTTGGTTAGCTGTCGTGCCAGCTACACGACGGAGAAGATGAAGGACTTACTCTGAGAGATGCGAACATTTCTTGGATACACACTACACACCCTATTATTATATTTTCTTTACTTGTTATTTTACTATTTTAGTAGCAGTTTAGTTGCAGTAAATATGAACACACACACAGTTAACCCCTTGGGTACATTTGACGTCTGAGAGGACGTCATTCACTTGTTTTCCCTAGGAGCGGATGACGTGTCTAAAACGTTATTTGAGGTTAGGCACAATTCTGTTCATTTCATTGTAGCTTGTATCAGTCATAATAGAAGAAGCAATTACAGTATTTTGGTGAACATAATTTACGATACACTGCCCCATTATGTTAAAAACAAGGAATATATTTTATGATAGTGATAGCAAAAGTAATAAATCCGTACCCAAGGGGTTAATATGATATAATATGTATGAAACACCAACATTTTTGTAGTAAGCACATCATAATGTCCTACAAAATCAAAATCAAAAGTCATTTATTCAAACTAGGCTGAGAATCAGCACTTTTCGAACGTCAAAAATTACAAAAGACAGTCCTCCAAAACGTCCGCCCTTCACCACTTCCTAGTGCTTTCTTACAATTTTTACAATGTATACTGTGTACGATATTATTTTTTTCCTTGGGGATCGGCACTGTACTCCTTAACACAGGTTATCTTATAACCTAGCTAGAAATACAGCACCTCGCCCACCATTTTATTGTAGTCTTTGTACACTATAAACGATTCTGTAAACTGTCATCATGGTTTTTGATGAAAAAAATATATTATTATATTCTATTGATGTTTCAGCCAGGGCCCACTCTCCATCTCTTTCCACGCAATGTTAAATGTCAAATTCGCTCTTACCCATATCACAGAAACCACCAGACCTTTCTTCAGAAATAAAGCCATAAACCGCCCACGTCTTCACGCCCACCACACAGTCTTCAAAATGTAGTTAGAAAATGTCGTATTCAATTAGCTATTACCTGGCACTAGCATCATTGCGCCGGCGCCACACCGAGTATGTTTAGCAACCGATGCGGGATTAACAGCATCATTACGCTTGTAAAACATGGGCAATTAGCCATTATTTCCGTGAATAACCTATGTATGCAAGGGGATTAGCATACAAGACAGACAGTGGGACAAGTCGGTTAGATTTTACGCCTTTTATTGTCTACGTGACATTTTGTTCGTTGATTTTTGCGTAACTACTAGAATCATAGTCTTCTTTATTAAAGGAGTATGTTCAGATGAAAGATAGGCTCGTGGCTAAATAATAACAGCCGCACGGATTAATCTTCAAGGTTAAGCATCGCTTGCCGAGGTCGGTCTTTGGATGGATCCATTATATATCGAGACTTGTCCGTGTCTTGGAAAGCACGTTAATAAGCTGTTGGTCCCAGCTCTTATTCGTAGATTTTTGACCGTCGTTACAGGAAGCCCAAAAGTCCAACAACCAGCGGTATCTTGTTACCCAATAATTGGGTTTTGGAAGTCAGGCAGTCGCTCCATGTAAAATACTGATAATCAGCTGCATGCGGTTAGACTGAAAGTCAACCTCAACATAGTTGAAAAAGGGCTAGACAGATTGATTCAGATGAAACATTAAAACCTGGATGGATCTCAGGGGGTCATCATAACTCATTCAGAGACTGATCATACCATTACTGATCCAGTTTTAGCATAAATCTTAGCAGATTACAAACAGAACCTACAAAGCTTGTATAATCTAAAGCGTTGGGCTTAATTAAGCAAACCTTTCAGTGCAAAGAATCTGCGTTTACTATTTGAGTACCTACAAAAGTACCCACTCGTAGTCACAATGACTGTGTCACGATCTTATCATTAAACGCTGACACAAGACCTCTAATGATACCAAATTAGGGGCATGATAATGGTTTGTGTGAATGTTTGAATGCTGTGAAACTCTTTTCCCGTACGTCTGTCGGTTGATACGTACTAAACTGTTTTTGGTGATCTCTAGGTATATTATCGGCATGGTAATCATTATTCTCTTGCCCTTAACCCAATTTATTTAGGGTCGGCGCTACTTGTCTTTTTCTTCCATACTTCTTAGTAGTTATCTTAGTTGGGTGGCCCTTTCTAGCCATATCATCTTTCACACAGTTCATCCATCGTTTCTTTGGCCTTCTATACAACGTGTAACGTTAAATGCGCAAAACCTCAGACACCCCAACTGATTTTTAATTCAATTGACCTATTTCAGAGAGAAAATAAGTCATTAAAAAAATTGTAAAGGTTTAATGTGCTGTTTTAGTTTTACTGGCCATTCTGATCGTTTCTTGCGTCTGCGACGACGCTTTACCGAGGGAGGAGTCGTCACCGGGCCGCTGCGTCGCGCTGACATTGGCTTGCTTGACCTATTAATAAATAGACACGGCAACGTTTTTAATAAAGATTTTTTGAAAAATGTGACCTATATTAAAAAGTGGTTCAATTAATTCTGCTCGTTATTCTGATCAAACAATTTTCAGGTTTTGCGCATTTAACGTTACACGTTGTATATAAATCTAGAGAAATAGATATAACATCAGACTCAGGCGAAAATGACGAGATGAACCTTGCCGTCTATAAACAGGATTACCTATTCCGTACCTACCAATAAGCTCAAGATCAAGGCAGTGTAAACACGAAAGCCAAGGTTTTGACCTTCAGTGAACACTGACTGAAAGAAATATACCTACTTAATAGTTTTCGAGAACGTAGCTTTAGACTTAACAGCATAGCACAAGCCTAATAAGCCTATAATTTTCCCACTGCTGGGAGGCAGGCCCCCTCTCCGTGAGTCCCTCTCACGGAGAGGGGGCCGTAATCCACCACGCAGGCCCAGTGCGGGTTGGTAGATGTCACATGTCTTCGAATCTATGGTTCTAGGATATACCGATTTCCTCACTATGTTTTCTTTCACTGTTTTTAGAACAGTGGTGATGAAATAATTTACAAAAAGTAAAGCGCCTGTCAAGGTTCGAACCTACGACCTACAACTCCTAAGTCGCCGCGCCGTTACCACTGGGCCACCAGTGCTCTCATAACTTAACATCGCCTAAAATCAAGTATTTGTCGTTGTTGACGTCAGACTAATAGTACTTAACCCAGAACTCTTCTAAAACCGAGTTATTTTCGCAGGCTAATGCAGCATATCAGGGCTGTGTCCTGCCGAACGGCAAGCCTGGTCACTGCCGTCCGCTCCGCCACTGCATCCAGGAGGAATTCCGGTCTGACTTCATCAAGTTCATGGATTACGTCTGCATTATCCAACAAAAGTGAGTTATGTACCGTCATATTTAAAATATGTTCGTCACCGTATTTGCCTGCTCATTGCACGATACAATTTGCTTTACCGATTCGGCATTACATTAGTCCGTCGTAATGTCAATACCGCTTTTTTATATCTGACATGTAAAAAAGATATCTGAAAGCCCTTTTGCGGTATTAAAAATGTGAATCGGACTCGGACATTATCTAAAGAAATATATTTTTAGTTTTAGATTGATGTCAACTATACATTGGTCAAAGGTGTATGGTATTTTGATATTTGCTTTAAAGTAATTAAATACAGTTTTCTATACTCAGTGCGGTTGCTTCAAAAGTTATTATGTGTCCTAACTTGATAAAGGAAAGAATTTGAAAACTAACGAAGATATAAAAGACTTGACTGTAAGTACATTGATCATAATTATCATCATACTAGCAGCGCCCCGCGGCTTTACCCGCATAATTTTATCCAAATCCGTTCAGTGGGTTTTGCGTGATTGAGTAACAAACATCCAAATATCTTTGACAAACTTTCACATTTATAATATTACTAGCTACGCCCCGTGGTTTCACCCGCATAACTCTCGATCCCATAGGAACATCGGGATAAAAAGTATTCTATGTGTTAATCCTAGTTGTAAACTATCTGTGTGCCAAATTTGATTAAAATTGGTCCAGCCGTTTGAGCGTGAAGAAGTAACAAACATACAAACACACACACACACACACCACACAAACTTTCGCCTTTATTATATTAGTGTGATAGTGCGATACTCGTATAGTAGGATTACTATTTGCACTTTAGGCCTCTTTGAAGCTCAATCGCCAAATATTTAACTGTTCAATTTATGATCCTCTAGTACTGTGGGAGCTTGTTGCCCTGACAAAACGTCGCTGAGTGGCGCAGAAGGATTGGCTGGAGACTTGCCAGCAACCGCACCGAGGGAGGAACAGAATGAAGCTGTCATGAAGGTCACCAGGGCTGAGTCTAGAGGTTGTATTATTATAACATCCATACATATATACACTCACGCCTTTTTCCCATGGGGGTAGGCAGAAACTACAAAACACCACCCGCTACGGTCCTTCCATACCTACTCCTTTTGCCTTCATACATCTGTGGTGCTATTCTGTAAAAATCTCACCTTCATAACTAACTTGAAGTGAGCTTAACGTGAGCTGTCACAATTGCTGATGCTAGGGATTGACACTATTGACGGCTCACTTCACGCTCACTTCACCTTTGTTTTCACGGTGAGATGTTTACAGAATAGATAGGCCGGTCTTGCACGCCGCCGTCGCGACGCCGGTTGCGAGTAGGTACTACACACGTAACCTTTCTGAAGAACATCACCAAGAAGATCATTATATGTCCTTCTAGGGTGTCTCCTCCCGGCTTTACCACTCACATCTGTATTATTATTAGTACTCCTTATCGTGAACACGAACCCATAATCCCTATGCTACATCGCTACTTTTAGCACGGGAAGTCTTACAAGGAAACCTCGCGAGGTGTCCCTCACCGATTTAGTTGCAGCTTTACTATAATAATCTACATGAAAAATGATGAGATACGTATTTTTAATTTTTTTCTAACAAACGTTTTAAAGGGGTGAAAATCACCCTCAAACTCGTACCCCAAAATGATGGTTTGCAGTTTTCACATATTTCTAATAAAATTTTTCCAAAATGACTTTAACCATTAAAAAGAGCATAAAAAAATATGTAAAATACCTTCATTCACATATTTATAAGAATTGTGGATATACAATTTTTTTAAATGAAAAATAACGAAAAATTCATAACTCAAAAACTATTTATTATTTTTTTAATGGGACCAATTTTAAGTCGTATCTCATCATTTTTCATGTAGATTATTATAGTAAAGCCGCAACTAAATCGGTGAGGGACACCTCGCGAGGTTTCCTTGTTAGTAGCACACCTGTATTCTTGTAAGGGGTAAGGCAGGGATGTATATTCGACGCACATTTCGCTAGTGATGTAATAAAGGCAGGCGAGTGTGAGCCATTAAAGGCTGGCGCAGATTTGGGCAGGCCCCACCGCACTTTTTGTACTGTAATGTAATGCGCAGCGGCCCGACTCGGGTGTAATGAGCGCTTAGCTTAATAGTTACTAGTTACGTAAAAAAATATATATTGCTATTTTTTTTTTCCTAACATAATTCTTGGTCGCTTTCTATAGAGACGTCGTTTTGTTTTAGAAAACGATGCTATTTATTTATTTATTTAAAGTTTTCGCACACAAAAAGGTACAAAGGCGGACTTGATGTCTTAAGCATTCTCTACCAGTCAACCAAGGGTGGTGAAGAGATTAGATGGCAGGTGCTTTGGTTGAGCCGAAAATTATAAAAAAAAAAATTAAAAAAACTATTAAAATTGTTGAATTATAACTGAAAAAACGTAGACAAATACATAAATAGGTTGAAAACCTATAATATAGGTACGTACACACTATTTACTATAACATATACTTACTATTCCAATACAATACCAATTACTTCCTCGAAACCTTCCCCTCCTTTCCCATCCTTCGTTCTTTCTCCTTTCTTCTCAGTTTTCAACAACGCCCCTTTTTTTTTTTTAATTATCTAATTTGTGTGTTGATGTTGCATTTATTCGTTTGTATTTATTGATGTGTGATTTTGTATTTATTATTATTTATTATTTTCAACAACGCCCCTGACGCCTCAATAAACGTGCCCACCTACTTGGGCCTAGTTTAAAAAAAAAGAATAAAATAAATAATAATAATAAACCTCTGATCATCGAATTTATTCTTACTTCCATAGGTTGTGGTCTAAGCACTCGCCAACAAAGTCGTGTGCTAGGCGCTCGTCAGGCCAACCCTCGTGAATGGCCATGGATGGCCTCCATCACTCCGGAGGGCTTCGAGCAGTACTGCGGCGGAGTGCTCATCACTGACAGACATGTCATGACTGCCGCTCACTGCACTAGAAGGTAAGATTCGCGTAGTCTTGTCTTACCCAAGTTAATCTTTCTCAGAATCATTTATTTACAGAAAATATGGGTCTTATCAGTTGTAAAAGTTGGTGGTTTAATATACAGTCGATACAGGATGTAACAAGAACCTTTACGAAGCCGATATCTATTAACATAATTTTATTTTTATTTATTTCAGGTATCACATAACCCATACCTATTAGAAAACATCTTTAAATTATTCAATAATAAATAAAAAAATCACACAAATTAGATAATTCAAATACATTTTCAATCATAATTAACTCATATTCACTTACGAGCGACACTATATGTAACTTGTCTGTCACAGCAGTGCCGCACATAAGGACAGTCCAACCTATTTATAATATTGCTATTCGCCCGTAGGTAAATTGCGGACGCAATGTAACTTTATACAGTACTAGCTTTTACCCGCGACTTCGTTCGCGTGAAATAGTTACTTTGCAGCATTTTTTATTTTTTAGGATACTTACTTTGCAAATAATACACATACAAACTGCTGTGGTTAACTGTAATAACTTATTTTAATACATTTTTATAAACTACGTTTTTTGTTTTTCCTTTGCTAAAACATAAAGATTTTGCGGGGTACTCGTGAGCACGCCACATAGAGTTGCCCATGGGAAAAACAATTTTTTTTCTAAATGTACACCTGCAACTTTAAGCGTCTGTCCTTGAGCTTTGTTTATTGTAATTGCAAATGCTGCTTTCAGGGGAAACTGCACTCTTTTGAACTGAAATGGCAAATCTGTCGGAATTATTGGAATACGGGGAATTAAAACATTTTCTCCTTTTGCCATTCCAGTCATGATTATAGTTTTTATAATGTTGCATCCTAGATGAGTAATTTGTAGCCGTGTACCATTACATAGCCTTGGTGCGTCAAGATTTCTCATCAACAGGACTGGAACACCAACTTTCAGCCTTAACTTATGGGAAGGCACTCCTGATAATTCTAAAGAGTTGAGAAATTCTATAGGATACGACGTCCCTTGTTCAGTATTAATAACATTGTCTACTGAGAGGTACTCGACAACATCCCCCTCCACGTCTGATATAATTTGTTCGTTTATCTGGCCTACTGTCTCATTTGTGGGCACCAAAATTGCCCTTTCACACAACCATTCTCGATTGGCCATATTTATTTGTAAATCAGGATAAACATTATTTTTTAAATCATCTGTGTTATCGACAACTTGACAGAATTCACGTATCAGTGAAATCATGCCGTTACTGTCTGTTGGCATACAATCTCCTCCGATGTTTAGAAGAGCAGCCGCATATTGCCCTGCTTGAGAATCATTGTGCAGTTGTACTCGCATATTTGTAGTCAGACAAAACTTTTTTACGTGTACCCATAATACAGAAGCTTTCAAACAGGCATTTATTTCATCTGCCGGTGTACCCCTAGTAATGACCGGCAGGGTCTGTCTGAAGTCACCAGCTAAAAGTACCACCATTCCTCCCATGATACCCGGGTTACATTTGAGTTCCGGCGCTCGCGCCACGTGTATACATTAAGACGGCATTTTCACTAATAATATACATGTTTCCGATGAATATGCGTATTGTAAACATAGACAGATTTGTTTGGACTTCCCTGCGAACTTTCATTTCCTATTTTATTCCCATGTAGGTCAACACTTCAAAAACGCTGGAACAAATGTTTATTTACTTCTTATCAAGTGCCTAAATACCAAGTTTCATGGTTTTATCTTCGAAAATGACGAATTCCCATGGAAATTTTTATCCCTTATTTCAACCCGTTCATGGCCTTTTTTACAACAAAAGGTAGCTTATGTCCTTTCCCAAGGTCTAGTCTATTTTTGTACTAAATTTAATCGAAATCGAATTCGGAATTAGGCGTGAAAGCGAGACTTTGTTTGGACTTCCAGACGAACTTTCATCCCCTATTTCATCCCCATACAGGACGAAATTTCAAAAACGCTAGAACAAATATTTATTTATTCCTTATCAAGTGCCTAAATACAAAGTTTCATGGTGTCATCTTCGATAATGACGAACTTCCATACGAACTTTCATCCCCTATTTAAACCCCCCCAAGCCTTTTTCGCGATAAAAGGTAGCCTATGTCCTTTCCCGAGCTCTAGTCTATCTCTGTACTAAATTTCATCAAAATCGGTTCAGTGGTTTAGACGTGAGAGCGTGACAGACAGACAGAGTTACTTTCGCATTTATAATATTAAGTAGGGATAGTAGGGATTGCACAAATATTAATTGAAGTAAGCTTATTTTTAGATGGAAAGCAGAAGAACTCTTCGTCCGTCTTGGAGAGTACGACTTCAAACGCACGAACGACTCCCGCACCTACAACTTCAGGGTCGCAGAGATCCGTCAACACGAGGCCTTTGAGATCTCCAACTATAAGAACGACATCGCCATCTTAAAGCTTGACCGACCGGCCGTCTTCAATACTTACGTGTGGCCCATCTGTCTACCACCCCCCAACTTACAGCTCACCGACGAACCGGCTATTGTTATTGGTGAGTTTTAACTGTTTTGGTCATCATCTGCAGTAGCTATATTATTTATCACAAACAGACTGCCCGATGGGACTTCCCACCAGCAAAAATTATGAATTTCCATACAAACTTTCATCCCCTATCTAATCCTTTTAGGGGATCCATTTTCGAAAATCCTTTCTTAGTGCTCACTTTCGTTTAAGGAACTCTTGTGCAAAATGTCATGCCTCTAGACCTAGCGATTTAGGCTGTTCATTGTTTGTCAGTGAATTAATAAATTTAGAATGTTATTAAGTAGATTAATGAAAATGGGCTTCCTCATGAAACGCAGTAATAAACAATCCTAGAAGAACATTCCCAAAACCTTCAAGCTTGACGAACAATGTGGTGATCGCAGTCAATTATTGCCACGCTGTCCCTCGCATAAGTATCCAATATTACACCATCCACTAAAAAAAAATTTTATATATAAAAAAAACAACCGACTTCCAAAAAAACACTACAAAGTGAAAAATAATCTCAATTTCGGAAGTCGGTGTCGTTGGTTCCGCATTTTGGTTTTTTGACACCGACTTCCGAAATTAAGATTATTTTTCACTTTGTAGTGTTTTTTTGGAAGTCGGTTGTTTTTTTATATATAATTTTTTTTTATTTTTCACTTTTTAGTTATATCTACCCCAATCAAATTCATATAAACACTACTTGCTATGTAAATATCAGTGACAGGAAGCTGCATCTGCGTTTATAGGGTACAGACGTGATGTTATGTTGTGCGATTGCGTAATTATTATTATCATAAAAAAAAAATTATAACCTTTGTAGTGAGTACAGGCGTGATATTATGTTGTGTGATGGTGTAAACAATGCTTAGATATGCTATAGCAACAATCGCGGTTAATCTTCTGTTATTTATTGAAGAGTTTCTTCCGATTTCTACAAGATCCCATCATCAGATATTGAAATGGTGACAATGGGACCACACGGGAAGCACCAGCTTTCAAATAAAAAAAGAATCATGAAAATCGGTTCACCCAGTCGGTTATTATGAGGTAACAAACATAAAAAAAAAAAAAAAAAAAAAAAAAAAAATACAGTCGAATTGATAACCTCCTCCTTTTTTTGAAGTCGGTTAAAGAGACAAACCATTACAATAAAAAAATGGTAAATGGCACTTAACACTGTCTGTTTTTGTGACAGAATTTCTAAAGTCCACCAACGTCTAGCAGGTACCTTATGTTATGTCAATATATCAGATTGATGCAAATTATCGCACATGCGGCCGTAAATGCAATCGTAGTTTCCCATAGAAACCTTTTGTTTGAAAAAACGCATGGTTCACTAATGAGCGGCGACTGTTTCACTACTCTTGATTCGTACGTGATTCATGGCTTTTTTACGCACTGAAAAGTGTCTTGCTTAGCGCCTAGAGTCTAGTGAATTAGCATCCTTCGATAGGTACACGCTAGGCAACTAGCGACGGTGCGAAGCGCGCAGTGCGGCCGGTTGCAAAAATTCTAGAGTTCGTTTCGTCACTTCGCAAGGTGACTCGCAAGGCTCTAGGCACTAAGCAAGCCTCCTGTGAGTGCGCAAGTAGCCCCAAAGTTTACTTAGTTATTACCAACCAGATACTTACTAAAAACTGACGAACTCTTTAAGACCCATTATTTTGTTGATGATTAACAATCAAATACTAACTACTGATGGCAATCATGGTATTCACAAGTAACAATTGACCAAAATTGTGACGTTTCAACCAGGTTGGGGCACACAATGGTACGGTGGTCCTCACAGCAACGTTCTGATGGAGGTGACGGTCCCGGTGTGGGACCACGACAAGTGCGTCGCTGCATTCTCTGACAGTATCTTCAACGAGACGCTCTGCGCCGGTGGAAAGGAGGGAGGCAAGGACGCTTGCCAGGTAAAGCCTTTATTTATTTAATGTTGTACCATTCGGTACACAGGTAGGTACTTAATATAAGCAATAGTTGCTGGTAAACCTCTTTAGTTCTTACGACTTTCCTACAACAGTCCACTGCCGGACATAGGCCTCTCAAATTGCACGCCGTTCAGCTCGATTATCGGCAACTCTCATTCAGCTGCTACCAGCCACTCTGAAAAGATCGCCGCTCCACCTAGCCTGAGGGCATCCTACCTTGTATTTGACATTTCGCGGTTTCCACTCAAGACCACGTCTACCCCAATGGTCATCGGTTCTACGGCTAGTATGACCAGCACAATTGCCACTTCAACTTGCGTATTCTGTGAGCTATGACGACAACTTCGGTTACGATTTTGGTAAGACCTAAGTAAATAAAAAATTAAAGGATGTTCACCAGCAACCATTACCTATCTATCATAAGAACCAACCTGTGCAAGAGTTTCAAGGGAAGGTATACGTGCCGCTTATATAACAGCCACCTGAGGCCCTTGAACTTTCTCTCCAGTTTGGCCTCTAGCAGTTAGGTTGGGTTATAGGCGGTCATAAACTAGGCACTTCATCAAATGAGCACTGATTGACAATTCATTATAAAACAGAAATGTACATTCTATAAACTTCACAGGGTGACAGCGGTGGTCCTCTGATGTACCAGATGCCGAGTGGCCGCTGGACTGCGATTGGCGTGGTGTCCTGGGGCCTGCGCTGCGGCGAACCCGACCATCCCGGTCTCTACGCAAGCGTCGGCAAATACCTCGGGTGGATCGCACAGAATGCGCGATTCTAAGCTAGGGGAAGAGTTTTGTAAAGAGGTTTGAAGGAATAAAGTTGTTCATCTATATTTAAGATGACGTTTAAGTGGATATGGTGTTTTATTGAACGTTTACATTTAGTATAAAGTCAGTTTATTTCATACTACGCACCAAATAAAATGTTTATGATTTTAATTCTCCTAATATCCTAGTGCGTCGCTAATCTTCAATGGTATTTCTGTAGTGTGCTAAGAAATGAAAGAACATTGGTTCAACAAACAGACATTGTTCACTGACAGTATTGACAGTCAGCCTGTTATGACGAACTGTATTAGGAAGAAACCAACACATAATGGTTTACTGAAGTCATACGAACTATTAGAGTATGAGAGGTAATAGGAATCTGTAAGGGTCATAATGAGTTACCTACGTGCCTGAGAGGTACTAACGGAGAAGAATTTGTGTTGTAGGTAATAATATTGTGAAAGCGTGGTACCTAGCTACTGCTGTTTATTTGACAGTTCTCTGAAATTTGTAAAGGCCGGTTTTTTGATCCAAAATTTACCGGCCCTTTTTAATTTTGGCAAAATGAAAACACATTTCGCCAAAATGTAACCATTAGTTACTATTTTTAACATTATTGATTAACTACGGGTCAAAAAACCGGCCCTTAGTGAACTTACTATAAGTTAAATAATTGAAGCATTCCCGTTTGAGCACCTATTTTTAGTGCACCTATGCACGGAGCACCATTAGGTATTCCCATTAGAGCACCAATCAATATTTTAACGTGGTGCTCAAAGGGGAACTGCTATGAAATTACAAAAGGCACTATAAATCCTTATAATGTGTTAATTATCATTATTATCATGCTTCAATAGGTCCTATCGTTTTGCGGACAACAGAAGTTGCAATATTGGTCCCTAGAATGATAATTAGCGGTTCCTTCGGGTAGGTATGGCTACCTACAACCACAGAACTGATAAGTGACATGACCTAATTGACTCCTATAAAAGGATTCACAGCAATGCAAGACTGCAATTGATTGTTTGAAATTCAAGGAGGTAAGTTCAGTATTTTTTTCTGTCTGGTTTTTTGCTGATACTCGTAACGCCGCAATCCGCGAGTCGACTAATTTTTTTTTATTATTTAAATTGAAGCTTTTTTATCTCACTAATAGCTTGGTATAAACAGTTTTTTAATATTTTTCAAAATTGAAAAGATATGAGCGTTCAAAACTCTCAATTAGACAGGGAGGGAAATACTGAATTGTGACGTCATAGTTCAGTATCGCCATATAAATTACATGCAAAACTTCGTTTTGCGAGAAAGAGATAGACAAAAAGTTTCTATAAGTTATAAGTTTTTTATTTTTCGACCGATTTCAAATTTGATTTCGAATTCTATTATTGTATTACATGTGTGGATATATTATCTACTAGAATATATAGTATTCAATATCATGCAACTACCCAATTGCTCTAATTTCTGTGCGATCTGATTCTGAGCTACGGGTCGTTGGTGCAACTCTAGCTCGAATCAGATATTTGTACTCGAATGGCCAAAAAGCTAGTCCTATTTGTACCGGGACTGGTTTGAGATTTGTGTTTGTTAAAAGATAGATACAGGAGAAAATCCTTGTGTAGGGCAGCATCAAGATCAATATTTTGCCCTTAACCCAATTTATTTGGGATCGGCACAATATGTCTTCTTCTTCTTCCATACTTCTCTATTAGTCTTCATATCAGAAGTCAACTCGTTTTTAGCCATATTATCTTTCACTCACTTCATCCATCAGTGGACAAGACCAGACCCACATTTTTATCTACTTATTTATTTTACATTGTTTAATTATTTTTAGGTAAGCAATAATTGGAACTCAGAAAATGCATTCCATAGGCGGTTGGAAGGTCGCTCAGCGACCAAACTACATCACCAACAAGGACAAAGCATATCCTTACTCCGAGTGTCCATTTCTAGGAGAATACTACATACTGAAGATACCTCCTTCCCTCAACAACTTGATAGAACATGTCGACTATTGGGGGGAGGGCCGGATAGTCACCCAACACGGAATCAGCGGGTTCTCTGACTGCTATAACGTCAATCATACATACCAACTCGTGAGCAATGGTCCTGATAGAGGCAGGAAGATCCCAAACAGGATACCCGTCGTTAATTACACTAATTGTGACACCAGCGCTTACATAAAAAACAATTCAGTCGCCAACGTTACAGTTATGGGAGCACCTATTAACAACAGCTGTGCTAAAGACATCGCACGTATTGTCAATCCAGACTTAGGCAAAGTCGTAGCCTACGGATTTGAGAGCAGTTCACCTGATATTAGAAATCTTACCGCAGAACTAAAGAAGAAGGATGTTTTCCTCTGTCCGAGGTATAACTTACCCAGTGAACTCCAAGGCTTGTCGTTGTTCGATAGTGATTTAACTTTCCTGAATCTGACGGCGCTTAAAGACCAGCTTTACAATTACGTCACTGAAGGTGCTTATGGCGTTGCAGTGGACCTGACCAGAAATATGGACACTGAAAGCGGTTCTGAAGCTATAAGTGAAGTTGTTGCGAAACTTTTACGCGCAAGTTCGACTAACATCATGCCTTTTGCTTACAAGCTATGGAACAGCGGAGGTAATGAAATCATTAGCAAGAGTTTCCCAGATACCTTTCAGCTCATTCTTAATGGAGATATTGTGACGATAGTCAACAAACAATATCAACAGGCTTTAAAACTGGATGCTAACGTTGATTCTAATAATGATAGACTTGTTTGGGGAGATAGCTCTGATAAAACCAGTAGGAAAGTAAGCTGGAAGTTTATACCAATATGGGATAATGATAACGTCGTATTTAAAGTAAACAATATGGACTGCGACATGTATTTAAAATTGGATGTAAATACAGGTAGTTTAGGAGACAGGAAAGGCTGGGCCTCAACAAATGATAACGAAATCAATCACCTATTTTATGTGGAGCCATTGACGAAAGATGAAACTTTAGTGTTCCGTATTATAAACTACCAATTTCACCAAGCTCTAAAAATGGACTCGAACGTGGATTCTAACGGAAACAGACTGCTTTGGGGACATAATGGCGATCCGCATGGTGACAATACAGCGCTAAACTGGGTAGTTACTGCAAATACGAAGACTTGGGAAAAAGAAACTATTGAAATATAAAAATGTAAATAATAGAATATAATAGAATACTCTTTATAATGTACACCATATAAATTACAGACATAAATAGTAGTAGTATTACCAAAAAATAGTTTTGAATAATATGGAAGCCTTCTTAATAAAAAAATTATTAAAAAATATTATTATTTTTCATCTTGTTATCCCAATTACCAATATTAGTGTAGCAAGGGGTATCGTATTACCACGTAACTGGGTTGTGGAGGTCAGATAGGCAGGCGCTCCATGTAAAATACTGGTATTCAGCTGCATCGGCTTAGACTGGAAGCCGACCCCAAAATAGTTGGGAAAAGGCTAGGCAGATGATGAGTGTGGCTATACCAACCCCTTAAATGGTCAACCCATGATGGGTTATTCTGTTTATTTTGGAAGACTTTAAGACGACATTGATTGGAGTCCAGTCATTAACGTAATTTATTTATTTATTTATTTATTTATCCTCACACTAGAACGCCATTCAGCAATTACACCAGCGGAGCAAAAAAAAAACTTCATGTGTTGGTTTCCATCCATCGTGTGCGTGGTGGACATCGAACGGGCGGCGATGGATCACGCACGCTTACGCATCCTCAAGAAATTTCTCCATAGCCCCATATCACTCCTTCCATATTACGCACATTCTTAACGAATTTTTGAAACACAACGAATTTTCCAAAATAAATACATTAAAATTGAAAAAAACGGAGAATTTTCGATTAATTTAATCTTTCACAATTACTAGTTAACTTCTAAACAAACAACTAATTAACATATAAACATGAACGAGCGGGATAATTGCGTAACAGACTATAGGTCGACCGCTTAACTGAGACGTTGTCTGAGGTATCTGCGCGGTGCGGGAGGGGTGATAGTTTTCACAAGTTGACGAATCACTGAGCTCTCGCATCACACCACCACACCCCCCCGCACTACGCTGCTACCTCAGGCAACGTCTCATTTCAGCGGTCGGACTATAACAGTAGCAATGGTTTTCATTTTGACAGTTCAACAACATTCATCGCGTTATTTACGTTGTTGAGCAGACAAATTTTTGGAACATTGAAGGCAATGGATTAGTAATATCCTCGAAAAGCAAATAGACTGTGATTGAAAGCGCGTTATGCAATTAGGGCACAGGTTTTGGGGACGCTTGGAAAGAGTTACGTTTGAAAATAAATCTCTTTCGTAATGATGATAACAAAAAGGTTAATAACATTAAATAAGAAAACGTAAATGTAAGTATCTGCAATATATTCGTCTTATTTTTTAAGTCTGTAGTTATACAGGGTTATTTGTAAAACACCAACAACCTCTCAAGAGGTCATTGTACTCATCATTATGAACAACTTTTACTATGGGACCGTACACACCTCGCGCCTGCGCGTCCGTGGCTATATAGGGTGACTGGTAATTAGTGACCGATACTTAAACACATGATTCTACTCATCATTACAAACAACTTTTACTATCGGAACAAATCCGAAATCGCGAAAAAAAAATCAGCTGTTCCCTACATTTTGACGACTCGAAATGTAGGGAACGACTGATTTTTTTCGCGATTTCAGGTTTGGTCCCATAGTTAAAGTTGTTCATAATGATGAGTACAATGACCTCTTAAGAGGTTGTTGGTGTTTTACAAATAACCCTGTATACCAGGACTGCCAGTAGAGCCAACTTATATATAACGCTGGGTCCCAGAAATGATAAAATATCTAAACGGATTATACAAAAAACTGTCGAACAGATATTATTACAGTTTGTGACAGAACCCGTAACAACAAAACATTGCTCTTGATATCATATTTCGGTACAAACTACGAGTTATTAGCGAAATATATCGCTTCCTACCAATAGACAGCTGGAATATAACGTAATGTTTACTTTACATTTGAATTCCTATTTTTGGATCCAATAATACAAGGCTATACAACGTGTAACGTTAAATGTGCAAAACCTCAGACACCCCAACCGATTTGTAATTTAAATGACCTATTTCAGAGAGAAAATAAGTCATTAAAAAAATTGTAAAGGTTTTATGTGCTGTTTTAGTATTACTGGCCATTCTGATCGCTTCTTGCGTCTGCGACGACGCTTTGTCGAGGGAGGAGTCGTCACCGGGCCGCTGCGCCGCGCTGACATTGGCTTGCTTGACCTATTAATAAATAGACACGGCAACGTTTTTAATGAATATTTTTTGAAAAATGTGGCCTATATTAAAAAGTGGTTCAATTAATTCTGCTCGTTATTCTGATCAAACTATTTTCAGGTTTTGCGCATTTAACGTTACACGTTGTACATAAAAGTCACATACGATGATAGAATTACTTAAAATACAGATTTTTTATCCAATTATACAAACTAGGAGCCCCGTTGTATACAGTTTATTACCCCAAACATCTTACTCTACGATAACATGGACAAGGTAACAGTCTCCCCGCACTGCTCAATAGATTGCAGCATTCGAAGCACCTGGTCTTCATCCACTGCTGGGTGGAAGGTGAACGCCAAACGGAAGAAATTCTTGTAATGTCGGACAGGAGAGTACGCGACCATTAGTTGAGAGCTTAGAACTAGCAGCTCTTTTATTTTTGGTGTTATCTGGAATATAGAAATGGTAAGTTAGACAAGCACCATCATCGTCTTAGCCTTATGATTACAGCATGTCTCTTTCGTACGAGTACATATCTACCAGGCCAACCATCATCTCAGTATTCAAAACCTCCCAAAAAAAAAGTAAAAACTTAAGCCTTACAACACATTCCATTCGTCATTCCTGCCGTGCGATTCTGTAACCGTCTCACCGTGAAAGCTTGGGTGAAGTGAGCGTGGAGTGAGCTGTCATTCGCTAGGGATTAACACTATTAAGTGCTCACTTCACTTATGATTACTTACGGTGATATATTTACAGAATCGACCGGCTGTAGTGTATTTTTTGTACTTCAATTTGCTTAATACCTACCTTTTTGTGTATGTACCTAACTAACTATATTTGTATTGTTATCTAATAAATTCATGGCTGGTAAAAGTCGCGGGAAAAGCACGTGAGCGGGAAAGGCACGTGCCTAGCTGCGCTGCGATTTGCAAAACAACGTTTAGTGTTCCCTACGAATGACTGCACACGGACGTATCGTGTCACTGTGCATATAATATCCACATCCCCTACAATTCCATTAATTTTGTAGCGATCCATAATAATTCTAGTCAAGAATTTCTTCGCCTCACATGCCGCCAGCACGCAGGTACACGAAGAGAAAATTCTTAGAAAAATTACTGTGCTCGTCACTAAAGTGAGTGCAAGTGACATCTACATAAAATTTTCTGAGTGAGATTGGGAAAAAATCACTATTTGTCCAATAAATTTTACTGTACAGCATAAGAATTTTTACTGTGCTAGCATGGTAATTTTTCCATTACCACTCAAATGCACTCAGATTATGAACAAGCCCAGTAATTTTCTCTCCGTGTAGCATTGACGATTTCTACCCGTGTCTTACGTATTTCTATTAGATTATTTCAAAACTTGGATAATTACAAGATTTTCCCTAGATTTTGTCAGCTTGTTTCGTCTGAAACTTGTCTTATATGTCTCTTTTTTGCCTTTTCACTAAACAATGACTGAATCTCACCTTATGCATGATCGCCCACCACTTCTCATCCATTTCCTGTCCCCTCATAAAGCTCGGTATGTACCAGAAGCACACATTAGGGCACTGCAACTCATCAGACACCAGTTTGAAGCCTGGCCTCTTTCCTACGGTCTCCAAGCAGAACTGAGCTGTGGCCATCGTTTGGTCTGCGAGCTGACCGAGACCGAGGTCGCCTCGCGCTTTCCACATCATCCAAAGCTTGAAGGCGTCGATCTGGAAATAGTAACAAAATATACATATAAAGAGTGTAACAAGACATGGGTCTTGGTTAGCTGTCAACTATACCTTATGTACAGATACAGACACCAGCACATCAAGCTACTACAATCTGTCAAATTTCTTTAATAGATTTTCAAGTTTATCGCTAAAGCATAAGGTTCAAGGTTGGTTGGGAAAATTTGACAGTTTCGAGTAGCTTGATGTGCTGGCGTCTGTACATCAAACCAGGTAACATTAATTGCTGAATTTTATCTGATATTTAATCATTTATTTCTGGTGTGGAAATTCGATGTTTACGGTAGCACTCAATGTATCACACGCAGCGGTTCAGGGGTCGTGAGGGTATTTAAAGTTAAGTTATAAGATTTAAAACTTGTTTCCGTAAAAAAAAAACATCAGAAAAACTTGGACCTTTGAACTTCAATATCTACATACAACTTCAATATCTCCGGTTCCAAGGTTTAACGTCTCTCGGTTTCGTTAAGCGTCTTTTTACAACCGTTATATTAAATAGGTACCTACACTTCTTATTCGAATTCTTCGGGTGCAGTAAAAGAGCTTCCAAAGATGATGATACCTAAGCACGTCTCTGAGCAGTAAGCGTCCATTCTTACTGACTGGCTAATGGTGCCGATTTTCTTATCACAAATGCCTCTAAACTAGACTAAAAATCACGAACATTTAATTTATTTAGTTGCCAAAACGTTACTATTTTGTGGGGGTTTAAAATAAAATAGCAAAACAGAAACTTAGTCAAAATATCAATTTTGTTTTTTCTTCTTTTTTTTCTAGACTAAAACCCCACAAAATAATAATGTTTTGACAGTTAAAATACAAGCTTTGAAATTTTATAATATGATCAATAGAATTAGCATAAAAAATGTTATTAAAATCTCGATTATGATTGTATATGTATGCTTGGTCAATCCCTAGTATCAGGTGGGATGACACTGACAGCTCACTCCACGCCCACTTCAACTAAGTTTTCACGGTGAGATGGTTACAGAATCGCACTGCTGTACACGAAGTGAATCTACTGTGTATGTTCTTGTTTATTACCTTCCTCCCACACTGCACACTCTTGTCTCCCGTATCATACGACACGTCGTAGAACTTGTCCTGTTGGAACAAGTACTGCGCAGCTGCCGAGTTGGCTTCGTGTAGCAGTCCCTTGTCTCGCACCATGAATACGGAACACTGCAGGGGAGCGCCCGCCATCTTGTGCGGGTTCCACGATATTGAATTTGCTCTGGAAATAGGAAAAAAATCGTTTGAAAAGTGGTCATTTATTTTTTCTCAGCTCCATCACAATTCAATCTCCCAGACATGACAAACATTATTTGAATACAAAGTTGTACAAGATTTATTGGCGAGTGACCTAAATCGAAAGTATCCGGCAAGCAGGATGCTTGTGTGAATAAGAGTATGTATATTTAAACAAGCATCCCGTTTGCAGTATCCAGCAAACCGGATGCTTGTGTGAATATGTATATTTAAACACGTACACTACTAAACGGGATCCTGCAAAAAATCGTACCTATAAAAAACGGGATCTTGCCGTGGGAAAGAGCCCTAACAGTAGCAATAGTTTTCGTTTTGACAATTCAACAACATTCATTGCGTTATTTACGTTTTTGAGCAGACAAATTTTTCGAACATACAAAGCAATGGATTACCAATGTCCTTCAAAATAATTCAGATTGTGATTCTGCCCTAAATAGCATAGTTACAGTAAGTTGTATTTTTGTCAAAAATGAGTTAGATATATGATAAATGATAAATGATAAATGATTTATTTTCTGTAAGTAGGTTTGTACAAACACTTTTACATGTCAATCATATTTTTTAAACTAGATGAGGTCGGCGTTTCCTATCTGACTACTCTGAGAAGAAAGGCCGAAACAAACTCAGAGGTCACAGTCTCTTTTAAAGTCCAGACATAATCTTGGTCAGATCATGTGAAGACCATGCAGATTGGTGTCTGAAATGGTCTTTTGAGTAAAGAACCACACAGATTGAGCGGACCTGTCCAGTCAGTGCACGCATTTGTCAAAAATTGTGTAGCTCAACTCAGAACTTGAGGAGCCTTACGATTCGACGAACAATACCAATGAAAGGACATTTGGGTAGGCCGCATAAATTACTCAAACTGCCAGACCATGATTAAAACTAACTAAGAAGGAAAAAAGAAAAAAGAAATGACCCACATAGTCTTCACACTCACAATAATAATAATAAAAAATAAGATACTATACAAAGTAAATATCCATGTCATTGTTTATATAAAATTCATCAATGTCAATGTGTATATAAAAATCCGGACATCATCTTTGATCTTTGAGGACCATGTAGATTGGTGTCTGAAGTGGTATTTTGAGGGAAGAACCACACAGATTGAGTGGACCTGTGCAGTCAGTGCACGCATTCGTCAGTAACCGTGCAGCTCAACTCAGAACTTAAGGAGCTCAACGATTCGACGAGCAATACCAAGGACAGAACATTTGTGTAGACCGCATAAACCACTCAAACTGCCAGACCATGATTAAAACGGAAACAATGACCCACATAGTCCTCACATTCACAATAATTAAAATAATATAAGACTTTAAACAGTAAATGTTCATGTCATGTCATAAATAGATATTTAGAAAGAAAAAAAATAACAAAAGTGTAAATCAGCAAAATAAAAAATAAACAACATTCACTGTCTAGACCTATTGGAGCAGCTCAATCCCAAGCGTTTTTGTCCTCAATATAGTCTTTTACAGTATAATAGGCTTTCTGGCATAGTTTTAGCTTTATAAAAGATTTGAATTTATTAATGCTTAGTTCTTGAATGTGGCTAGGAAGTTTATTATAAAAACGTATACATTGGCATCTAAACGAGCCACCTATTTTCTTGAGCCTTGTTGTAGGAACAACAAATTTATGTTTGTTCCTAGTATTTATATTATGGATATCACTGTATTTCTTAAACAGATTAATATTTTTATGTGCATACAAAATATTATCATAAATGTACTGAGAAGGCACAGTCATTATATTAATCTCTTTAAATTTGTCTCTGAGGGAGTGTCTGGGACTTAATTTATAAATGGAACGAATTGCCCTTTTTTGTAAAATAAAAATTATCTGAATTTCGGCGGCATTTCCCCACAACAGAATACCGTATGACATCACACTATGAAAATAACTAAAGTAAACTAAACGGGCTGTCTCTAAATCAGTTAAGTCACGAATTTTCCTAACGACGTATGCTGCAGAGCTAAGCTTTTTTGACAATTTATCTATATGGGGGCCCCATTGAAGCTTGGCATCCAAAGTTATGCCTAAGAATACTGTAGTATTTTCGGGTTTTAACTCTTCACCCTTTATGAGAACACTAGTTTCTACTTGTCTAACATTTGGTATCGTAAACTTAATACATTTGGTTTTTTTTTCGTTAAGAAGTAAATTATTAACATTAAACCAGTTAACTACTTTTGCGAGGGCACTATTTATACTGTCAGTAACCAGCTGTTGACGTTTGAGTTTAAATAAAAGTGAAGTGTCATCTGCAAACAACACTATATCATGTTCATCCTTTATGAGGTAAGGCAAGTCATTGATATAAACAATAAATAAAAATGGTCCAAGTATTGAGCCCTGTGGGACCCCCATTCTTACTACAGATCCGGGTGACCTTTTCCCGTTAACATCAACTCTCTGAATCCTATCACTTAAGTAAGAAGTGAGAAGATCCAGAGAGGCGTTCCGGATTCCGTAGTGGTGAAGTTTCCTGATTAAGGTTTCATGAAGAACACAATCGAATGCCTTGGACAAATCACAAAAGATGCCCAAAGCATCGCATTTGTCCTCCCATGCATTATAAATATGTCCTAAAAGTTCAACCTCGGCATCGGTAGTTGAACGACCCCTTGTAAAACCGAACTGTTTATTATTCAGTAATTTATTGTTATTGAAAAATCTTTGCAATTGATTTAAAATAAGTTTTTCATAAATTTTACTAAAGGTGGGTAGTACGGAAATAGGTCTATAATTAGTAATATACAGTACAGTATACAGCCGTGATCACAATAACGAGACCTACATTTTTGTCTTAACCATTCGTTTGAATCGCTTTTTAAACCAAATTTAACAATTAAAAATTTGCAGTAAGTCGAGTATTTTTTTTACATCACAAAGCATTCTCGAAACCGTCTAGACTCTAGACGGTTTCGAGAATGCATAGTTGCAGTAAGTACGCTCTAGACTCTAGAGCGTACTTACTGCAACTATGCTATTGACGCCAGGATTGAAAGTGAGGTACGCAATTAGGGCGCAGGACTACAATCCTCATATTATATTATATACGCATATTATAAGTCATAATACTTGGTATGTTAGAACATCGAATCAATTATGGACCCTGTCGGGCTTCGAGCAAGCAAAGTTAATTTTTAATAGGAGAGAGGATGAAGGCGCTTTTTGTTAAGAAAAAATAAATAAATATTAAATTATTATTATTAATATTAATAGTATCATTTACTTTTATGGTAAGTATTTATATTTTATATAAGTATTTATATATTTGGATTTAAGTTAAACTTATATATTTTTATATTATATATTGAACGATTTATATTATTGACACTATAAATTATAATGAACTAAATATTTACAATTTTATTGAGTCTTTTAGAATGTTATTATTATTAATTGTGCAAGGGGATCTTTGTACTTAGTGATAGATAATTTTTTACTAACCTTTCTATGCCCTTTAGTTTGGTCTTGTACTTAGACGAAAGCATTAAACTGCCTCCCCAGCAAGCCTGGAACAGAAATAAAAATAAATTACCGTCAAATGGGGTGAATAGGAACCGATGGGTGAATCGGGATGAAACTTTAAAATGGATTTTAACGTTAGTATAATATAGTTTTTTTGCCAAGAAGGACACTTAATCGATAATCATAATATAGTAAACCCATTAGAGACCTGCCGTGCGATTCTGTAACCATCTCACCGTGATAACTTGGGTGAAGTGAGCGTGGAGTGAGTCGTCAATAGTGTCAATCCCTAGTATCAGCATGACTCACAGCTCACTGTAAGCTCACTTCACCTTAGTTATCACGGTGAGACTTTTCCAGAATCGAACGGCTGTTTTGCAAAAAAACGATATAATTTCAATGTTAAAATCCATTTTAAAGTTTCGTCCCGATTCACTCCTGCATTCCTATACCCCGTTACCCTCGTACCCTCCTTCCGTAAATAATCCTCGTACCCCGTTTTACTGAATTCACTTACAAGAACTTTTGAGCATTTCATAGTACTTAATCAATTTCGTCGGTAGCTTTTACAGGCGCTACTTTATGGATTATGACAATAGCGATTCCAATGATATCCTAGGAGATTTAGATTATAGAGTTGAGTAAATTACTAGTCCAGTGTAGTATTATAATAGCATCCAAATGTAACTTGGATTAGGAGCTCTTAGACGTAGCGTGGGAAGTCAAACACCTCACTCCCCCCTGACCCCGAGGAGGCCCGCAGGTCGGCACCGGTCGGGGGTTGCGGAAGGATCGTACGTTCGACGTCCGTCGCCCCCCACACATCAGGACCCGAGGCGGCGGCGCGTAGTGTTCCACGCGCGCCCCTGTTAGACGTCGCGGGGGGAGTTTAACACCTCACTCCCCCCCCTGACACGAGGAGGCCCGTAGGTGCGGGCCAGCACCAGCCGGGGATTGCGGAAGTATCTTTCGTTCCCGCGACCCCAGCGTAGGTGAGAGAGGGAACACCGGGGTGGTTTTCCACCCCGAAAAAAAAAAACAAAAAAGGATCGTACGTTCCCGCGACCCCCGGCGTAGGTGTGAGATGAAACACCGGGGTGGTTTTTAGTCAGTAACAGTCTGACAGACCCCGGACATCCATAAGGATTTTCCACCCCGAAAAAAAAGAGTTATAGATTGATCCTAAACTACTACCGACTATATACTTCGCAAGGTTTGCAAAAAAATAACATGTTTTTAGGGTTCCGTCCCTCAAAAGGAAAAACGGAACCCTTATAAAATCACTTAGTTGTCCGTCTGTCTGTCCGTCGGTCTCAAGTCGGTGTCGGTCGTTATCAAGTTGAAATTAATATCAAATACTTAGGGCTGCAATCCCTTGAAGCAGTGAAAAAATCAAACTTCTAAGTCAATCAAAAGATACCGGCGTTTATGTTCCGTTTATTCCGCATATTTTGACACTCGCAAGGGAATCAAAACCTATAGGATACTTCCCGTTGACCTAGAATCATTAAATTTAACAAGAAGTTTCGTTATGGAGCACAAGTAAAAGAAAAAACCTGAAAACCGTAAATTTGTAGTTACATTACAAAAAATAATAATAATAATAATCCCGTGATAAACTATTTACATACCTACAACTTTGTAGGGAACCCTTGATGCGCGAGTCCGACTCGCATTTGACCGGTTTTTTAGGGTTGCTGGCTGAACCCTACGAGATATATCAAAATAATGAACTACAGTATTGTACAACTTAAAAAGGTCTACAAAAAGGTCCGCGATGGCATGTGTCTATCTCTTAGGGATAACCCACAATCTCCACAATAACCATTTTTTATACTATACTTTTTACCAGAAATAATGGCTCTAAAATTATCAGTGTTTCTTGAATCACTCTATCTATTTAAAAAAAACCGCATCAAAATCCGTTGCGTAGTTTTAAACATCTAAGCATACCTACATAGAGACAGACAGACAGCGGAAAGCGACTTTGTTTTATACTATGTAGTGATCAGCATTGCACCCGTGCGAAGCCGCGGCGGGTTGCTAGTATATAATATGTAAAGATATATGTAGATTTGGCACACTTACATCAACATGCATCCAAACACTATGTTTCCTGCAGACTTCCGCAACAGCGTCCAAGTCATCAATGGCTCCTAACACCGTCGTACCAGCCATGCCGTTCACGAATATAGGACATCTCCCAAGGTCCCTCTCTTTCTGTATAGCTTCATCTAGCTTATTAATTATCATTTGTCCTTTGGCATTGGTTTGTATAATTCTGATGCTGTCTGTTCCAAAACCTAGCCAATGGGCTGCTTTCTTTATGGAGTAGTGACTCTGAAAATGTTTATTAAATCATTGAGAAACTATGAAGGTAAGTAGTATATATCTCACGTAAGACGAGTCATAACATTAATCGGCTAGCTGTAAACTGCTATGAAAACTGTAGTAGGTGCATTCTGCGTTTGGCAGGTACTACTAAACCTTCACGTCTTTTATCGGCACCAAAAGTATTTTATTCAAATCAGACTGAGAATCAAAACTTTTCGAACATCAAAATTACATAAGACAGTCCCCCAAAACGCCCGGCCTTCACCACTTCATAGTGCTTTCACTGGAAAGAAGATGAAACGTAAGAAACTCTCGAGCAGCACAGCTGTCTGTTCAGTTAGAAATACTTGATTCTGTACAATAGTCCGCTGGATGCGAGAAGCACAAAACCAGACCGGTTTTGTGCTTCTCGCATCCAGCGGACTGGTTTCGAGTATGTGACTAGGTAAAAATTCTGAGGGACAACCATTTCATTCGCCTGCCAACGTACCTTTTCATACCTATTCTAATTTTCGTCGGAAACCCAAATAGGATGTCGTCCGCCTTACTGTATGTCCCGAGGCATTGTTGACAAATATTGTAACCTCGCTTTTATTACAGCCGACATCGTCTTTGTTGGGAACCTTGTTAGATACTACAAAAGATACTTTTTAGCATAACATGTACGCAAATGAAAATCTCGCTGAACCAAATCTAAACTAATATTTTAAAGAGACAAGATTAGATTTGTTGTTTGTTACGCTTTATCAAACAGACATTTAATTTTAACAGCCGCATGGGTCGATCGATCAGGTTAAGCTATGCTTTCCACGGTTGGTCCGTGGATGGGTGACCAACTTCACATACCAAGACCCCCTCCGTGCCTTGGAAAGCACGTTAAGGCGTTGGTCCCGGCTGTCATTCGTGGATCTTTGACAGTCGTTACGGGTCGTCAGTAGCCCGAAAGTCTGACAACCAGTCTTACCAAGGGGTATCGTATTACCCCGTAACCGGGTTGTGGAGGTCAGATAGGCAATCGCTCCATGTAAAATATTGGTATTCAGCTGCATCCGGTTAGACTGGAAGCCGACCCCAACATAGTTGGGAAAAAGCTAGGCAGATGATGATGATGTTCAAAACAGGATTATACTTACATCTTCAGAAGTAAAAATAACCATCTCAGGCAGATTCCTCATCCCTTTGGCCTTGATATCTGGGAACTTCTTATACCTTGCGGCGACCAGGCCATACATTATGGAGATACTGCCTCCAGGGCTAAAGATACCGTCTCCATTGGGGATACCGAAGAGTTTAAGAATGTGGCTCTGAAGTTTAAGTTCTATGAGAGTGAATACTGGACCCACTTCAAAGGTATACCTGAAATAGAAATAGGGTTTTATTTTTAGTGAGGTCTTGTTGTTGCAAGCGGTATTACTGAGTATGAGATCCTACACCCTAATTGCGTAACACAATATCGATCTCAATTTGAATCGATTTGACGGATATTGCTAATCCATTGCTTCATATGTTCGAAAAATGAGTGGGCTCAACAACGTAAATAACGCAATGAATGTTGTTGAACTGTCAAAATGAAACCCATTGCTACTGATAGTGTGTTACGCATTCACCCCACGGGGTTCGATTCGGGCAGTATTATTAGGTTTTTTGATCTGGAATATCAACTTTCAACGTTAATATCTCGGAAACTTGACACTTTACAGGGTTTAGTATAATTATTTATTTATTAACTCAACATCACTATCATTACAGGAATTTCCTAATTCAATAGTGTGGCCACAATTACAGTTTTATTATTTACCATAACATATTATGTACATCGTGGTTTTTGTGAACTCACTCAGAGAACAAGTAAAAAATTATGTTCTCTGTTTGCATTGATGTCAGCTATCGATTTATATAGGTTTCATGCGCAACGGCATTTTTGAAAAAAAAAAAAAAAATGGCGCACGACCTTCGAAGCCTTTAGAGAAAGTCTGTCTTACGCTCGGGCAAAGCCGAGTGCGAAGCGCTAGTCTCTTAAAAAAAAGCAATAGTATCTGAGACTCTGTTTTCACGACCATGATTTGCCATTTCAAAGGCTCCATCTTTATTTGAGTAGGTAATAAAGGTGCAGTTATATTTAGAAAGCGCCAACTAAACAAATACAGGTTGTGTTTAACGAAAGTACCACGTTTTATGACTATTTAATGTCAAGCCCAGACAGGTTTTGTTTGTTCACTAATATAACAGTTTTAGATTATGAAACTTTTCATACTTAGGTACTGCTGCATACATACTCGTAAAATTAGAAGCTGCATTCCATGTCTTAAAGATATTGCAATTACTAAACTTTAACGGCGTTTCCTGGCATAGTTATAAAATGTGTTACCGCACGCGCCATCTACACGCGCGGGGCGGTAGCATAACGACATGAAGCTGCAACAGACGGCGTCCAATCTGGTGGAGCCTGCCGACGCCGGCCAATGAGCGCGGGCTCGCTACTCACCAACTTCACACCGATGATTCGTTTTTAAGAGAGATCATGCGTCGCGCGCAATATATTCGTTCTTCACCTTTTTACCCGTTTACCATTGTATCTAATATAAGATTGTACATAGTTTAAAATAAAACGTTTTTTCATCAAGAGCAAATAAATAAGTCATTTCTTGAGTCGTTGTTCACCCAACCCAACACACACACAAATAAGAAGAGCAGCCCATACCCTGACTGCAAATCACCGAAACAAACATTGGTCCTTCAGAGCCGGATCTTCTCGTCGAATAGAGGGTCAGCAAGAAACGATCAGGTCGAATCTTCGCGTCGAATCGAGGATCGGCAATACAAGGTCAGGGCGGTCATTCCTGTTCTTCCCATCCCATTTTCAAGTGTCTAATACCGTACTGTGATTTTGAAATTCCAGTTTTAACGTACAGTAAGCTTCAAAGAAACCGGACCCCCCTTTGATGATGATATCATACGTTTAAGTTTTTCGTAGTGTAACGTAAATGGCGTGTTGGTCTAGTGGTTTGAACTGCGGCTTACCAATTCGATGGTCACGAGTTCAAATCCGCGGATGAGATTTATTTTTTTCTTTTTTTTAGTTTCTTTAATAGTTGATTATGTGATTTTCGTAACTTTATTTCAGAAAACATCCATATTTAAGAAAACAAATGTGAAGTATGAGGTTTGTAAGAAAAGCCAGGCATGTTGCATAAACAATATTCATTTATTTCATTAATTACATTTCTAGGAATCCACATATACAGTTATTAGGAGTATACAGTTTTCTATCTGTGTTAAATTAGGGTTATTTACTTAAAATATTAACTAAATACAAAATATATACCCTGGGTGAGGTGTAGAACGTTTAACATTGGATAACGGTTCGTTTATAGATATTTCTAGTAACATAACTACAATATTTATTTATTCAAACTTGTAAAAACATTATTTTTTTATACTCTGTATGATCTTATGGGGAAAAAAGCCTGGCTAAAAAATGAAATGTTGACATTTGTGCCTGTGAATTACAGAGGAAGAACCAACATGCTAAACTATAACAGTATAGCAATATACATCTTTCTCTTTTATCACAATTTCTGATAACCCTTTTAACACAGCATTAGAAAAGTATGTGAGGTCAGATGGTGCATCGTTAACACTTTACAAGACTACTTGTAAACAAGAGTAACTGGATTCATAATAATAAAGGTTGTTTATTTTTGATTAACTACGAGATAATGATCCCACAAATATTGGGAATTATTAACACTTGCTCAAACGTTCCAATGCAATTTTATCAGATAAGTTACACAATCAATCTGCCGAGTAAATTGTCTATTAATAACGCAGACGATGGCAGTCACTGTCTATCACTTCTTGAAGACTTTTCATGCCCGAAACCATATTGAAACTTGCAGCACTATTTCGAATTAGTTCCCAGGTTTTGTGTGTCCCAAGGTGTCGCTCCGATTCATTAGTGTAAGCAGTTGGGTGAGATCGCATTTCACATCACCCGTCGCTTGATACCTTTGTATCCATCTACGAACTATTTTTCTCTGTAATGAAAACAATAATATTAGAAATACATAAAAAATCCACCTTGTAAGTAATAATGCAACATGGTTGTAACAATAAATATATGTGTATAACGTAAATCTTACCGTTAAGCCCACATTTCTCGTGCTATTTTCTTTATGCTTTGTTCCTGTTCCCAGAGAACAACAATTATTTTAGCCTTCAAAAAGTTGTTAATCGCACCATACTATCGGTTAATAGAATCAACTGTTCAAAAACTTCGTAAATTGGATAATTTTACGACGAAGACATTACACACAAGCTGATCGGCACGAAAACGAAACGATTTGAAAAATAATTATACCCTCAATCACAGTTTAGTAAATAGGGCGAAGAAGTATTCTAAATTCAACCTTAACTCACAGTTCATACAGCAGTTAAGTTTCTGAAGTAAAATGACGGTAGTGCAACAATCGGAATCAAGCACAATCTATTCAACCAAACAAGAAATCTATGCTAATTTCAACCTTATCTTTTAGTTAATAATTGAAGAGTTACGTATTGCATTTTGTAAAACAAGGTTGTGGACGGTAGGTGTATCATACGTGGTGGACGTTGAAATTTAAACCTTAATGTCTAGAAGATTAGACCGTTATCAAACTTGTTCGATAAAATGAGTAATGCTATTCGAATTTTCGTTGAGATTACTAACTGAGCCAATAGCCTATTGGTATAAGGCACGGTCTTAATGATCGTCTGGCGCCTGCTGATGTGGGTTCGTATCCTATACGGCGTAGTGTCTTTTTGTAAGTTATTCTTGGTATACGGTTCGGCCAGAAGCCGAAAAAAATACCACAATACCTAATTATTAAAAACATACAAATAATATTTGAGTCGGATCGGTGGATGCTCGGGCAGAGATGGGTGCGGCGCGGGCGGCGGGGAGGGAGCTGCTCGGGGCCAGTCACGTGACGCACCCGCCGTCGCTTGAGCGATTATTCTTTAAGTCTTGGCGGGGTTCGTTTTCTCTGATGCGTACTGTACATCGCGCAAAGTTCGCAACACGTGGTGCCTACCTACTTCGTCAGCAGTTCGTGCTTAATCGTGAGTAACCTTTGTCTTTTCATAAGCCGCTAAAATGAGTGACGACGAATACAGTGAAGCTGGTAATATTTCTCGTATAGGGGATCTTAAAAAGCAAAGGGGTACACTAAAGGGTCGTTTAACGTTATTTGAAAAATATATTGCTAAATATGAAAACGTTAAGATGTCTGAACGACAGCAGGCGGAACTTCTATTACGCATGGAGTCGGTCTCCAACATACTAATCGCGTTTACCAAGATTCAAGACAAAATCGAACAAATATTAGATGACAGTGAATTGGACAAACAACTCGAGTATAGGGCATCGTTTGAGGATCAGTATTTTAATATCATGTCCATCGCAAAATGCTTAACCGACGATGTGAAAATAAGAGATGAGGGTAGATCAAAATGTACAACTCCGCATTATAGTGATTCTAATTCTATTAAATTACCGCAGATCACACTCCCCTCTTTCGACGGTTCATATGATCACTGGCTCGAGTATAAAAATTCCTATTTATCTATGATTCATAAACGAAGTGATTTAGACGCGATCCAGAAGTTCCACTACCTAAAATCTTCGCTCAGTGGTTCAGCACTCCACGTTATAAGTGCATTAGAGTTCACTGCCGCTAATTATAACCACGCATGGGAGCTGTTGAAAAATAGGTTCCACAATGATCGTTTGCTAATCCATAACCATGTGAAAGCTTTGTTTACTGCGCAATCTATTAACAAAGAATCCCCTTCGTTAATCAGAAAATTAATCGATGTAATGTTACGTAACCTACGAGCGCTCAAATCCCTTGAAGAGCCCACGGACACGTGGGATACCTTGGTCATTTACATCATAGTATCGAAGCTAGATTGTTCCACTCAGCGTGAGTGGGAGAATTATTTAGGCTCGATTTCTTCTGGCGTTCACAAAATCAAACCTAAATTAGATGATTTGTTCTGTTTTCTACGTAATCGTGCCGATATGTTAGATATGGTTCATAGTAACTATAGTCGAAATACACAGAATAACAAACCTAACAATACGTCTGATAATAAAAGGCACACGAGTGCAGCACAAGTACAACAGTCACATAGCTTTGTTTCCACTCGTAAAACTACCGGTACCCCCGAAACATCAAAACAATCTTGTACAATGTGCCGGAAAACTCATGCATTATATACTTGTTTTAAATTTCTCAATATGACAGTTCAGGACAGAATTAAATTCACTAATAGTATCAAGGGCTTGTGTCGTAATTGTCTACGTACAGGTCATTTAGTTCCCGAATGCGTTTTCGGGCCGTGCAAACAGTGCGAAGAAAAACATAACACGTTATTGCATAACGATAGCAACAATGTTACGGCAACTACACCGGCGTCGTCAGCGACGAGTGCTGATAAGAAACCGGTCTCTGTCGTATCATGTGCGAATCATTTGTTTACCGATAATGCGTCTTCAGTACCGTTGCCACAGGTATTATTATCCACTGCACTAGTCGAAGTCATGGATAGTAATAGTATATATCATACAGCTCGAGCGCTGATAGATAGCGGTAGCCAAAATTGCTTTATTTCAGAAAAGCTTTGTAAACATTTAAACGTTTCCATAATACAGTCCACTATAAAAATATCGGGCGTGGGACAGTCGGTCTCACAATCGAATCAATTATGCGATATAAACATGCGTTCAAAAACTAGTAAATTTAAACGTTCATTAAGATGTTTTGTTTTGCCGTGCATTACGACGAGTTTGCCGTCAATTCCCGTTGTTTATGAAACAATCTACCTCCCGGACAACGTATGTCTCGCGGACCCAACGTTCAACATACCGTCAGAGATCGATTTACTGATTGGTGCGGACGTATTTTGGGACTTATTGGAGGTGGATCGACTTCGATTACCCAACGGTCCATATCTACAAAACTCGAAAATAGGGTGGCTAATTTCTGGTCCCATTTATAATAAATCGTGTGTTAATCAGATTCAATGTAATTTCGTACAGCAATCAAACACAGATACACAATTACGTAAATTTTGGGAATTAGAAGAAATTATGAGTTCGGGTCCTATTCTCACTGAAGAAGATCGAAGGTGTGAAGAATCGTTCGTTAACACTACTACACGAGATAGTAGTGGTAGGTTCACGGTGAGAATTCCATTGAAGGAATCAACTGACGCGCTCGGTGATTCCTACGAAAATGCAAAGTCTCGTTTTCTCTCATTGGAACGCAAGTTAAATCGGTCTTCATCTTATAAAAGGTTGTACACTGACTTTATTCGGGAATATATTGAGCTAGGGCACATGTCGCGAATAAACGAATACGCATGGCCACATTATTTTCTCCCGCATCACGGAGTATTCCGTGAACACAGCACCACAACAAAGTTGCGTGTAGTGTTTGACGCTAGTGCCACAACCACTTCAAATAAGTCACTCAACGACATACAACTGATAGGGCCTCCTCTTCAAAATGATATTTTTTCGATTCTACTTCGTTTTAGACAGTATAAGTATGTTGCCTGCGCTGACGTGGAGAAAATGTACCGGCAAGTACTGGTGCATCCCGATCAGCGCAACCTTCAATTAATTTTATGGCGCGAAAATTCATCTGATGAATTAGGTATATTCCGACTCAACACGGTTACGTACGGTACCGCGTCGGCGCCATATCTAAGCATGCGTTGTTTACGTCAACTCGCACAAGAAACGGAAGATAAAACCATTAGCAAGGTCATAAACGAAGATTTCTTTGTCGATGACTTAATTACTGGCGACAATGATCCTCAAGTTCTTCTAAAAACATGCGAAAAGGTATCGGAGGTTCTAAAAGCTGCCTGCTTTAATTTGCGAAAGTGGATATTCAGTTATGACGTACACATAGAAGCATCTAAAGAGTTAGCTATCGGGGAACATTGCCAGAATAAAACTCTCGGATTAGGTTGGCAAATCGATAAAGATGAACTTTATTTTACCACTAACTTAGAAAATAAAGCTAATAAAGTAACCAAACGAAGTATGATGTCGGTCATTTCACAAATCTATGACCCGCTGGGTCTTTTATCACCCACAATAATTATAGCAAAAATATTGCTTCAAAAATTGTGGCTATGCAAACTCGCCTGGGATGATTCGGTTCCTAACGATATCGAATGCTTGTGGAATCGATTCATTCAAAACTTATCGTCATTAGGCAATATTCGTGTCCCACGTTACGTCATGAGTGAATGTACAAATGTTGAGTTACATATTTTTACTGACGCGTCACAAGAAGCCTACGGTGCTTGTGCATACGTACGTACGTATACGGACGACTGTATAGTCACAAAATTATTATGTGCCAAAAGCAAAGTCGCGCCAGTTAAAACTGTATGTACCATTCCGCGACTTGAGTTATGTGGCGCGTTACTGGGCGCACGGCTATATAAAAGGATATTACATTCATTGAGACTGACATTTAGTAAAGTATTTTTCTGGACTGATTCAACCATAGTCATGGGCTGGATCAGAATGTCACCTCATACTTTAAAAACGTTTGTCCAGAATCGTGTGTCACAAATAAACGAGCTCACAGGTGATGCAATTTGGTTGCATATAAAGGGTAACGATAACCCGGCTGATATTGTGTCCAGAGGTCTTCCTCTAAACGAGCTCCAGACGAATGACTTGTGGTGGCACGGGCCAATCTTTTTACAACAACACAAATTTAATTATACAAGTGAGCTTAGTATAGATGTAGATCAATTACCCGAAGTAAAATCACAAAAAATTATTATGGTATGCAACACTTCGACTGATAATGCTGGCATAATAGATTTTAATAGATTCTCCTCATATAATCGTTTGCGGCGTGCGACAGCCTATGTATTACGTTTTATAGGTAATGCACGCGCAAGTAAACAACATCGCAAAACCGGTTCGTTATCTGTCGATGAGTTGGACGCCTCAGCTATGACACTCGCCCGCCTCGCGCAAATGCAATCATTTTGCGACGAATATAATAATTTAGTTAAGCGATTGGTCGTAAAATCGAAAAGACTAATAGGTTTGAATGTTTTTCTTGATGAATTTAAAGTAATACGCGTTGGTGGAAGATTAAGTAATTCGTTATATTTCGATAATAATAAAAAACATCCCGTGCTATTGTGCAGTAAGCATAGATTCACAATGTTATTGTTTTTACATGAACATAAACAATTGTTGCACGGTGGACCTCAGCTCCTATTGGCTAGTGTGCGTGAGGCTTGGTGGCCGCTCGGAGGGCGAAACCTAGCGAGGAAAACTGTCCACGACTGCGTCACATGCACGCGCATCAGAGGGAAGACTATGCAGCCTCTGATGGGTAACTTGCCGGCTGAACGCTTGGAACCCGGCTTCCCTTTTATGCGCTGTGGTGTTGACTATGCGGGACCGGTGATGATTCTGAACCGTCGCGGCAGAGGAGCTAGTCTCACTAAATGTTATATATGTTTGTTTGTTTGTTTATGTACACGTTCCATTCATCTCGAGTTAGTAACAAGTCTTTCAACTAAAGATTACATACTCGCATTAAAACGTTTCATTTCACGTAGGGGTAAACCAGTCGAGATAATGTCAGACAACGCTACGAATTTTGTAGGGGCTGAAAAAGAATTTGTTTCTTTTATTCAAAATAATAGTAAAGATATTAATGATTTCGCTTCAAATAATAGTATTCGATTCAGCTTCATTCCTCCGTACGCTCCTCATTTTGGCGGTTTATGGGAAGCAGGGGTGAAATCGTGTAAGCACCACCTGCGACGAGTAGTGGGGGGTACGAATCTCACTTACGAGGAATTCAGTACGGTGTTGGCACAAATCGAAGCCATCCTGAATTCCCGTCCCTTAACAGCTCTGTCCACAGATCCTAATGACCTACAACCTCTTACCCCTGCTCATTTCCTTATCGGCCGACCGCTGACTGCTCCAGCCTGCCAAGATTTGACTGCTACATCGAGTCATCGCCTGCAGCGCTACGAGGTGATTGAGCAGATGCGGCAAAGCTTCTGGAAACGATGGGCTACAGAATATGTGTCGGAGCTGCAGACGCGTACTAAATGGAAGACACATCGAGACTCCATTACGCTCGGTCAACTTGCTCTAATCAAGGACGAAAACCTGCCTCCACTCAAATGGAAACTAGGAAGGATTATACGAAATTATCCTGGCGCTGATGGAATTTCAAGAGTGGCTGACCTGCTCACAGCAACAGGAGTCACACGCAGAGCATTCTCAAAAATATGCCCACTGCCAGTGCTGCAGTCAGTATCCGAAGTAGTATCCTGACTCTGTTGGAACCTGCCACTTCCAAGGCCGGACTTATGTTACCGCACGCGCCATCTACACGCGCGGGGCGGTAGCATAACGACATGAAGCTGCAACAGACGGCGTCCAATCTGGTGGAGCCTGCCGACGCCGGCCAATGAGCGCGGGCTCGCTACTCACCAACTTCACACCGATGATTCGTTTTTAAGAGAGATCATGCGTCGCGCGCAATATATTCGTTCTTCACCTTTTTACCCGTTTACCATTGTATCTAATATAAGATTGTACATAGTTTAAAATAAAACGTTTTTTCATCAAGAGCAAAAAAAATAAGTCATTTCTTGAGTCGTTGTTCACCCAACCCAACACACACACAAATAAGAAGAGCAGCCCATACCCTGACTGCAAATCACCGAAACAAACAAAATGAAACTAGTGATTTCTGTTTAAAATTAACTGCTAAATTAGGACTTTACTCAGCTAGAGGACGGCCGCGACTTAACGAATTGTAGTTCGTAATTTCGAACCCAGAAGGCGCTTTACTTTGTGTTACTCGTAGTTATTTCATAATCACTGCTCTCAAAACGGTGAGGGAAAACATCGTGAGGAAACCGGCATGTCCTATAACCAAAAAATTCGAAGACGTGTCATCTACCAACCCGCATTGGGCCCGCGTGCTGGATTACGGCCCGATCCCTCTCACCGAGAGGAGGCCTGATTCCCACATGGGGAATATTATAGACTGATTTTACTCAGCTCGAAAAAAGAATCGCAAGGTGTTTTTAATCGCCAGATGGGTTCCAACGAAAGGGGTCGCGATTCCCACCTTCACCAGGGAGAATACTATAGAGGTACTCGTATGAGGAATAGGGTGTAAAGATCAGAGTGTAAAAGATCGACGATTGATTTATATTTATTCAAGTTGCACGGTAAACTCTGCTTGCGCGATGCAGGATTTTGTATGACGTCAGTATGATGCGTAGTTCTTATGTGGCGATGTAGATGCCGCTACCATACCATAACCAAATAAATAGCTTATACCCACTGACTAGTATTACAAGCTTCCGTGATCCATGCTCCAGCCATCCCATAAGGATCGGTGGCACAGAACAGCTGGTTCTTGAACGTCGCCTTATGAGTTTTCACGCTATACTTGAATACATCGCGCACACATTGCTCCAGATCCTTGTCACTTACGCCTTTTGTCACGTCGAGGTCCAAAATTGCCTGGAATGAGAACCAATATTGTTATTAGGTTTTGTAGACTGAATTCCTAAAGAAAGACACAAAATAACCTAGTATTTTAAATTAAGGCCGTCTCTTGATGGGCATTGAATCCTGGCAAAACCGCAACCACTTACGGCGTGATCATGAAGAGAATCATTCGGCATCAATCAATCTGCCTAGCCCTTTCCCAACTATGGTGGGGTTGCCTTCCAGTCTAGCCGGATGCAGCTGAATACTAGCACGCTAACACGATACTCCTTGGTAAGACTGGCTGTCAGACTTTTAGAACTTGTGACTACCCGTAACAACCATCAAAGATCTACGAATGACAGCCGGGACCAACGCCCTTCCGAGGTACGGAGTCTCGATATGTAATGGATTGTCACTCATCCACGAACTGTCCGCGGCAAGTCGACCCGTGCGCCTATTATTATTTAGCCATGAGCCATTCTAGACTCATTCAGCATAATGGGGCTTAAAATGTGTTGAAGAGTATCATTACCTAGGTACTAAAAGAGTTTACCGAGTTTTTGTAGGAAATTGCACCTCAACCGACAAGTGCGCCCTCTGGCCAAAATAAACTAGAATGTGTCCTGAGCCTATAGCAAAAAGATTTATATCTCTAGGTTGATAGGAACATGTTCAAAAATAGCCTTGAAGTTGCATTGAACCCTATGGGGAAACTGATTATTCAACAGCCACAGGCAACGGAACCTTGCAATCGCAAATATCTCAGCATAGGTTTATAGAACTACATGGTGGTTATTCTTTGCACAAAAGATTTCTTTCCGGAAACGTTTGGTTCACCCATAAAACTAACTGAAAAATCTTGGTAAGGCAAAAGGTGAACTTTCGTTCAGCCGAGCCTCCAGCAACCCGGTACATTTACACACAACTCACTCAGTTATCTGATTTTCTTCACCATCTTCATCTTCAGACTCCGCCAGTGGCAGGCCTTCGAGGAAGTTGTCCGCCAGTGGCAGGCCTTCGAGAAAGTGGTGGTTGAGGAGCTCTGAAGGAGAACTTATGTCTGCCAGATTCCGTCTATAGCCTAGATACCAGATCACTGAGGAGTTGTGAGCAGAAGGACTGACTGTCCTCACGCCTTGAAGGCACTAATTAAAAACAAAATCAAAAGTCATTTATTCAAACTAGGCTGAGAATCAGCACTTTTCAAACGTCAAAATTACAAAAGACAGTCCCCCAAAACGCCCGCCCTTCACTGCACTGGCAGTAGAAGGCCTCACACTATCTACGTTTTGACGGTCGAGATCACACAGGAAGGCTCGAACACATAACCTACGTGTCCATGATGAGGGGCTGTTTTCGGTAGACTCCAATGGTGAAATAACTAGAATCTCAACGGATATGTGAAGGGCTCGTAACTTATGAAATATTATGCACGCAGTTATTGCAATGTTCAAATGATTTTGCAACACGTTTTTGCTTTCAACACGTCTCTGTGGAATTTAGGTAACTACAGGAGAAGCAAAACCCACCTATTAGCATACTGAATTAACATTTTATTCAGGTTTTACTGTGTATCTACGATTAAGTCTACATGTCTAAATATCCTAATATCCATATTTTTTCTTTGAGCTACCTACTTAACATTGTATTTTCATCGTAAAATGACCACTTCTCGTAACTGCATCCAATAAATAAAGTGATCATAATTGCGGCGCAATATATCCACTATTTATTTGTTTATTTAAACTTTTCGCACAAAAGGTACAAAGGCGGACTTAATGCCTTAGGCATTCTCTACCAGTCAACCAAGGGTGGTGAAGAGATTAGATGGCAGGTGCTTTGGTTGATAAAACGATGACCTATTCAGCCTTAATAAAACCATATAAGGTGAACCATTAAGTCGCGGTCATTGACAAGAGGGTTTTGTGTAGCGCCTTAGATGGTCACTAGCTAACAACATGTCTTATCGATATCATTCGACTCAAAGTCATCAAAATCAAATCAAAATCAAAAGTCATTTATTCAAACTAGGCTGAGAATCAGCACTTTTCGAACGTCAAAATTATAAAAGACAGTCCCCCAAAACGCCCGCCCTTCACCACTTCCCATACATATAGTGCTTTTGCTGGGGAGAAGTGGCGCAACAAACTCCCCAGCAGCACAGCTGTCTTAGTACAATTAGAAAATACTTGATCGTATACAATACTAGGTATGCAAAGAAATTAACCCTACAGTGCATGATTTTTCTTATCGGCTTAAAAATACATTAGCCTGCAAATATGATGCCATTTCTCGAAAAAATATTTAGAAATGTCATAACTCTATAGAAACGTATGTTTTTGTGCATGGCACATCATGCATTATAATGTTAATATGTGTTACGCCGAAAATTCTATCATTTTAATTTTATCATTTTTTGCGATTATTATACGCCGCTCGTTAATCGTATTCAAAGTACCCACCGATTTGAAGAAAACATAAACAAATGTTTATCTACAGATCTATCCAAAATATATGGTACTAAATTCGAAACACAAATACATAATAGTTAATCTTGTCAACACTAGATCACGCTACTTGGATCGATTTTTAAAATATAAGACATTTTTCGGTATGTGCCATATGTGGGACACTGCGCTGTAGGGTTAACATTACAAGACCCAGAACATTAAATTAAATTATTTTTCATATGTCAGCTAGCCACGGCACCAACAAATACAATAAAAATATACGTACTCGAGCAAAAAATAATAAATCAAAATTAAAAATGTAAACAAAAACTTACCACCTAAATAAAAGCCTCCAGGTATAAAAGGCGTGACAGCTTACATGTGTATTTATGCAATCCAGCCGGTCGATTCTGTAAAAATCTCACCGTGAAATCATAAGTGAAGTGAGCTTGAAGTGAGCAGTGTCAATAGTGTTAATCTCTAATGACAGCTCACTCCACGCTCACTTCACTCAAGTTTTCACGATGAGATGGTTACAGAATCGCACGGCTGGCTTCTGTTCATCAAGTCCTTACATAGGTTTTAACGCGCTATATTTTTAATATAACAGGGGGCTTGTGGCTAAGTGATAACAGCCGCACGGGTCGATCGACCAGGTTAAGCTACGCTTGCCGCGGTTGGTCCGTGGATGGGTGACCATCTTCACATACCAAGACCCCTCCGTGCCTCGGAAAGCACGTTAAGTCGTTGGTCCCGGCTGTCATTCGTGCATCTTTGACAGTCGTTACGGGTAGTCGCCCGAAAGTCTGACAACCAGTCTTACCAAGGGGTATCGTATTTCCCAGTAACTGGGTTGTGGAGGTCAGATAGGCAGTCGCTCCATGTAAAATACTCGTATTCAGCTGGATCCGGTTAGACTGGAAGCCGACCCCAACATAGTTGAGAAAAGGTTAGGCAGATGATGATTTGTAATATAACATCACGCATGTAAACCCCGAAAGGTTATGCAGAGGCGTACCTGTAGTAGGTACACTCACATTTCACCTGTTAAGTCCCACGTAATAGGTGGCGAACCTAATGCCATCAACCAGGCACAAATCCAGACTCGGATCTATTCCTGAGAAATTTCTGATGGAAAAACCCACTAACGCATCTGTTCTGAAAGTTTTGAAAATGTCGATATATTTCATTTATTCAAATAATCATACCGGAAACAAGTCAAGCAGATGTTGTTTAGTGAACCAATTGTGCCATAACTCTTTCTTATTCTCATATTTCTAATAAAGATACATATTTCATATATTTCAACAAAACAAGTTCTAATTGCAGAGTGGAAATATATTCACATTGTCAAACAATGTTCAGCAAATTATTTAGTTTTATCTTTTTCTTTGTTAATTAATATAGTCATAGTACTTAGGTTCATACTTTTATTTTTTAACTTTAGTTTTAATGTGAGTAATGTGTCAACAATCGCATTTTACTTATTATTGATAGCCATACTTGTTTAAGTGTTTTCTTTTGTTTTCTATCGCTACTTTCTAGTTAACCTAGCTTTTTCAATGCCAATAACCCCTTTACTGCATGATATATTAAATAAGTGAGAATTTTTTTTTTAAGTTAATGTCTTTATTAAAGCTTCAGAATTAATTTTATTATACTTAGTTTTTTTTTTTTTTTTTTTTATATATTTTTTTTTTTATGTCCAAGTGGTATGTGAATGTGATGATAGACAAAATAGTTGTGTTTTATTATTGCTAATGATATGACAAACAAACCCCATTAGGATTTATACGTTAGTTTTTTTTATTTTTTTACAGTAAATAAACTGTAAACATGTCAAACCATATGGTTTCTTATGTGGTAAAGGGTTAAGTGATAATTGTCATCATAACGCTATCACTGAGCAGTGTATGCGAACTCAAGATGCTGTAACTTAGACGCAACTGCATTGAACTGTTCATTGATAGTGGGGTGAACATTCATAACTCATGTAAGTTAATTATAAGATGTTGAGTTTCCTAATAAATAAATAAAAACTTTACCCGACCTGGGAATCGAACCCAGGACCTCATGCTCAACAGTAGGACTTGCCACCACTAGACCAATCAGGCAGCCAGTTTAGATAGATTCAATATCCCTGTTTCCAAGCAAATAAGTAGGCAGCACATAGCACAGTGGTAGCATTTGAACTTTTCCACGTAGGTAAGGATTTTAGATCAAGCTAACAATATCGGTGATCGGAGTCAGTGACACGGAAGACTGAAATCTGCACTTTATTGTAACACCACAGGTAACACAATAGAAATTCCAAATGATTAAACAAAAGAAAAATATGCCAACGATAGGCTTATCGGCAATACTTAGGCGATTTCACAAACAAGGTCTTTGGAATATGAAATTAATGATGAAATTCCAGCTACAGTTTTTCAGACAGGATGTAACATTGCTGAATTTAGAAGTCCTGTAATATTATTTATACCTATTGCGTACAGAAGAATGAATTCTGACAAACAACTTTCTCAATTCATCAGAATGGTAGAGTATCACTCAGAGTCAGTCTTTACTATAAAGAAGCACCTAATATAAAACAGCTACGGAATATTTGAGAAGAAATGTCACCATTGATTCTAAAGCCCTTTGTACAGACGCCAGCACATCAACCTGCCCGAAACTGCCAATTTTTTCCCAATCAACTTTGAAAGATACGTAAATGATAAGTCCTCTTCTCCACACATATCTTTTTTCTTTTGCTGTGCCCGACAGGGTCCATGATTGTTTCTTTTGGCAAATATTTACCACCTAAGCCTACATTATGGAATGCAATAAAGAACTGAGTATTGAACCTTATGCTTTAATGATAAAGTTGAAAATCTATTAAATAAATTTGACAGATTGTAGTAGCTAGATGTGCTGGCGTCTGTACCTAGCTAAGTGCGACTTCATTCATAATGGGCAAACTCACCTAACCCGTTCATGCTGTATAAATAAAATAAATATAAGTCAACAAGTTCACAAGTACTACCTACTTATAAACGTGCGTCCTAGGTAACGTCGATATTAATCGTTTTTAAGTATGTGGAAAATGACTGCCGCATAAATCTATTCTTGTTAGTCTTGAACATGTTTGTACATTATTCTTCCTATTTATGTTGTTAATCATAATTAAATATTACGACTCTTTTTCCCTATTAAGTTATATTGTGCTGTCGATGCTTTGTTTTCAAATCACTAATGCATTGTATTATTTGTTTTGTTTTGTTTTCAAATCACTAATGCATGTTATTATTATTATTCTTATTAAAAAGTTCATGCGTTGTTTTTTTTAAATAAATTATCAAAGTTGTAAGTATACCATAGATATCTTCAAAAAAATATAAAATGTCAAATTACTCGAAAATGGTTGAAATTTGCATAGGGGTCATCGGGGTCATTTTGTTGCAAATGACCTATCCCCTTAATGGATTGCCGACATATAACCAATAACCCTGTATAAAATCTAAGGTACTGATGAGTGGATGATGAGTAAATGCTAGCATTTTTAAGATGTTAAGTTATCTTAGTTTGGATCGTAAATGTCAAACGTATTCGATCAATAATGGAAACACTATACCTATAATTATCTACCTAACGTGTTGTATGTTGTATGTGAATACCCTCCTTAACATAAAATAAAAACCCGACTGCAGAATAGTCAACATTTAAGCAATGCACTAAAAAGACCGGAACAAGATTGAAAATAGAAAACAAAATTAAAATAAACTAAAAACAAAGTAAATTCTGCTTTGGTTAAATACAATATATTATGAACTGAAAGTCTGAGTTAAATACCCGCATTAAGTTTAGTAGCAGGCGGGACCCATTAATTTTCCTTCGGTTTATAATTTTCCAAATGGATTTTGAAATCCTTGGCGATTAATTTTTTTTTAACTTCCCGATTTATTTTCCGATTTTATATTTATTGTTTTTCGGTTTATGATTTGCAAATGGGTCCCGCCATTGCCAATTAAACATTTCTGATTAAATTTAAACATATAACTTATATATATTTTTGTAATCTACATTTAATTTCTTTCATTTTGAAATGCTACTCGATAAGTTTGGTTAAAAAAAAAAATTAACGACGTACAATTTAGCGCCAAAAATCCACCGTTTTGTTTTTTTTTTAACACCCACCTAAGAACACTTGTGTTCACGAAACGATTCTAACGACACATCAACAATCGAAATCCATTCAGCCGTTTAGGAGATACGAGTTAATAAAGGAATTTACATACAAGATACGCGCGAAAAACATAACCCTTCCTTGGCAGTCGGGTAAAAACCACAAATACCTCCAATTCCTTCGGGTGTTTGAATCGTATGAGCGGTACACTGTCAGTCCTGTCTTCTTTAACTAAATTGAGCACTTTATCTAAGAAAGAGATCCCGTTCGGCTCCATCGTTACTTCGTTGAGCCGTCCACAGAATACGTGTGCGCAAAGCAATAGAGAATGGCGGACTGAACTGGCGATGGTACAAGGTACAACGCAGGCAATGCAGCTCACATAACATACCATTACAGAGGTCAATAGTATTTATTACATAAAGGTCAGATTCGTTTACTACAACACATTTTTAATTATACCTAATTAAGATCTCAATGAAATTGTTTACGCTCTGTTTGCTAACCGGAGAAATAAAGTTAATAGGGCAATGGCATTATTAAATAATAAATAACGGTAATTAAAAGATTGCCTCTTTATTGAACGAGGAATAAAGACAGTGAATAAGTTATTTTATCATTCTAGACAGGTTGTAAATTGACGGAATGAGTTGTAAACAATGGGTCAGCAATAAGCAAATAACCTTTCACTAACTTAATCATTCATAGCAACAATGCCCTACTATGGTGTTCAAAACAAGTTACGTGACAAAAAGTTAACCAAAAAATATGACAAAGGAAACCACGAAAATCATCTCAAAATAAACCATAAAGTCTGATGACACAATGACACAAATCAACTGTCAAAAAGCCAATACAAAGATCCCAGGTGTTATCTTGGAAGAATTATTTATGTTTATATAACTTTATGAATAAAATAACGAAAGGATTTCGAGCGTAGCCTACTAGACTGCTACTATTAGTGTTAAGTGACTATACCAAATCATCCGGACACCCACTCCAAAATTCACGTACTTACCGCACCAAACCATCCACAAACATGAATTTCCTCAAAAACAAGCAAAAGCCGAGGAAAACCTCCACAAGTATTATGGTAGGCACCGAAAAATGGCGGAATTACAGCCGGAGAATGTCCCGTCGAGATCACGAACTGTTTGACGAAGAACTAGATGAATATGAACCATGTTACAAAGAGGTAAAGAACTGGGTGGAGGAGTTGTTTGAGAGGAAGAGCGAAGCAGACAAGACCGACCAAGATATTGAGGTACAACTGACCAAGAAACAGACTCTTATACTATCTACATTGGTCCCCGATGAAGTACTACTGATGGACAAGTAAGCTTTATAACGTACCTTATTGAGAAAATAATTATGTATTCTTTGATATAATGTTGTTTTGATATCCGCAATAAAACGTATTTTATTACGTCCGTTACTGCACTTACCTCTTATTTGATGTGAAGATAAAGGAATGCATGCATGAGCATACAAACAGATTGTGATTGTGAAATAATTCAAATTTTTCAGGTTTGACACAAAAAATTCAAAACGTTTCGTCGGCGTTCTCCTCATGGCTGATGTTTCAGGCTATACAGCTTTATCAGAACGATACAATAACACTGGCAAAGGTGGCACCTATAGACTGACAGTTACTCTGAACACATACCTCGGTTCACTCATAGAACTCATCTATAGCCACGGCGGTGACATCATTAAGTTCGCTGGCGACGCTTTTCTAGCACTTTGGAAGACTGACAAACGTTCATTTCTGTGTCACACCATCCACACAGTAATAGCGTGCGCTCTAATTATACAACATTCTTACGCAGTCTATGAAACCGATGTTAAAGTTAACTTAAAAGTGAAACTAGCGATATCTGCAGGCAATCTCATATTTGCACCCATCGGCACTGGAATAGATATGAGTTATATTATTTTTGGCTTGCCTGTCATAGAAGCCAAAGCTGCTGAAAGCGTCTGTGCTTCAGGGGAAGTAAAACTAACTGCGACAGCGTGGGGGCATTGTTATTCTAGAAATTACGATCATATTATACATGAAAATGGATTTGTTACAATAAAATCTATTCTGTATGATCCGCATGAAAACAACGTGACGAAACCATTTGCGGGTTTTGGAAATCTAGTCAGACAAAGCAAAAAGCCATTTAGTGCAATAGAGAACCTGCCTGATTTTATATTAGACAGACCTAAAGGTTTAAATGTAACCGATGCTTTAAGAAAAACCGAAGCTTTGAGCCTACGTAAAGCTATTTTAGTTGCTGAGGAAAAAAATAAAGGAAGCGAAATTAGAAAGTTTATGATAAGGCCCGTTTTAACACAGGTCGATGCTCACCAACCACTGGAATACCTTACTGAAATGAGACAAGTTTCAATTTTGTTTGTGACCCTTAAGCCAAGAGAGTGTTCATTTACGCAATTAATAACAATCGTCAATAATTCTTATCAAATCACATGTGGAATTGTATATAAATCGATGGGGTGTGTTAACAAGATAATTCTTTTCGACAAGGATGTCATGATTTTAGTTGTATTCGGATTACGGGGCTTCAAACATGAATCTGAAGCCCAAGCTGCACTAAAATGTGCGTATAGTATTAAAAAATCCTTAGCTGCTCTAGATGGAGTCTTAGAAGTATCCATTGGTGTAACAACCGGTCAAGTATACTGTGGAGTGGTAGGCCATCCTCTACGAAGAGAATTTACTGTCATTGGTGCTATTGTTAACAAAGCTGCAAGACTCATGTGTGGATTCCGAAATAAAATCACATGCGATGAAGTTACTTTTGTCAAGAGTAAAATGTCTAAAAACGGATTTACACTACAACCAGCAATCGAATTAAAAGGGATCATAAAACCAGGAAAAATATATGAATACACGGAAGATATAAGAGTTAAGGAATTATATGATATACCAATGATTCCGCCGCTCCTTAACCGCAGTGATGAAATAGACTACTTTGAAAGCTGGCTAGAAGATAACAATGCAACTTATAGAGATTTCGATGCTCTTTTAATGGTAGGTGAATCGCGAATTGGAAAGAGTAGAATGTTAGAATGGATGGCTCGCCACGCAAAGAAAAATGGTTTTCGTGTATGTTATCTAAACTTGACTTCTATACATTCTGCAACTGCATATTTAGCTTTAAGCCAAATAATGAATCAAATACTTGAGCTTAAGGAACCCGTTGAAGGTTTTGCCAAAGAAGAAAAAATTATACAATTATTACGCGCCTACTCTGACGACTTATGTTATTTAAACAGTATAATTAAAGTACGATTTGCTTATTATGAAGGAATTCATTCTTTAGATGAAACCAAGCGAAAAGAGAAAGCTAAGGCAATATTTGAGAAACTAATAAAAGCATTTACAGATACAACTGTCATATTTTTAGATGATTTACAAAATTTAGATTCATTTTCTTGGGAGTTCATATCAATGATGTTTAGCTCGTTGAAAATATTTGTCGTGCTATCCGTCACACGTGGTAAATTTAGCACTGTTCACAGTTGGCTATACAGTGTATTTATAAATAATAACATCAGAAAAATGAGTTTAGGACCATTGGATTCAGAGTGGATCCCTGCTTTGGCTTGTCAAATATTAGACGTAGATGGAGTCTCGAATGACTTATGTGGCGCCTTGCGAAGTAAATGTAAAGGCATGCCAGGCCTTGTTGAGAGCTTCATTACTCATTTATTTTCTACCGGCGCACTTGAAATAAAAAGACTACATGATTATGAAATAGACGACTGGAAAGAAGAGGAATTACAGTTTCCACATCCAGATCTGCTACACCCGCAAGCATTGGATGGTCAAAATCAAAGCACCCTTGATAATCTAATACAAAATGATTCCACAGAAGATATAAGTGTATGTATAGTCATTGAAAAAGGAGAGCTAAACACCAACATAAATGTCCATAATTTAGATGCACTAATTATGATACAAATTGACTCATTGACGCCGTATCAACAACTGCTACTGAAAATTGCATCAGTGATCGGCGATGTAATACCAAGGGACCTCTTAGAAAATATAATGTATGAAAACAATGATTTGGTTACGGCGAAAGCTGTTAAAAGATTATTTGCTATACGTATTCTCTCTTGTGCAAACGCCGACTGTCTGAATAAATTTGGTCGCAGAGGCACCTCTACATTAACTGTACTATCAACCAGTTCATCCCAAAATCCAAATCTGATTTGTGAATGTTGTTTCGAACATGATCCGGAAAGCTGCCAAAATCTACCAAAGTACGCATTTTGCAAACTAATGAGATTTAGAAGCAAAAACTCAAGAAAGACATGTTACGAACTGTTACCAATGAATCAGAAAAAAGAATTTCATACGCGGATTGTTAATTACTTAGAGAATAATAAACAAAAATGTGCCAACTGTGGTGGTACAGTTATGGTAGTCCAGTCGATGATAAGTTTAGGCGATACAGCACCAATGAAAAATAGCTACTCAAGCAATTCCGAGGACACAATGATGGCTAGAGATGAAAGCTCAGAGGAGTCTGTAATAACCTTACAAAGTGATTCTTCATCAAAAGAACCAAGTTCTGCTAATTTACATAAATCAAAATCAGAAGCAGAAACTGCAACTCTCTCTAAAGAAATTTCAAAGCCAACAAAAGCAGCTAGTGAAATAATGCCACCTAATATCTCAATTGATAGTACCCAATATGATAACAGACATTCGCAAGTAGCACCAATTTTGAAATCAAGAGGCAGCGTTGATCAGGCTGGCCCAAGTAGCCAAAGATCAATTAAAAAAGTAACCATGACTAACTTTTCTGAACTTCAAAAGAACAGCTCTGAAGAATGTCACAATAACAAGATTTTTGACATGCTTCGTGAGGTTGCTGAAGCTGATGATCCTAGTGATTGGCAGAACCTCGGCATCGTTGACAGTCAAGAAGACATAGAAGAAATGCGAAATGATAAACATACTTTTAGTGTCAAAATAGAAAAAGGTGTTTCCGCAACCAACTTTGCTAGATGCACTTGTACAGAATTAAATATAACTATTTGTGACCAAGTAGTCTACCATGCACAACAGGCAGAATTGAAATCAAAAGCCATTGAATTCCTGATCAAGTACTGTCATTTGTGTGTTCTAAGCAATAACGTTGAAAATGTATTTCAAAAACTCGATGAAGCCGAAAGCATGTGTCGAATGATGCCCGATCTAACTCCATTTGAAAAAAAGCGTTTTTTAGGAAAAATATATTCAGTAAGAGCTGCCACATGCCTGGTATTGGGAAGACTTGCTGCGGCTAAAGCAGAAATCGAGCAAGCAGCAGAAATATATCATATCAATATACACAAAGTACCAGAATATTTCAAGATAAGAAATATAGCAAAGGCCTTTAAATTCGAAAGACAAAAGCATCGTTTGCATAAAACAATATTGAAAGCGGACTCAGTGTTCTGTTTGAACATAGCGACCTTATTATATTCCATGCTTGGTGATGAAAGAGTATCGAGGATGACAGCACTCCGTGCATTGAATATAGTTCAGACTGTGGAATGTTCTGTAGTAAATATCTGCGACACATATTGCAACGCTTTGCAAGTGGAATTGGATCGCGGTATGCCGGAAGCCACAGCAGAAATAGAACAAATGGCAGCTCACTCTTTGAAAAAACTTCCAAACCCAATTCAGGCTGATGAACTTTTTGCCGTTGGAAAACTTTTTATGGTTTCCTTCCGAGCTCGGATGGCCAGAGGGCAACTGGCACCAACGATACGCTCCGGCTTCCGTGCATTAGCTGTTAGTCGTTTCCTGCTAGCTGAAGACGTATCTTTGGAGCTAATACCAGACTTATTTTACATTCTACTAACCCGTCGACGCATAGCAGAAGCTGTCGACATCTTGCAATTCGCCTTGCGTACAGGCCAAGACCATATGTCATATGATAGTGAGACGTGGTATCATGCGCTGTGCATAGACATGATACTGGACGCAGGATTTCAACTGGAATCGCCACAAGATATAAGTCGGTTCGCCGAATATGCTATAAGTAGGGGTAAATCTGCAGGGCCTAGTCGACGCCGGCTAGTAGTAGGGCTGTGGACCTATTGGCTCAGAGCAGGTTCCGAAAGGAGGGCAAAACGTTTTGAGTCTGAAGCACTAAGTTGGGCATCCCATGAAGATGACGGTTCGATGACCACTCTTTTAAGTGCAATGAGACTTGCAGAGGGGATGCTCGAGAGTTTGGCAAGAAAAATGGACGATTTACGAAAGGTAATTGAATATTGCTTCGCTACGTATTTATGACTGATGAATTAAGCAAACCATCTTAAATTCATGACTGCGCTTTTACTGCTAAAAGATTTTGCCTGTCAATTAGGTAGTGGATCTGATGGAGCTCCGTTCGATAGCGGACAGGGAACTAGCGCGATTGGAAAACGACGCCCGTTTGTTGCGCACTTTATATCCTCGCTGGTGTCTACTACGAGCCAACTCGTCCATGTTGTCTGGACGACTTGCAGTTGCCAATGGTTTCTTCAATCAGGTACGTTATTTCAAACGTTCATACATAGTTACAACTGCTCTCTACGTAGGTAGTTCTTTACATAATCCCACTCACCGATAGGACCGCAAAAATTCAGATTCAGAAAAATCCAGATTCAATTCGCGAGATTCAGTTTTGTTTTTCCGCGACGTGGCCAGCCATGGTCATCCATAGTTAAAGATTATTCACCATTTAATTTTAATTATGTCCCACAGGCTTTAGAAGAAGCAAAGAAGATGAACAATCGGCTCGAAGAAGCCATGGCTCGAGCCACCAGCTCTAACTCAGTGTCCTGGGTACAAAACGCACGCACAGGACAGTTCATACATTGGCGTGAGGGGGTAGAACACGCGTGCGCGTCCTGGCACCAGATTATGTACAGAATAACCACCACGAGGCGATAAAATTAACTTTTCTGTCAGTAAATAGTCATGAATGTTGATTTATACTACATTAATCATATAAATCAACAAATGAATGACTATTTTAGTTCGAAAGATATTCATAGGTATATATTTATTAGGCTTCATTCATAAAATGTGGACGTCAACCTATCTTACCTACTGTATTTTTCCCTATGATCCAACTCAATTCCAAATAAATATGATTGATTTCTTACAATAATTAAGCATAACACGTTTGTAAGAACAAAAGATTATTATTATTATGTCATTACTTGTATAAAAATTGAAATATTTTTTTTCCAAAATTGGAGCCTAAAAGACGAGTATTCAAACATTCTAGTATCATTAAAAGTAACATTATTGTCATCGTGATAATTGATAACGAGCATGTTATCAATAAGTTTTAAAACTTCTATCAACAACTTGTGTTTAATACCTTTCGTCATTATTTGGTCAGTAGCCTTAGCAAGTGTTACATAAGAATGACGGATAAAAATATCGTATTCGTTGGAGTAATCGCTAGTTCAAGTTCTTTGAACAACCTTGATATAAACTCCGGTTATGTCGCTATTCATGAAGGAAAGGTAACAATTAAACTTTAATATTTATGCATCATATAAATTACCGTGTGTAAAAAATAAACTGAATTGAAACATCACCAATTTTTTTTTTTTTTAAGTATATAAGTAAGTACTTACACTTTGTTTTCTTCTTTTTTTTACAGATCACGAAAAAAGGTTCAAGAGAAGAGTTTGATAAACTTGAAAAGACTGGAGAGTTTTCAAGCTACAAAGTCATAAAGTTAAGCCGAGACCAGTTTATCATTCCTGGTTTTGTGGACTGCCACACTCATGCTCCACAGTTCCCTAATATTGGTCTAGGTCTGGATAGACCCCTTTTAGAATGGCTAGCGAAGTACACATTCCCTTTGGAGAAGAAGTACAGTGACACAGAGTTTGCTGCTAAGGTCTACGACCAGGTTGTGGTGAGTAACTTACAGAGAAATTGCATCATTTATAATTTATGCTAGACAATTTACTGTAATGTAATTATTTTTATCTACATGTTGATGTCACAAATAATTTATTATATTTCTTAAGACTGCATTATAATGGCTGATAAATGGCTCATTAGTAGTAAATTAGTTTCTCTGAGGAGTTAATATAGAAAATGTTGTGTATCTTTAATGAAGGTACAGATGTCAGCACATCAAGCTACTACAATCTGTCAAATATCTTTAGTAGATTTGTAACTTAATCCCTGAAGTATAAGGTTCAAAATTAATTGGGAAAATTTGACAGTTTTGGGTAGCTTGATGTGCTGGCGTCTGCACTTGGAAATCTTCTTAACAAATAAGATTTGTACAAGTACCCCACATGTGTGAAAATAACATTTGCTTAAAGACGCTCCCTCACCAGGAGCATTGGCGTGTAATGTAACATTACAGTTTCGACTGAGCATTACATTACAATACTACCTAGGGATTATTGTAATGTAATGCTCGTCAGTCAGGGCACTGACGAGCATTACATTACATCCTTCACTGATGTGATACTCATTTAGTATCATTACAAGATGTGCGCTGTAGTGCTCAATTTTTCTCCCTCGCTGATGCAATGCTCGAACCTGTAATGTTACATTACAGGCGAATGCTCCCGATGAGGGAGCACCTTAAGGCTACATATTAGTGCTTATGCTATCCATGAAATAAAACAGTGAATTACCACTCTATTCATGTTTTATTCAACAAAGTAGAAAATATGTCAAACTGTTATAATTATTCTTCACAAAAAACTTATTGGACTGTTGTAAAATCAGCCCTTAAAGTTAAATAAGATATTTAATGCCTGATTCAGCATGTTCAGATTCATGACAGAAGTTCAAAAATAAAATCATTTGACCGGGATCTTATATGAATTTGGTGAACCGGATCGGCCATTAACATGTTTATGATTTGTTGCTACTTATACACTATGTGAAAGTGTATATCCTACATACATTATTACTTAGCTGTTTCTTTTTACTCATAATCATAACAGTCTTATCCTACTTTGTTTTCAGCAAAGATTACTGAAAAATGGAACCACAACTGCCTGCTATTTTGGATCCTTACATGTTGATGGGACACTCGAACTAGTAAAAAGTGCCATCAAGCACCACCAGAGGGCACTGATAGGTAAAGTGAGCATGAATAAAGAAAATGATGCGGAGTATTATAATGACACCAAGACAGAGTTGGCAGAAGTCGAAAAATTTGTCAAACATGTCATTGCTTATCAGGTTTGTGTCTATATATCTATTTATTTAGCTTGCTTGTTTCAATGCCTTTAACTATTCACTTTTTGCCTCTGGTAGATCCAAAACTTATGTGGGGCCATCGAGCCTTTGTTTTAGGACTATCTACATTTTATTTTATGATCGTTTTACATTATAACTAATTTTGACATCTTTTTTGGGGGAGATACAGACCTTTTGCCCTAATATCTTTAACCCTTAGGTGCATGATTTTTTATTTTCGATTGAAAAAAATATATGTGACAAAAAATAAGCCATATTTTCAAGGAAAAATAATTTAAAAAATCCTATAGCTTTTATTGGTATTATTAGTAATTAAAAAAACTTATTATCATTTTTGATAATCTATGCATTAAGCATTGCATTTTAGTATGAAATAAGAATGAAGAGTTTTCTAGTGAAATATCCATTTATTATGTAAATATAAAGTAAACAAACATAGAAATGGCTTACATAAAATGAAAAAGATGGAAACAGTTGTTCTTTCTGTTGTCGCAAAGAGAAACATTGCATTTTGCACACATAACTGAAGTCAATTTTTTACAATTTCCATATTTGCACTGGTTCCTTTTTTCGTGATATGTTTTATCATGACCCACACCATCCTTGCGTACATCCTGAGGGGGTAATATTTGGGCACCAACTCTCTGCTTCTTCAGGGTAGCACTTGGTGGTCTGTTGAGACTTGGTCGGCCTCTTTTAGTCTCAGACACGGCTCCATAACGGCACATTGTGTTCGCTAATTCGGTTCTAAAGTCGACTAACTTCAATATATTTTTGGGATTGGTGTTTTTCTTCATATTAACTTTTTTTATAAACTACCCAACTGTTTATGACGGCCATATCCAGCATGTGATGGAACAGTCTATTAGTCCATTTTTTTGATTTCATGCGTATTCTATATCTGCCTAAGTAGCTGTCCATGGTATCAACACCGCCCATGCCGCTATTATACTCTCGTATTGCTTTAGGACAAGATATAATCACGTTCGTTTTGTGCTTCTTATCATAACGAGTGATAGTGCCTACAGGTTCCGCACCAACATACGTAGACAACAGCAAGACCTGTTTATTGTCTTTCCAGCTTATTGCTGAAAAATCAACCCCTTCGAAAGTGGTGACATTTTCTTCGTAAGACCCTCTTGGTACTGATGTTTTGAGGACCTCCTTCTTGTCTGGCAACTTGCATGCTTTTCCTAATCTGTTTCTCTGCACTGTCCCCAAACAATAAATACCTTCATTGTATAAATAATGAAACAGTGACAAGTTGGTGTAAAAGTTGTCAAAGATGACTATATGGTTTACTTGCCTCGGTACAGGTCGAAGCAGGCGTACTACAGTATTAGAAACAGCTCCCAAATCTGGTTCATTGGGTCTCCTTTCAAAATTGTGTGTCCCAGAGTATATTTCGAAAGAATAGGCATAGCCCATGAGACAACAAAGTACGTAAAACTTGAATCCCCATTTGTGGGGCTTGTTAGGGAGATATTGCTTCATAAAATGGGACAGCTTAGTGGAACACATCTGTTCATCTAGTGATAGACGGTGATCAAAAGGAACAGATTTGAATCTTTGATTGAGGTGGTCTACTACTGGTCGTATCTTATGTAATCTGTCATGGTTATGGTGCTCAGGAGGAAGGTGTAAACTGTTATCATTGAAATGAAGAATTTGTCTAATTTTCTCAAACCTATTGACAGTCATTGTGTCTGCTATTGGGTGAAATCGCACATTTCCGGCCCAATAAGACCGAATACTTGGGTAGTGATATACAGAAGTATAAATTAAAATTCCAATGTATTTTCGGAGCTCTAGGAGGGTAACAGGGTCGGAAAAATTTGGATTGTTCTGTATGGCATATTTATTGCTCTCCTCAACAATGAGTTCTAGTAGGCTTTGCTCGAAAAAATATGAAAAAAACTGGTAAGGTGTAGTCAAATTCATAATACTTTCAGGGTAGTCTGTCACACCTTGAAAATCGAAAGCTCTGTCAACAATGGCCATATCCTTTTTTTTCCAGACCAAATTACGAGCAGTCGTATAGTTGATGGACGGATTTTCAGGCACAGATTCAGGCAAAACTGGAGTCTCAGAATTTAAATTAATTTCATTTGACTCTGGCGCTTCCTCTATTTCCTCAATATCCTCAAGGTCTGCAACCAACTCACCCACATTATCGTAATAATCAATAGAGTCCTCGTCAACATCACCTTCATCCTCTGATACATCCCCATTTTCCAACTGCCATAGAAGTTGTTCAATGCGATTTTCATCCATGACTAGGCTTGCTAATCTAAAAGCAAAAAAACCCCATGCAAAACCACAACCAAAGCATACAAACGCGGTGCAATTTGCTTTCAAACCAAAACAGCAAAAAGAAACGTAAATATTATAAACACAACTTTTTTTTAGCAGGAATGCATGCATTATCATTTTTGATAACAAAGTTCAAAGCAGAATTAGTATCCACTATCAAGGATTTCACAAAATCTTAATTATTTTTATTATAATAAGTATCCTTACCTTACTAAATATATTTTTTTTCGCAGGAAAAATACGCAATTTTATAACGATTTAGAGAGATGAAACTTTCGAAAACGGTCACTTTACGAACTCTGTGGCTCAATATAAGAAATGTCAGATTTCAACCAATTACGTGCAAGTTATCTTTTTTTTTTTTTTACGTATTTAAGGTCGACAGGTTATGATACGTTTAGAAACTTTATCCTGTATCAAAAATATTTCGTTCAGAAGTTACGGTCAAGTAAATTTCTGTTATCAATTTTGATAAACTATGCACTTAAGGGTTAAAAGAAACGTTCTTAGTTGTTTTTATTACAGAGTAATTCACATTACAACCATATAAAATATTCTCTATTTCAGAATGACCTGGTTGAACCTGTGGTGACTCCAAGATTTGCAGTCAGTTGCGACAAAGAACTAATGGATGGGCTGTCATATATTGCTAAGAAATATGACTGCAGGATACAGGTAGACACTCAAGTTTTTTACTTAAATCCTCTGCAAAGTACTCTACAACAAAAAGTTTAAAAGAATGTTATTCCTTTTACCTACAGAGCCACATATCAGAAAACCTCTCAGAAATTGAATATGTTTTGGAAACAAATCCTAAATGCAAGACCTATGGAGATGTTTATGATGAAAGCGGTATTTTAAATAATAAGGTAAGCTGTAAATATCTTTTGTTTAGAAAATTTTGCAATATGGGCGATTATTGAGGCCTTCCCCAGGATCGGCGAGCCTCACCCAGCTTGGGAGTGAAATGTTTATTTATTATTATTGTTATTAAGATACTAACAATACTAATCTAATACCTAAGCATCATCATTAATAATAATAATCATTGTTACTAACACTAAAATACTAACAAAACTATGGATACTGTAGTCCGAAATAAAGTTTTTATTATTATTATTATGGCTTTGGCATATGACGTAATAGACACGAGGCATCACCGGTGACAGGGTGTGACTTTTGAGGCAGGCTGGTGAATTGCTATACCGGTCTTGCTACCGCCGCTGTTTATACTCATTCATAGTCTAGCTAATAATTTGCGCCCACGCAGCCCGAAAGCCGCTACCGTTATAACCCTCTCGCCATGTCGCAACGTCCAAGCCAAAAAAAAAAAAAAAACCATTGTGTACATAATAAGGAGTATTCTATTCTATTCAAATGCAGCGCCATTAGGTAGCTATGGCTACCTAATGGTCTTTATTTGGACTGCTCAATAAAATTGTCTTTAATAAAAAATCGACATCGCGGCATGCCCAGACGGAGATGTCGGGATAAGCTGCACTCGTTTAATACAGATTCGTCCACGGCAGCTCTGGGCAGAGAGTAGGGAGGCATTTGCCCAACAGTGGGACATTAATGGCTAATAAAAAAAACCTACTCACCTATTCGCTCTTCTCTCAATTTGGTTTCTTTTCCAGTGTATAATGGCCCATGCAGTACATTTGACAGATGAAGAGCTGACCTTGTTGCCAAGCAGAGGAGTGTCAATAGCACATTGTCCAGCCTCCAACACTCGGCTGAAGTCTGGCCTGTGTCCTGTGAGGCGGATTATCAATGCTAACATTACTGTTGGATTGGGGACAGGTAAATAACATAAATGTTAAAACAAAACTAGACCATTTGGAACTTTAATTTATTACTCACAAACTGCTTCAAGGGCTATATTTAAAAATGCATTTGGCTAAGAAATAGCTCTACAAGTTCAAAATTTCATCAGAATTCAGAATATTCACCTCTTTATACGTTATTTTCCTTCAGATGTTTCCGGTGGCGACAACGCATCGATACTGGATACTATTCGCAGAACGATGGACGTATCCATGTGTTTAGAGATGCAGGGCAGGCCCAAATACGCCCTGGACTGGAAGGAAGCTTTCTACCTCGCCACACTAGGGGGTGCTAAAGGTAAGCTCATTCATTACTCTATTTTAACTAGCTTGTTGCCAACAGTTTCACTTCCATCCTAGAAACTTTGTGAACCTGAAAAAATAAGTTCTGTATCTTTTTCGGGCTCGTGCATATCTCTATGCCAGTGTTGTTAAAATCGATTCGGTAGTTGATTTATCAAAAATTTATAAGCATGCAAACGGATTTAACCCGTCAAGTGTCTATTGCATTGTATTTATTTAGATCCATGTGAACTTGGAAGTTTTATTTTGAAGTTAGCAGATGAAGATAAAAGATGTGAAGAAATCTTGAAAATGTAGGTCTATCTTTCTATTATTGTAGCTAAGATATACAAGGCCCCTAATTAACTCATCGAATGCCGTAATTAGAGACACAATAGAAAGACAATTGCTTATGTCGAACTATGTGTAACTATGTATGTGTGTGTGTGTGTGTAGTGTTCTATTCTATTTAATTAAGACATTCAAAAGGTTAAGATTAGAAAAGCCTTGCTTGGCACAAGTCATGAATCACGACTTCCCACAGAATGGCCAAAGCCTAGCTGTTGGCTCCTATTTGATCAATTACTATTCAAAAACATGTTCTCTGTTTTACCCGAGAAACCCATGAACCAAATTCATTTTAAATTCCGCAGCTCTGAACCTGGACCACAAAATTGGCAACTTCGATGTCGGCAAAGACTTCGACGCTTTGCTGGTTGACGTATACTCAAAAGGAGGTCAGATCGACAAGTACGAAGGAGCTTTACCAACTACTAGTGAAGAATATGCAGTAGAATTACTGCAGAAATTCATATTCGTTGGAGATGACAGGAATATTGTTCAAGTTTATGTGAAAGGACAAAAATTTAAGGATGCTTTGTAAATATGAGTGAAAGATTGAATGAATGAATGTTTAATCAATTTCAAAACTTGTGCACTATGGCTTGTCATGAATTACCTGATTATTATTTTTGTAAACACAATAACATAAAATAAAAGTGATTTTGTACGTAAACGTAAGGTTTTTAATTATTTTTATCCAGTTATTTTAATAAAGTAAGTAGTTCATTATTCTGCAGATTATTATTGTAAAGTGATATTTAATTCTTTACGCAGCTCAATTATTTTTATACGAAAATGCTGAATACAAGAGAAAAGTTTTACTATAAAAAATGTTTTTTTTTTTTAATCCTCTGATACTCTAATATTAGAAAAAATGCAGTTAAAGAATTAAAACGCAGTAGTAATTTGTTATACTTTTTATTCTTGTGTAATTCTTTATAATTTGTGTAGAAAAAATGTGCAAATATAAAGTGAAAAATACAAACAGAATTTACATAAGCAAATACCGTAATACAATAATACTAAAGGAATTAAATTGTAATTTATTCCCATATTACAAACGACGAACATAATATGCAAGTGTACCCTACATATATAGGCTAACGTTGCACTCGTTCGCTTGTTACATTTTCCTATTAAAATTAATATTAATTCACTATCAATGTATAACTCGCTACTAACACTGTTGATAATTTTGTTAAAGCTCCGAGATCAGTTACAATATTTAATGACAGAAAATAATACTCAAATGCAACTGGTGTCGTTATATACTTAAGTCGGTGGAATGATAAGACAAATGTATTCGAGGGTTAGTAATAAATTATAACATATAAACAGTCTTATAAAGTCAAAAATAATGTATTATGTACTATCTAAACTTTAGAGCAACTAATAATATTGTACAAAAATGTTACTAGTATTTAGTTAATAATGTTATCCTTTAAAAAATGTTAATTTATTAAAAAATAGGACGCACTTGAATAAAGACGAAAAATATAAGCTAAAGTTTACAATTTACAAAAATGTTGTTTTGTTGCTACTGCTATCACAAGAGAATCTCTCGCTCGTTTGACGGTTCCGCTAAGATCATTGTGATGACAACAACAACAAGTCTTTCGATCTCAAAATCTACACTTTAAACTACAACATTCGTTTACTCTCCTAACGCTAATCAATGAACACAGGAACTTGGACGTGCAAATCCAAAAATGCAAGCCAGGTATCAATTTATATTTAGGTTTCTTTTACTATTTGGCAACTTTCGGGACCACTTGACACAGTGATCGCCATAGCCCTATCGAATTAACACATCTGTACCAGTAACATATTCGTATACGGCATGGAACTCATCGCCAACCATGCCAACAATGGCAAATACTTCTATAGTTGACAACAAATACCTCACCGAGGTATTAAAATTTTTAGATGATAAAATAAAAAACGAATATAACAAAAAGTACTTCTCAATATGGCCATGACATAGCCGTGGGGTAGCAGCGATGTAACCACTAGCCGAGTGCTAATACTTAATAATACGTAATTACACAACGAATATAAAATTACTTTGAGCTGCCTTCGATACACAAACCTCTACAATAGCAAACAGGCACTAACACCCGAACACTTGCGTACAATTATCAATAATATATAACATAACGAAAACTGCTTTTCACCTGCATTGAAACAATTTAACCTAAAACAGTCTTAAAATACACTCTTACAAATAAAAGGTACATTTTATAAAAATAATGTGCGAATTATGTGCATATAACACACGGTACTCCAATAATAACTAAAGTATTTACATTAATTTTTAACAAAAACGTTTGATCCATTGCGAGTCTTATAAACTTATAACATTACATTTTAATAGATACCTATATTTAATGTGAAAATAAAAGATGTAAGGAAATAATATAATATATTTAAATGTCAACGTTAGGTATAACTAACTGAATATTCTCATAAGACGTTTCTGAATAGCTAGCACCTATATTAATTTATTTAGATCCAATTGTAGATATTTACAGAAAGTTACAAAACAACCATTATTCAAAAACTCGACAAATGTATAATATGTTATTTTTGTACTATTCAATAATAGACAACATTATAATAATTGCAATACAACGTGTAACGTTAAATGCGCAAAAGCTGAAAATAGTTTGATCAGAATAACGAGCAGAATCAATTGAACCACTTTTTAATATAGGTCACATTTTTCAAAAAATCTTCATTAAAAACGTTGCCGTGTCTATTTATTAATAAGTCAAGCCATCACAGGCGCAAACCCGCAAAATAGGTAAACAAACACAAATTGTTGTCGACCAATTTAAATTTTCTCATACGCGGGATAATAATAGCTTTTATTTCAATGCAAATACGAATCTTCCATACAGTACCATGAATAAGACAATTTGAAGTAAACAATAATGCTACCTATCTTTTGTTAACATAAACGTAACCTAGGGGTTAGAAAGAGAATGACGATCTGCACGGAGGCGGATTGTGCAAAATACGTAACAGTGGCCATGCTTACTTCAGTCTGGCGCCGGCACATGCGTCACAGGTGTAATCGGAGTTTATCCCGTTACACGGCGGCGCGTGCGCGCTAATTACACGACTATGGCGTTTTTGTACAGACGCCAGCACATCAAGCTACCCGAAACTGTCAAATTTCCCAATCAACTTTGAACCTTATGTTTCGGCGATAAAGTTGAAAATCTATAAAGAAATTTGACAGGTTGTAGTAGCTTGATGTGCTGGCGTCTGTACACAAACATTCAATATTGTGAAATGGTGAGAATGTTGGCGAAAGTTTTTTCCAAATCCTGGAAAAGTGATGGAAGCATTTGAATGACTGTTCAAAGATAACCTAAGTTCTTTATGAACGTATATAGTAAATAATAATGTCGTCGAGGCGCAGCGGCCCGGTGACGACTCCTCCCTCCACAGTGT